>JAJUBI010000010.1:0-504433 GCA_022419385.1 Paraconiothyrium sp. Pb-2020 | reverse complement strand
CCCTAACCCTAACCCTAACCCTAACCCTAACCTAACCCTAACCCTAACCCTAACCCTAACCTAACCCTAACCCTAACCCTAACCCTAACCCTAACCCTAACCCTAACCCTAACCCAAATTATACTTACTAATAGGTGTGAGAAAAGCGCTTTATAATAGCAGTTATAGTAGTAGAGTTAGTAGGGGGGACCTAAATTTAAGGTAGTTAATTAGGTAAAGAGATTAGTTACCTAGTTAGAGCTCTATAGCCTACCTAAGCTTAGGCTACCCTACTAGTGCCTTTATTAAGTTAGGGTTATATACTATATAGTAGATATATTATATGGTTCTAATACTGTTTATAATCTATTATTAAGTTAGGGTCCTTTACCTGCTAGTTAGGGTTATATTATATAAGAGTTATAGGTATAATTAATGTATTTATTCTACTTATTACTCTATTATCTAATTCTAACCCTTTAAAATTCTAAGTCTTATAGTTTTATCTACTGCTTTATATTCTTTTCTATAATAAGTCTTACCTTTAATAAGTACAATAGTAGATAGGTAAATATTATAGGCACTAGTTTAGTTGCTCTTCTACTAATATTAAGATTAAATCTTTACTAGATAGACTTAGAAATATACTTATAGGTATTTATTATAGGTAATATTATATATCTTCTGTCTAAGGTCTAGAGAGTGACGCTAGTTTTAAGTAAATACTTAGTTATTTTTAAGGTTATCTTAAATTTTTCTTTGCCATACCGGTTCTATTTTAACATAGTATATTTTAAGTAGGTAGTATTTTTCTACTATAAATAGGATGCACTCTATCTATATAGTAATAGAGGCATAATATATATATCTGCACCTTTTTAATAACTTTATAGTATTCTTATACTTAGAGAACTCTTCTATCTAGTTATATATATTAGCCTTATTACTTTTTAAGAACTAACTACCCTATATAGTCTATATATAACTAGGTAGTTCTATATCTATCTATACTTCTCTAGCTTTTATATATTATACTTTTACTACTTCTTATGCCCTCTATATTAGTATAGATAGATTTAGGTCTATTTTAGCTTTTATATATCTTCTGGGTAGATTATATAGTAACTCTAACTTATTAGCTAGACTTTTTGAGTGTTTGCTTTGTTGTACCTTTACTACTAGTATTAAAATTAGGGTATATAGTCCTTTTATTTATATATAGGCCTTCTTTAATCTGGTCTTAGTCTGTTGTGGTGGTTTCAAATTTAGAGTTACTATATAGGGTAGTAAGTTTAGTGCAGTATTATTTCCCTAGCATTAAGACTCTAAGAGACTAGTTAGGCTAGTTTATCTAGTGTATTCTATAGCTTTAGCTACTTATTCTATTAGGTGGCATATGCCTAGTGTATATAATGTTAGATTATTACTATTATAAGGGTGTCTAGAGTTTATACCTAGTAGGTTAGGTATTATTATTATCTTTATTTTTATCTTTAAAACTAGTGCTAAATACTACTTTAATACTAGGTATATATTCTGCAAAGATATTAGTAATATTAGGGGAAGGTAGTACTAACATAAAACTATCTCCTCTTATATTTATTAGTATTAGTAACTAGTATCTATGCCTAGCATTTTTTCTGTGGCTTAACAGCCTCCCTAATATAGTTATAATAATATTATAGTTATATAACTATATACTGCCAACGCGTATATTATAATATAGTTTATTATTTTAATTTAGCGCGTTTGTTTTCCTTAGTATTTAGATTAATATTTTTCTAATATTCTCTAATTGTGCACAATCTGCCCAAAATGGCCTTTATTACTAAATTCTTTTAATATTCTACTTAGATTAGATTATAAGATAGTTAGGTTGCTGTTTTCCTATATAGTATACACTTATTTAGTGTAGTGTAGTTATATTATAATTTTTTAAAATATTTACTACTTATTTACTATATCTAATAATCTCTCTAATAAGTTTTTGCTACTCTTCCTCTATATAACTAGGATAGACAATTGTTTTACTATACTAGGGTATAAAAGTAAAGAGTATTATATATATAAGTCTATCTATAGGTATACTACCTTAGTATGCTTACTCTAAAATAAAAAGGCTTAATTCTTCTAATATATTTTTCTAATTCTAAGTCTCTCCTATTTTAATAAGGTTTAAGTAACTAATCTGTATTATCTTTATTTATTCTATGCCGTCTACTGCTGTTATATAGTCTTTAAGGAAGCTAGAATTAGTGTAGAGGTTCTAGTATATTAGGGTAATAGCCTATTAATAAGGCATTCTCTAGTAAATCTTTACTTAAAGTAACATCTATATTATCTTAAGTTATAAATACTATACAGTTTTAAAGTACCTAACTTACTTACTCTCTTAATAGGGTAGAGATTTTTTAAACTACTTTTATATAGATTTATTAATTCTTACTATTACCTAAGTAAGAAAATATCTACTTAGTTTACTGTAAAGTAGTTTACTAGCTGTATTTTATATATATTCTTATTATATAAGCCTTACTTAGTAGTGTAGTCTCTATTGCATTTATTCTAGTATAGTATAGAATAGCCTATATATACTTAGAAATATTGTGTAATAGATATTATTTAAGTAGTAGGTATGCATGTAATATATCTTTACCTTATAATAAAGTATATAAAATCTTATAGTATACCTCTAGTCTCTTTATTTATAGTGCATTGCAGAGCTATGGCGGGTTATTACTACTAGGTATAAATAGAGGTATAATATGCCCTTGCTATATATATATTACCTATATAGTAAAGAAAATCTTATTATATACCTTACTATTTGCCCTAGTATAGTAGATCTCGTTGGGTTTTACTCTAAGGTTAAAGAGGTAGGTATAAATAGTCTAGTATAATAGAACCTCTATACCCTCCTTATTAGGGTTACTTATCTTAGCTTGTTAGTAGAATTATTATATATTAATATGGGATCTACCTATGTCTAACTATTATTTACTAATAGAAGTCTATATAAATTAGTTGTATGCCTAGATATAGAGTAGTATTATATATAAAAAATTTAAGACTACCTTCTTAATAAAAAGAATAAATATTCTTACAACGCTTCTTCTGTTAAGGTACCTAAGTATTATAGAATTTAACCCTCTTTATATAGAAATGTGAGATTAGGGTATTATTCTTTAATTTTTAAAGAACATAATAGTATATATCTAAGTGTAGATATTTTTAAATTTAAAAGGTTAGTATTGTGTCGTTCTAATAGCAAAGGCAGTGTAGATCTAGATTATACTATATATAAATATAGATTTCATATTTAAGACCTTAATATTTTAAGTAGGTTCTCTAGGTCTAGCCTTATTTATTATATATCCTTAGTTATAGCTATCTTTTGCCTATGGTAAGTGCTTGTATATCCCTCTCTTTAAGGCTGTAATGTTGTAATATAAGGCTTAGAGTATATGCTATAGTAGTAGCTATAAGACTATTTAGGTCTTATTTTTTATATTAGGGTTTTTAGTTACTATATTTACTATAATAGCTTCTAGAGCAGCGAGCCATCTATTATATTCTTATATATAAAAATTATTTATATCCTGTATATATAGCAACTAGTATAGTTAGTATATTTAGTTACTACCTAGTATAGTATGTGTGTGGCTATTAGTAGTATAAATATCGGCGAGTTATCTAAATGTAGGTAAGACTAGACAGAACTCTTAGCAGTTAGAAAAGGTACTATTATTAACTAGTGCCTAGTGTATATGCTTCTTTATAATACAGACTTAGTTACAGAGTTGCTTAAATATATAAGTAGCCTTTTATAGTTGCAATATTTTGTTTATATATACTAGCAGTTCTAATTTCTGGTCTAAGAATACTCTATATCCGTAAATTAGTAAATATAGCAGCTCTTTATTAGTGTTATATACTTTAGTAAGCATAATACCTAAAAACTAAATTATATTATTCTCTTAGAGTTTAATAAAAGCAGTTCCTGTATCAGTCCTAGCAAAGAAATAGTATATAGAGGTTACTAATATATAGTTTGCTGTACGGAAGTTATTTATCTAGTATTAATTATATTAACTCTTTCTAAGCGTAGTTATACCTTTAGTAAGGGATCTAGTTTACATTATAAGGTTAAGGTAGAACCTATCTAGATTAATATATTCTGTATTCTAATAGGTCTTAATATATTATTCTAACGCATTTTAATATTTAAGCATAGACTTATAGCTCCTAAGATAAGTGTTTTTTAGGTTATATCTTATAATAATAAGAGTAGCATCTTAAAAAACATTATCTAGTAAGTCTATATTCTTAATATAAATAGTATGGGTAAGCTTAATAATCTTATTCTATAATAGAGTAAGTGTGGTAGCACTTACTAGTCTCTAGGTATTAATATAGCTGTGGCTAGAGAAATATATCCTACTTTCTTACTTAATATATAAGTTTACTATAATATGTGTAAAGTGTATTAGGTTATATATAGGCTAGAAGCCATAGCTAGTAGCTTTAAGGGCTAGAAATATAATATTATCTATCTAAGCTTCTAGAATATAGTCTTTTATATATTGTAATTATACTGTAGTGCGCTTCCCATATACTATATAGGAGTTAGAAAAGTAAGGCCAGAAAATATAATATTAGAATAAGTTAGCAGTACAGAATAAGATATTATAGTATTTATAGAGAATAACTAGTAGAAATAATATACTTTAGTTTCTATTAAAGCTTTCTATAAAGGTAGGTAGAAATAAGAGTTTAATGTTATCTTAGAATATACTAAGGCTACTAGGAGAGAATATAATACTATTAATATTAAATACTTATTTAATAGTGTAAGAACCTAATTAGATAAGGTATTCTGTCTTAGACTTATCTAGGTTTAATATTAGAGGAGTGTCTGTTTCTTAGTTAGTTCTAGTAAGAGATAGACTCTAGTATTAAAAAATATTCCTCTATTTCTTAGAATATAATAGTAAGGTGTTAGATAGTATTAAGGGTTAAGGTGCTAAAGATACTACTATATTTATAAAGATTATTTCTGCTCTAGATAGGTATTCTATTATCTAGATAATAGTAAGGCTACCTTCGCGTTTTAGGGCTGAACAGTTATATATAACTAATATATATTATATAAGGAGGTTGCTGCATTATCTAGTCTTAGTTAGTAGGGTAGAGAACTGTTAATTATTTTAGAAGTCTATTAGTAAATTATTAGCCTATCTACTATATAAATAGGGTAAGTGCTTGGGTATAAGGTAGTATACCCTAACTTAATAATTTAGGTATACTATATTGTTATATTAGGGTGTATTAGGGGGTTAGATTATATAAGAAGTATTTTAATTAGTATATATCTTAGCTGCTGTATAAGATAGTGTGCCTTCTATTACTATTACTCTCTATTTATAGTAAATAATTAGGGATATTAGTAGTAGGTAGCTGTATAGGAAGCGTTTTAGAGTTACTATTATAGTTTAGCCATTCTTTAAACTATACTTTAAGTAGTGATATCTTATCTCTATAAAATAAAGTAGGTATAGTTAGGTTATTATAGGCTACTAGAGTTATATAATATAAGGCTAATTAGATCGGATCCTCTATTATATATAGTTATATAGGATATATTAGTTTAGATGGCTTTAGTGTTTAAGGCCTCTCTAGTTAGGTAGTTAGTGCCCTAGTATCTAGGCCACTACTTAGTTTAGGGTCTCTAGAATATATTGTATCTAGTAGAAGTGTATAACCTGGGATAGTAGGTTATATAAGTATAATAATAGTAGTATATAGTATAGTTACTTATAGTATAGGCACTTAGGGTATATATGCTTAGGTAGTAGGTAGTATAGGTATTTAGGTAGTAAGTAGTATATATACTTAGGGAGTAGGTAGTATAGGTGCTTAAATAGTAGGCAGTGTATAGATTAGGGTAATTTATATATATAGTAGAGGGTAAGATGCCCTATAAACTAAGGCCTTAGTAGGCTAGAGTATATAGGATTACAGACTAGGCATATAAGTTTATTATTATTAGTATTTCTATTGCTAACCTAGTAATAGAGGCAGTATTAGCTAGTTATAGAACTAAGTATATTAATAGGGGCCTAGTGTCTAGTACTATAGAGCTTCTTCTACATTCTGCTGTTTCTATTTTTAATAGGTAAGTTAATTATATTTACACTTTACTTCTCTTTTCTTCTCTTCTATATAGCCTAGTGGTGGCTTTTTTAGTGGCATTATAAGGTTGGTATTATAATAATTATTAATATAATAAGTAATAAAGCTATATACTAAAATTTAAATTAGTGTACCTATTAGCTAAGCTTATACACCGACTTTTAGATTAGTGTATCTATTAGCTAAGCTTATATACTAACTTTTAGATTAGTATATCTATTAGCTAAGCTTATACACTAACTTTTAGATTAGTGTATCTATTAGCTAAGCTTATACACTAACTTTTAGATTAGTGCATCTATTAGCTAAGTTTATATACTAACTTTTAGATTAGTATATCTATTAGCTAAGCTTATATACTAACTTTTAGATTAGTATATCTATTAGCTAAGCTCGTGTATTAACTTTTAGATTAGTATATCTATTAGCTAAGCTTATGCACTAACTTTTAAATTAGTATATCTATTAGCTAAGCTTACGCACTAACTTTTAAATTACTATATCTATTAGCTAAGCTTTTATACTAACTTTTAGGTACTTTGCCTATTGGCTATAGGTGCCCACCCTAACTTAACAAATTCGTGTTAATTTTCTCTATATCGAACTGGGTGTATGAGCTGGACTGGGACTAAAGGGGGTAATACTAGGTACTCTAATACCTTAGTAGGCCCTCTTTTTAGATAGGTCCACACCTATTTATACTAGCACCTTAGGTAGCCTTATAAGCTTAGACTAGGGGCTTTACACCTCTATTAGTACTACTACTACCTTTATTATTATTATTATTATTACTACTACTACTATTCTAATTATTTTAATATATTACTATTACTACAGTACTTCTACTATAACCCTATACTTTATTTAGCTTTAGCTATACTACTACTAGCTCTACTATAACCTATACTATAAACTAGTTATAATACTACTATTTCTACTTTAACTAGTAGTACCTTAACCTAAAGTTTAGTAATTTAGAAAGTATATTAGGGTCTCTAAAAGCCTCTAGCTAATTAAACTTAATATAGTAGTAAATATACCTTTAAACTTATATATTTAATTCTTTTTAGATTTAGTAGGTATCTTAGAGTCTTAAAAGTACTAAGATTAGATACCTTATTAAAGAGTCTAGCTTCTACTATACTCTCTATACTAGTTCTTTTATTTATAGCTAGAGTAAAATACTATATATTAACGTGCCTAAATAGGTAGTATATAAAGTCTTACTAAAATATTATTTTAGGCTAAGTATCTACTACTTTAGTATAAGTTTACTAATATATACTAACTTACTATTTATATCTATAAACTTCTAATAGACTATAGTATATATTTCTCTATAAGCCTTCTATAAAGTATTATTATCTAGTATAGCTATAAAACCTCTAGGGCCTTAGAGTAGCTACTACTACTATATAGGTATTATAGATTCTATTAATATAGAGTTTAATAATTAAGTAGGGTTTAGTTTATTTAATATATATAACACGTTCTATAGCCTATAACTATATATTATAGATATAGTAGGTAAAAGATAATAAAAGTAGTATACTTAATATTAAAGATTTAGTCTACTATTTATAAAGTAGAATAATAATAAGTACCTTAATATTCTTTACTATCTTATTATCTATTTATACTATATTCTAGACTATAGAGGGTAGTTAAACTAGTCTTATAGCTTATTATACTCTATAGCACTATAATAAGAAAGTATTACCCTACCTTAATACTAATAACTTAGAGGTAGATAGTAACTAGCATCTACTTAAATAGTAATAGGTAAAAGATTACTATCTTCTTTTACTAACTAACTATAATATTAACTATAAGGGTATATAGTTCTTGTAGGTAGAAGAAGATTAATTTAGGTAAGTAATATACTATATAGCTTTTTTATTTAAATCTCTACTATAGTTATATACTAGCTCTGGCTTTTTTATTTTATTATTAAAAAAACTATAGTTGTCTAAACTCTTCTTCTTTATATCTTTATTAATTATCCGAAAAAATTCCCTAAGAAATAAGTAATTAGTATTACTATTTTAGTTAAACTATATATTAAACTGTATAAGATAGGGGTTATAGTAAGTAGTATAGGGCTTCTTTTTATAATCTTTCTATATACTCTCTTTTATAATCTTCTTTTTAGTAGCGGCTTTCTTTACTTTCTTAGTCTTTATATTTATTAGAATTGCTAATTCTATTTTCCTTTTACTAGTTATAGTAATATTATTATTAGGGTCTTTACCTATTAGATTTATCTATACAGCAGCTAGCTTAGCCTCTACTTTAGTTAAAGATACCTTATAGATTTTCTTTATATTATAGAAAATAGGCTAGAAAGTATTCTAGACTAGAATTTAAGAGACTCTACTATTAATAAGAATATAGCCCTCTTTATTAATAGTATAAAGTTTAGATATATAGTATAACTCTACTTTATTATATAGTTACTTATCTACTCTAAAAACTTGCAGCTTATGTAAACCTAATAAATATAAGATAAAAAATACTATACTATACTATTACCTAGTATTACTATAGTTATAGTAGAATACTTTATACTTTAAGTAAGCATTATATTAAATTAGAAAGTATTTAAAAATAGTAATAATACTAACTACTATTATATTACCTTTATATTTATTAAGCACCGCCTTAAGCCTAGCTAAGTAATATTAGTATTTTAGAAGAAAAGCTAGATAGTCTAATATATAGAGCTTAGTTATCTAAAAAATTTAGATAGTTTTTAGAGTTGAGTAATTCTTACTATTTTATAGTATACCTTTAGTCTATATAATTATTACTAAGTTTCTAGTTATTAATTATAAATAGAAGCCTAACAAAATTATCTAAACACTATAGAACTAGGGTTATAGTTATAAGTATTATAAAGTTTAACTTAAACTATAAAAACTAAAATACTATATACTAGCTATAATAGGGGTTCTTTAGTAGGTATGCCTTATTATATACTAAATATTAAAAAGGCTAAATAATATTGTAGGGCACTATATAATAGGGTAGTCTACTATTAGGCTCTTAATTATCTTCTATTCTAACTTATAGAGTATCTACTTATTTAGCCACTTCTACTGCTTTACAATACTATAGTAGTAAGAGAAAGGTAAAAACTAATAATAAATATAATATAGGTATTTATCTTTTATTCTTATTAAAATAGAGAGAGTTTTATTCTAGTCCCTCTTATATAATATAATAGTTAGTGGCGGGCCTATTAACTATAGCCTTATTTATATATTTTAGTTTGGCGGTAATTTTAATAACCTTAAGAAGGGTGCCATAGACGAGTGTATAAATATAACTATTTATTAAACTAGATATAATAGGTATAATAATACTTAGGTATAGTAGTAGATAGTTCTTAAGGGCCTTCTAATCTTTATTATTTATAAGATATTATAGTTTAAGCTTTCTATTATTAAGATTCTATAGTTATTAGTATAGGTATAAAAAGAGGACCCTAACTTAATAAAATAATTTTATATAAGATACTATAAGGGGTCCTAACTTAATAAAATTAAATATTATTAAGTTAGGGTATATGCAGCCTAGGTTAATTACTTATATTAGTAATAGTAGTTATATTTAATAAAGTTTTATATAAGCTGGTGCCATCTACTAATATAATACTAAAAGAAATAATTTCTTTTACTTTATACCTTATTATAGCTTACTTTATTCTTTTAATTTTTACTACTACTATTATTTACACCTAAAGAGGTTTGTACTAGATAGAGGTCTATTTAAATAGGTAGTATTCTAACTAACTTTTATAATAGAGGTCCCTATATAACTGCTTATAGTTCTAAGGCTGTGTTCTAGATAAGCTACTAGTTAGAAGCTGTTCTATTTTTTTATAGTTACTTTTAAATTAGGTAACCTTATCTAGATTTAGTAGTTTATATATATAAGTATATTACTTATAATAATTATCTTTATTATTCTTTATAGTACTCTACTTTTTTCTTCTATTATTAGTACAGCAGATTATTAAACTCCTAAAGGGTAGCTAGTCCTAAAAGGGTTAAGGTTAGTTCTTAGGCAAGACGACTAAGAGGGGAAAGGGAAGTCTTGTTAATACAAAAGTATCTTGCGAAGTATAACAAGTTAATAAGGGAGCCTAAGTAAATCTAAATAATAGATTAATAAATAGATTAAATATAAGTATAAGGTCCTTATTCTTGTGTTCCTATATAGTAGTTTAGCCAGTACTTACTAGTAAGCGCTCTCTATAGCGCACTCTGCCCTAAGTGCTCTTTAGGGAGCGCTTACTAGAGAGTAGTTATATAACCTCTATAGGCGCCCTGTGTAGTTAGTAGAGACTAGGCAGTAGTTTTGTGTATAGGCGCTAAGGCTAAGTATAAATAGATCTATATCCCTATATTAGAATTCTAGATCCTAATATTACCTCCCTCCTTTAATTATTTTACCCTTAAAATATAGTGTTGCTAAGTATTCTTATATAAGCCACTGCTTACCCTACTTACTTCTATTAGTTAGCATTATGCCAGCTAATTCTACTGTCTAAAGACATTACCTCTATTAAGAAATTCTTTCTGCCAATACAGTTATAGAGGATCCCTATACTAATTATATTCTTAAGAATTAGTTATATTTTATTATACCCAGTTCTAGTCTAAAGTGTGCTAAATATATTCGCTAGGGCTATCCCTGTGTAAATATAAGTTAGTCGAATTTAGACAAAACTTGTAAGGAGTATAAAAAGAAGGTTAAAGAAAATAAAAAGGAATTAGCTGCTGTAATTACTTATATATTACAGTATAAGAAGATATTGGCCTAAGCTAAAAAGTATACTTATAAAAAGGTTATATACCTAGCTATAGAAATGGCTATAAATAGAGAGAATATAAGCGTAAGTACTATAGATTATTCTGCTGCCAATACATTAGTAGGATACTTAGGTACTATATAGTCTACCCTAGACATAGTTAATTAAATAGCTTCCACCTCTCTTCTGTCTGTCTAGGTAAGTCTAGGATGTCAGCGGTACAGCCTCTATTAGAAGTTTTTAAACTCTAGTAGTATTTTCTAATAATTACCTAGATTACTTTTTAGCTTCTATGTGTTTTCGCTGTATAGATACCCTTTCCATTTAATAAGGTATTTGGTGGTTTCATTCCTCTAATATTTTAATAAAATATTTTTAACTTTGAATTCGTTTTCTTCCTCTAATTTGTAATAGAAGGTGGTTTCAACTGGTGTTTCCAGATCTACCGGTTCTAAGCAGTCTATATAGAATACTAGGTATATCTTTATATTTGGTGGTAATTCTAATCTATAGTTTACCGGCGATACTTATTTAGAAATGTAAAATAGTCTAACCTTAATATAATCTAGTTTTTTATGCTTTCTTTTCTAGATTTAAAGATTTTTTATAAGTAGGTATACTTTATCCCTCTTCTTTAGCTGAGGTGCCATTTTTCGTTTTTAGTTTATATAAGAAATTACTTACTGTTAAGCTTTCTTAAGGTTTTCTTAGAGTTCTTTGTAAATATTCTTTATTTTCTTAGCTATCTTAATGGCTTGTTCTGTTTGGATGTTTATAGGAAATGTTTAATTAAAGAGATATAGGTGTCTGCTGTAATTTACATAGAACGGTATATAGCCTGTTACAGCTAATACCTTATTATTATATACTAGTTATACTATTAGTAGTAAGGAAATCTAGTTATTTTTCTAGTTATTGTAGTAGATGCATAGGTACATTTCTATTATTTAGTTTATACGTTCTATTTGTCCGTCCGTCTGTAGGTAATATACAGTTAATAATTTCCTTTTTATTTTAATAAGTACTATAAGTGTTATTTAGTAGTTTAATATAAAGAGCTTATCTCTATTACTTATAATTGTCTTAGGAATTCTATAGTGTCTAATAAGTTAATCTAGAATAAGGAAAGTAAGTTCCTTAGCTGTAGTTATTTTAAGATATGGTATTAACTCAATGTACTTTATAAGTTAATATATAATTACTAGAATAGTATTATATTTAATTCCTATAACTGGGTCTTTAGACCTTAGTAGTTCTATAATAAAGTCCATTGCAATGTCTTCTTATAGGGCTATTAGTATTTTAATTACTTATATTTCTCTATATTTAAGATGTATTGTGTATTTATTCTTTTAGCAATCTACGTATTTATATATAAAGTCTGTTACTACTTTCTTAATTCCTTTAAAGCTATAGTTTTGTTGGATAAGTTCTATTATTTTCTTAATGCCCGGGTGTCCGTATATAGGGTTATTATAGTATTATTAGATAATCTTGGTTTATAGTTCCTTTAGCACTTCTCTTATGGCTATAAGTTAGTTAAGTTCTACTGTTAGTTCTAGAGATCTATTCTTAGTTTTTTAAAAAATTGTAGAGAAGGTCTTAACCTTTTCTTCTACTAAATTACTTCGTCTACTAAGCGCGTCTGCTCATCCGTTTT
This sequence comes from Paraconiothyrium sp. Pb-2020, assembly GCA_022419385.1. Taxonomy (NCBI): domain Eukaryota; kingdom Fungi; phylum Ascomycota; class Dothideomycetes; order Pleosporales; family Didymosphaeriaceae; genus Paraconiothyrium; species Paraconiothyrium sp. Pb-2020. Next base: position 491,786 of record JAJUBI010000010.1, on the reverse strand, counting down.
CTTTTCCTACTATATGGATTATTTTAAACTTATATTATCTAGTAGTCTGTAACCATCTTTATTATCTTAGTATAAGTTCCTTTATTATCGTAAACCTTAGAAGGTTTTTATAGTCTGTGTAAATTTCTAGCGTTAAGTAACTAAGAGCGTAGATTCTCTAGTATTTTAAAGCTTTTATAATTATGTAGAGTTCTTTATTATATATATTATATTTTATTTCTGCATTATTAAACTTGCATAAGTAGTAGGTAATTAGGTACTATTTACTATCTTATTTTTACTTTACGTATACGCCTAGCGTAAGGTTACTAGTATCTATTTTAAAGTATAATAGTTCTCCGTCTCTAAAGTGTATAAGAACTAGTTCTATAATATATACTATCTTTAGAAGTTAGAATAATATTCTGCACTTTATTGTCCATTTAAAAGGCGTGTCCCTTTTTATAAGGTTTATTAGTAGTATTGTAACTTTTACATAATTCTTAATAAACTGTCTGTTAAATCCACAGAATTCTAAGAATTCTTAGATATTTTTTGTATTTCTTAGTATTGGCTAGTTTCTAATATATTTAACCTTACTCAGTGCTATCTTAATCCTATTTGTAGTAATAATGTATCCTAGGAATTCGAGTTATTTAATATTAAACTGGCATTTCTTAAGTTTAATTCGTAGGTATACCTTATCTAGGGCTTTTAGTACTGTCTATACGTGCAATATATAGTTAGATACGTTTTTAGAGAAAACAAGAATGTTATTTATATATATAATAATAAATATGTCTAAATGCTTACAGAGTATATAATTAATAAGTGCTTAAAAGGCTACTAGTGCGTTAGTAAGTCTAAAAGGTATAACCTAGTATTTAAATAATCTATAGCATAATCTAAACGCTGTCTTCTATTCTTTACCTTTCTTTATTCTAATAAGGTGGTATCTATCTTATAGGTCTATTATTATAAAGACCTTAGCTCTTAAGAGTTAGTCTCTAAGCTCTAAGATATTTGGCAATAGGTATTAATTCTTAATTATTATATTGTTAAGTCTTTGGTAATTAATATATAGTCGTGGTAATTCATCCTTCTTTATAATAAATATAAAGGGGCTTACTGTAGGTAACTTTAATAGTTATATATATCCTTTTGCGAGGTTTGTCTTAATAAATTCCTTTTCTTATTATAGCTCTTTTCCTAATTTGCTATATAGTAGTCTAAAGGGTGGCGTCTTCCCTTCTTCTAGGTCTATTATAAGATTCTAGGGTTAATATTCTAGTAGGTTTACCTTACTAATCTTCTCTATAAATATGTGTGTCTATGCTTTATATTCTTTTAGTATTCTAAGGGGTGTACTGTCGTCCTCCTTCTTATACTTTATAACCTAGTAGTTCCTGTTAGCATCTACTAAGAGTATTTTCTATTTTTTAACTTTCTGTTATAGTATTATATTATTAATAACTCCCTTATCTACCATTAAACTCTATTAGTACACAGGCTTTACTTGCAATACACATTTACAGCAATTAAAGAATAGTTTCTTTAAACCCTAGTTAATATGCGGGTTATATATCCTTAACTAAGGTAATTCTAGAATAATCTTATATACTAAGTTTTTTAACACATCTAGGCTAATTTATTTCTTATATTCTTAGATATTTAGAATTGTTCTAACCTCTTTTGTAATCTAAGGCGTCTTAGGCATTAGAGTTCTATTTGCAATATAGAGTATATAGGGTTCTTCTTTATCTAGTATAATAAGTTCTGCTTTTCTTACTATTTAGTGTAACACGAAGTTTCTCTCTACTCTAGAATCTATAAGAGCTTTTATCTGTAATTCTTTAAGCTAAACTAGTAGCTTAATTAATACTATGCTTTTAAGGGTATTTAGTTCTCTAAAGGCGTTTTCTTGCCTAAACGCTGGTCTAAAAAAGGCTCCTAGTTATAATTCTTAGGTGTTATATATTCTATTTTTAATTTTCTCTAATATTACCTTAGTTATGTTTAGGTAGCGCTTTTCTTCTTCTGGCAGCTAGTATAGCTTTCTTTTTACTAGTTCTTCTCCGCCTTAGAAGCTTTATTATTAACTATTATATCTAATTCTTTGTGCACATTAATAATTATGTGTAGGATATTAGAATTTCTGCTAAACCTATAAATATACTTATTATTGTAATAACTTATATAGTCTATATTTTGACAGGTTTCCTATCCTTCTTATATATATAAGCTATTATATAATATAGTAAGTGCTGCGTTTTAAGCATTATTTATATTAGGAAAATATAGTTATTTGCATTTGTCCTATAGATGCTTATTACATTTATTAATTAGGTAGTTATACTATTTCTAGTAGTATTATTACTTACGCTATAGTTGCTTACCTCTATATAATTCTTTAGCTTAGTAATAAATTGGGCACTAGTTGTATTTACATATTGCCTATTAGATATTTAAGTAATACGGGTGTTGATAGTCTAGGTAGTACTATAGTGAGTATTCGGGGTCCTCGTTTTAGAAGTTTATATTAGGGTTCTGGCAAGCGTATTAGTGGTCCGCCCATTCCCTATTATCTAGTGTAACAATTTCCGTTCAGCGTTAGTTATAATGTTCTGGTGGTATAGAGAACAAAGGTATAATTATTATAGGTAGAAGTGTTGCTTCCCTATCCCTTAGTTAAATTTATAGTTCGTCCAAATAGTTCCATACATCTAATTAGTCTGTAAAGGTTATTTCCTTACCTTTTACTTACAGGTAAGGTGTTAGAGACTATTAGATTAGTTTAATATTCTTATCTTAGTCTTCCTCTGCGTCCTTATATAGTCGTAAATTCTAAGAATCTTCTAATTCTAATCTATTAAGCTTTAACTTGCTAATAGTGTCTGTAACTATCTATTCTTTATCCTCCTTATTCTGTAGAACAGATAGTACATTTAACTGTCTAATAACCTTATTTTTAGATCTGCAGTTTCTAGCAATATAGCCTAGTTTACTATATATAAAATATGTGCGTATCTTAGTCCCCTAGTAGGTTCCATTTAAGATGCGCTAGGTAGGCTTTTAAGGGCCTAATCCCTTTTCTTTTTCTTTGCTTAAGTAATTAAACTAAACACCTTCTATTAGCTAGTAGCCATAAGAATCTTATAATTGGCGTTATGGTCCCTTTGGTGGCGCCCTATAGACTATAGGCAGCTGTTATCTAAAGCTAACATTTTGTAGGTTTTGTTAAAATTCTTATTATAGGGTAAACTATTCTCTATTAATCCTAATTAATTTATTATATAGTTTATTAAGGTTTCTAATAACTTCTCTACTATATAGGAGTTCTTTACGCACAGATCTTTTAAGTCCTTACTTATATATAATTATTAGGGACTTATTATTTTAGTTAAGCTGCACAGTGTATTTTCTAAATTCTACTATGTACTTAGCTGTAGATTATTTCTATATAATAGTCTAAATTTTGCGTGCTATAATATCTACCTTATTAGCAATTCTAAATATCTACTTAAGATGTTTCTTAAAATTAGAGTAGTCTTTAATAATGTTAACTATATTAGTGTAATTATTAACGTATTCTTCGTCTTTGTTTTTGTGGTTTATTTTAAGATACTTAGTAATATAGGGTTAAATCTATTCTCTGGCGTCTCCTTATATATATATGGCTGCAAAGATAACTTTCTTCTAGCTAGTAAGTTCTTTGCCTAGTTTATAGAAGTATAAGTCTAATTAGAGAATTTAGATGTTAGTATAGTTATAATTGCCATAGTATAAGTTAGGTTTATATACTTTACTCTTAGAGTTACCTATAGAAGTAACAGCGACAGTGTCTAAAGCTGTAGAAGAGGTAGAAGTTCTTATTATTATAGTAAGGGTATTTAAAATGTTAAACTCCTAAAGGGTAGCTAGTCCTAAAAGGGTTAAGGTTAGTTCTTAGGCAAGACGACTGAGAGGGGAAAGGGAAGTCTTATTAATATAGAAGTATCTTACAAAGTATAATGAGTTAATAAGGGAGCCTAAGTAAATCTAAACAATAGATTAATAAATAGGTTAAATATAAGTATAAAGTTCTTATTCTTATGTTCCTATATAGTAGTTTAGCTAGTACTTACTAGTAAGCACTCTCTATAGTGCGCTCTGCCCTAAGCGCTCTTTAGAGAGCGCTTACTAAAGAGTAGTTATATAACCTCTATAGGCGCCCTACGTAGTTAGTAGAGACTAGGCGGTGGTTTTGTGTATAGGCGCTAAGGCTAAGTATAAATAGGTCTGTATCCCTATATTAGAATCCTAGATCCTAACATAGATCTTATCTTAGTTATTTATAATATTATATTTTTTTTATAAGAGATCTATATTTAGCTTTTTATTAGTATTCTCTAGAATATTCTTCTCTATAGTAGTGTTTTTACTCTTATATAGTATATTAAGAATTACCTTTTTTATACTTTTCTTTTCTTAGGTGCTATCTAGCATCTTCTTTAACTTTATAAAAGTTATATATATATTATAAAGTATTTTACGCTGCTTTATCTTTTTCTCTAGCTTAATAGAGGTTAATCTAGAGGTATCTTTAAATACCTTAACAGTATCTACCTATATAGCAGAATTACTACTAGAGTTCTAAGAAAGGTTAGAATATAGTATACTCTTCTTATCTAAGTTTTTCTAGTTAAATTTTTAGAAGTTATTAAGGTAATGGCTGCCTACTACTTTAAAATAACTATTTTTTATATAAAACTAGGTAGTCTTTTTAAGGTTATTAGGGTTATTAGTAGGGGGTTAAATAGGTAGGTATTTATTTTTTAAGGCAAATATATATACTATATACTAGTATTTTTTAGAATAGCTGCGTTTAAATAATTTATATACCTACTAGTATTCTTACTTTATTTATTTTATATTTAGGGTAGTATCTTTTATATCTTCCCCTTCTATAGCACTATTACTCTATAGCTTATTCTATATTTTTATATTTTTATCTTCTAATACACTCTCTAACTCGGAACCTATATCTAATATATCTTTATTTTTAGAGTTAAATTTGCGGATAATTTTTATACTAGATTTATATTTTAATATAAAGAGCGCTAAAGTTATCTTACTTATAATTACTTAGTATATATTATTATCTACACTATCTAGAGCTTAAGAAGCTAACTTTAAATTTTTTAATATCTATTCTAGTATATAGTTAATTACTACACGCTTCTATTTAAGGGGTGCCTTAATATTAGCAGTATATAAATTTAGAGTTCTAAGTAGCATATTAATTTTAATGCGTTATTCTAGAATATTATTCTAAGTTTTATATAAGAAACAGTATATCTTCTCTATACCTAGATTATAATCTAATAGAAACTAGTAATCCCTAATACTCTTTTTTATTTACACCTATTTTTTTATAATTTTATACTAGAATTATCTATACTATTTCTCTAAGGCTTATAGAATATTAAGTATATTTACTATATACTATATATAAATAGTCTTATAAATATATTTACTAATAATTTAGAGGGTATATATAAAAAGAAGAGCTACTTAATCTATATAGAGTATAGAATTTAGCTTTAAACTATATATCTTAGACTAGGGCTTATCTAGGTATTTAATTCTAATATAGAAGGCAATGTAGAGGTATATTTAGGTTAAATTATACTTATTCTACTTTTATTAGGTTATAAGCACGTAGCTTATTATACTACTAATATTATTCTATATTAACTTCTTTAAGATAATAGGCTCTAGTTAGTTTTTATTAGTAAAGTAGGTACCTTAATAATAGCTAGCTTATATTATGCTAATTTTGTTATAAATATTTTTCTAGATAAGAAAATATAATATAGCTTACTCTAATATACTATAGAGAGCTATAAGCTTTAGTTAGGTTAACTAAAAGTATTTACTTTATTTCTTCTTATTCTTAATAATTTAAGTTAATTTATAAAATATATTATAGTTGTAAATAGCCTCTTTCTAGGCTACTAGATTATCTTTGTCTTTAGGTAGTTTATATAACCCTCTAAATCTATTATTATTATTATCTAGTTCTTATATAGGGGTGGGTATTATAAAGTTCTTATTAAGTAATAACTGCTATATGGCTAGTATAGCTTTTAATATAGGGGCCTGGGTTAGTGCTAAGTACTATAAGTTACTTAGAGTTAGGTTATAAAAACTAGTTTCTAGAATAGTAGGCCTATTTAGAAGAGGTTTATTATTTTTAGTCTAACTACTATTATTATCTGCACCCTAGTTATTATCTAAATTAGATAGGGTATTACTTAGCTTAGATAAGAATAAATAATATAAAGACACTTTAATAGAATTATTTATATCTCTAATTATACTATAGTTATTGTTAGCAAATTGCCTAATAGAAAGAGAGGCACCCTAATTTAATAACTATTAAAAGAAAAGGTACTAAGAGGACTACCCTAACTTAATAAATTTTAAAATAAATAAGATAATAAGGAGGTCCCTAACTTAATAAAGGGAATATTTTCTAATATTTACTTTTATTAAGTTGGGGGCCTTACTAGTAGGGGAGAACTTATATTATATCTTATATTAGCTTATCCTCTTACTAGAACCCTATTATAGAAGGTTAGATTAATATTACTAAAAGATAATATTTGCATACTGCCTTATAAATATTATAAAAGATAATAAAGATAATAAAAAAGCCATCTTTAAATACTCTTTAACAGCACTTACTGTAATATTCTTATAATAGAAAGAAAAAGTATTTAAAATAGAAGATCTAGAGAGCTACCCTAAGTTAATAAATAGGAAATATAGAATATACAGCTAAGGATATTAGTAGTATATAGTAGGCCCCTAACTTAATAAATAAAACTTTATAGAATTTAGTTTCTAACTGCGTATAGGCTATACCTAATTAAGTTAGTACCTTTTTCTTACTTTTAGAGCGCTAATAACAGAAACAGTGTTATAGGTATAGTAATTTTAAGAATTAAATAAAATTATACCTAGCACTGCTTTAAATTATACTTACTAATAGGTATAAGAAAAGCGCTTTATAATAGTAGTTAGTAGTAGAGTTAGTAGGGGGACCTAAATTTAAGGTAGTTAATTAGGTAGAGAGATTAGTTACCTAGTTAAAGCTTTATAGCCTATCTAAGCTTAGGCTACCCCTACTAGTGCCTTTATTAAGTTAGGGTATATATCTATAGTAGTAGATATTAATAGTTCTAATACTATTTATAATTTATTATTAAGTTAGGGTTCTTTACCTGCTAGTTAGGGTTAATTATATAAGAGTTTATATAACTAATATATTTATTCTACTTATTACTTTATTATCTAACTCTAACCCTTTGTAAATTCTAAGTCTTATAGTCTTATTTACTACTTTATATTCTTTTCTATAATAAGTCTTACCTTTAATAAGTATAATAGTAGATAGGTAAATATTATAGGCACTAGTCTAGTTACTCTTTTACTAATATTAAGATTAGATCTTTACTAGGTAGACTTAGAGATATACTTATAGGCATTTATTATAGGTAATATTATATATCTTTTATCTAAGGTCTAGAGAGTAATACTAATTTTAAGTAAATACTTAGTTATTTTTAAGGTTATTTTAAATTATTCTTTGCCATACTAGTTCTATTTTAATATAGTATATTTTAAGTAGGTAGTATTTTTCTACTATAAATAGGATACACTCTATCTATACAGTAGTAGGGGTATAATATATATATCTACGCCTCTTTAATAACTTTATAGTATTCTTATACTTAGAGAACTCTTTTATCTAGTTATATATATTAGCCTTATTGCTTTTTAAGAACTAACTACCCTATATAGTCTATATATAACTAGGTAGTTCTATATCTATCTATACTTCTCTAGCTTTTATATATTATACTTTTACTACTTTTTATACCCTCTATATTAGTGTAGATAGATCTAGGTCTATTTTAGTTTCTATATGTCTTCTGGGTGGATTATATAGTAACCCTAACTTATTAGCTAGACTTTTAGAGTATTTGCTTTATTATACCCTTACTACTAGTATTATAATTAGGGTATATAGTTCTTTTATTTATATATAGGCCTTCTTTAATCTAGTCTTAGTCTGTTATAGTAGTTTTAAATTCGAAGTTACTATATAGAGTAGTAGGTTTAGTATAGTGTTTTTTCTCTAGTATTAAGACTCTAAGAGACTAGTTAGGCCAGTTTATCTAGTATATTCTATAGCTTTAGCTACTTATTCTATTAGGTGGCACACGCCTAGTGTATATAATATTAAATTGTTACTGTTATAAGGGTGTCTAGAGTTTATACCTAGTAGGTTAGGTATTATTATTATCTTTATTTTTATCTTTAAAACTAGTGCTAAATACTGCTCTAATACTAGATATATATTTTATAAAGATATTAATAATATTAGGGGAAGGTAGTACTAATATAAAACTATCTTCTCTTATATTTATTAGTATTAGTAACTAGTACCTATGCCTAGCACTTTTTCTATGGCTTAATAGCCTCTCTAATATAGTTATAATAATATTATAGTTATATAACTATATACTGCCAATGCGTATATTATAATATAGTTTATTATTTTAATTTAGCGCGTTTGTTTTTCTTAGTATTTAGATTAATATTTTTCTAATATTCTCTAATTATGCACAATCTACCTAAAATGGCCTTTATTACTAAATTCTTTTAATATTTCTACTTAGATTAGATTATAAGATAGTTAGGTTGCTGTTTTCTATATAGTATATACTTATTTAGTGTAGTGTAGTTATATTGTAATTTTTTTAAATATTTACTACTTATTTATTATATTTAATAATCTCTCTAATAAGTTTTTGCTACTCTTCCTCTATATAACTAGAATAGACAATTATTTACTATACTAGTATAGAAGTAAAGAGTATTATATATATAAGTCTATCTATAGGTATACTACTTTAGTATACTTACTCTAAAATAAAAAAGCTTAATTCTTCTAATATATTACTTTCTAATTCTAAGTCTCTTCTATTCTAATAAGGTTTAGGTAGCTAATCTATATTATCTTTATTCTATTCTATACTATCTACTACTGTTATGCAGTTTTTAAGAAAGCTATAGAATTAGTATAAAGGTTCTAGTATATTAGGGTAATAGCCTATTAATAAGGTATTCTCTAGTAAATCTTTACTTAAAGTAATATCTATATTATCTTAAGTTGTAAATACTATGCAGTTTTAAAGTACCTAACTTACTTATTCTTTTAATAGAGTAGAGATTTTGTAAACTACTTCTATATAAATTTATTAATTCTTACTATTACCTAAGTAAGGAAATATTTACTTAGTTTACTATAAAGTAGTTTACTGGCTGTATTTTATATATATTCTTATTATATAAGCCTTGCTTAGTAGTGTAGTCTCTATTATATTTATTCTAGTATAGTATAGATTAGCCTATATATACTTAGGAATATTGTATAATAGATATTATTTAAGTAGTAGGTATATATATAATGTATCTTTACCTTATAGCAAAGTATATAGAATTTTATAGTATATTTCTAGTCTCTTTATTTATAGTATATTATAGAGCTATAGCAGGTTATTACTGCTAGGTGTAAATAGAGGTATAATACGCCCTTACTATATATATATTACCTATAACGGGACCTTCTTAACACTGTGGCAAGCTGCGGCCCAGTTGGGGTTCTAGTAAGAGATAAGTAGCGTGTAGGGTTATATAAGTTACATGGGGGTTTAAGCGTTAATTAATCACTACAATAAGAATATATTGCTAAAGACTTAAGAGTAATCTTCTGTAAGGAAACTAGATACAGTAAACTGTATCATAGATTAACAATAAGGGATTACTAGCGGTAATCCGTTATCTCTATATACTACTATCTAATCTAGGCTCTGTAGGCTCTGCACACAGATTCTATAGATCTAGGCTCTATAGCTCTATCCTACAGATTTATAGATCTAATTATATAACCTTAATTATGTGTCTATATTGTGCTTAGCATCCAACCCGTAATTGTAATACTTATTCTTATAATCTAACTAGTTGCTGCCGTTATTATATTAGTTCCTATAATTCTGTTGCGGCGTAGCAGCCATAATACTATCTCCCCCTTCTATATCTTCGGCCTAAAAATTAATCCGTTGTAGGGGTTGTGTTATATTAGCGGGGCTGTCCCTATTATAAGTTAGGTTATTATCGCCCTTTATACCTTCTTGCAAAACTAATAAACGACTTACTCTTACTAATAAAATAGGTTATTGTAGATTCCTAGCTATGCCTTACTTTTATTGCAATAGGCTTAAAATTCCTTATATACTTTTACTATATAACACGCCTAGGCGTTCTGCTTGTAAAGCCTGTATTTATTCTAATATTTAAGGTTCTTGCGATATTAATAGCGTGTCTATTGCTAAAAGTATATAGTTAGTTGTAACTTCTTCTTTAGAACTAATTATTCTTAGTGCGCAATACTGGTCGCTCCTAAGCCAAAATTTAAGCTGAACTAGCTAAGGCTAAGAAGGCTTAAGAAATAATTCTAGATGCCCTAGCTACAGCCTAAGCTAAGGTATTGCAACTTCAGAAGTAGAAGGAACTTCTTAATAAGCAGAAGGATTAATAGTTAGCGTTCCTTAAGGTTAAGCTAGATTAGAAAGAAGCAGAACTAAAGGCCGCTAGTCTATAGAATAGTCCTAAGGAGGGCAAAGTAGTCTCTTAAGACACTGCTTACACCTTCTCTAATAGTAGTAATCTTTGTAGTTTGCTATAAGGCGGTCCAGCTCTTAGTCTAATGTCTCTAGGCTTTCTTTAAGAGGTTAGTTTAGTTAATATTCCTCTAACTTCTTAGGGCAGTTAAGGTTACTTTTAGTTCTAGGTGTTGTTCTATAGGTTTCTTCTTGTCGCGTCCTTGCCATTTAACCTTATAGTAATTCTAACCATTTATTAGTTAGTATTTATTAATACTTACCACTTCCCATTCTTCTTACTGTTCTCTATATGTGTCTGCTTTATAAACTATAGGTTCCGCGTCCTATAGTGCCTTCTCTAAGAGAGCTACATGAATACTAGGTATATCTTTATACTATTTAGAGTTGTAATTTAAATAAAACTAGGGTAATTTATTCTAGGACTTTGTATAGTCTAATCTTTAGGTAGTCTAGTTTGTTTAATAGTTGTTTACTAGCAATATTTTTTTATAGTAGCTAGACTTTCTCTCTCTTTCTTAGCGCAGGCGTAGGCTTGTGCTTAAGATTATAGTATTTCCCTATTTTTCTTATAGAAATATGGCGTCTTACTAGAGTTAGCCGTAAATTTACGTAATTTTCTTAGCCTATTGTTTTCTATCTGTGCTCTAAGACCTTATAGTTCTAGTACTTAGTAGGCTGCTGGTTAAATCTGTAGTTTACAAAGAACGGTAAAACTCCAGTAGCGCTATATTATAAGCTGTTATAGGCTAGTTGTGCTATAGGGAGTAACCTACCTAGTTATTTTATTAATAGTTTAGGTAACACCTAAGGAACTATTCTACTATTAGTTTATTTGTTCCGTCTGCCCTATTTATAGATAATAGGCTATAATATGCTGTGCTTAATGCCTATAAGGGCAAATGCTGTTTACTAAACTTAGATGTAAAAAATGTCTCTATCTATAATAATTTTATCCGGAGCTCTATGTTGTGCTATTACTATAGAAGTAAAGTAGAAGGCTATATACTCTGCTTTACTAACCTCTTTATATAGTAAGAAGTATGCGTACTTGTTGCTTTGTTAATAACAACTATAATTCTATTATATTCTACCTTGTTGTCTAGGGTCTTTGATTTTAGTAATTCTGTGATAAAGTCCATTAACTATACCCTATGTTAATTAGGAACTTTTACAGGTTATAGTTATCCATACGCGCGTACCTATTTAGTTTATTTTAGTAGCAGTCAGCACAGTTGCGTAAGACTTCTGTAACTATTTATTAGGCTTAAGGGAAGTAGTAGTCCCTTAGTAGTTATTTAATATTTATTTAATTCCCTAGTGGCTACCGGTGCCGGTGCCTTGTAAATTGTCTTACAAACTTATATTAAATTTTGGCAGGGACAAAGATCTATTAAAGACCTTATAAATATTATTCTTATACCTTATTCCTAGGTAGGTGCTTATTTTTATTACTAATTGCTGTTTCTTTCTTAATCTAATTATGCCACGTACTAGTCTAGGTTTCTATTATTACTGCCAGCTTTAGTGCATTATAAATAATAGTACCGTCCTTGTTAAATTAAAGCAGGGCCCCTAATACCTTAGCTTTTCCTTATAAGTTAGGTCTTCTACTTAAGGCGTCGCCTAAAGGTTTTCTATTCCTTAGGTATGTATAATCTTAAAATTGTATATTAATAGGGTTTGTGCCCACCTTACTTACTGGGTGTAAGGGCCTTATTTATTATAAATCCTGTTAAATTCTTGTAGTCTAAAAAGACCGGCGTTTAGTATTTTGTACCTTAGAGGTAAGTCTCTATTCCTTAAACTTTAACTATCGCTAACATTTCTTATTATAGATATTATAGTTAGTTTAGCCTTTTATATTTTTTAGAGTAATAGCTGTATAGGTGTTTTTTATCTATTTCTAGATCTTGCTGGAGTAGGCATACTCCTATAGCAAAATTTAATATATCTTCTCTAATATAGCGGGATAGCAGGGGTTAAAGATTTATAAGAAGGTTCCTTAGCAAATTCTTCTTTAAGTTAATCTATCGCTTATTGGCATTTCTATCTATTTAAAGGGTACTTCTTTCTTTTAGCCTTATAAGGGGCTCTGTTATCTTTATCTAGTCTAGAACAAACTTTCTACAATAGTTACAAAATTCTAGAAAGGATTAATAATTCTTAATATTTTCTAGTTCTTCCCTAGTTAAAATCTCTTACAGTTTTGTTTACTCAATCTTAAGCTTCCGGGTTCTACTATAAACCCTAGAAAATAGTTTAGGTAATATAGAATTTGCTTTTTAAGCTTTAGGTATAGCTTAGCCTTACTTATACAGTTTAGTACTTCTTCTATATGCTTTTAGTGTCTTATTTATTATTTAAGTATATTAAGACATTATCTAGGTATACTATAGTGTACTTGCTAATGCATCCTTAGAGCATAGTGTTAATTTATCTCTAAAAGATAGCTGGGCGTTAGTAAGCCTAAAGGGTATAAATTATACTTAAATAGCCCTAGTTTTATTCTAAAGGCGGTTTTCCATTTCTTACCTTCTTTATCCTAATTTGGTGGTACGCATTTTTTATATCTAAGTAGGTAAAATCTTTGCGTCTTAGAGTTAGTCTTATAGATTTAATATTAAGGGTAATAGATACCTATTTTAATTGTAATCGCATTTGTTTTTCTAAAGTTAATACAGAACTATAGTTCTAGTCGTCTTTCTTTTCTAAAAGGTAACCCTATAAGCAGCAGAGACTAAGAAGGCCTAATATATTTCTATTTAAGGTTATTCTTAATATATTATTTAGTGACCTTAAGTTCTTATTTAGTTATTTTATATATAGTCCCTATGTGGGTTATTTTTCTTCCTCTAGTCTAATCTTACAGTCCTATTTAGCATGTTCCGGAAGGTATCTTCTAGTTTGTTAAAGATGTCTGCAAATCTCTAGTATTAATCTAGTATCCCTAGGGTGAGTTCCTTATTAGCTGCCAGCCAATAGGTATTAGACTTGTTTTCCCTAGTAGATAGTTAGGTTAACCTAGCTTAGCTATAGCATTTCTAGAATTACATCTTGCTAATTATCTATCTTAGCTAAGTCTATAATAAAGTTGTTAATAACCAGTCCCTTAGATAGGAAGGTTTCTGGCGTTATTTCTATATGATTTGTTCCTAAAAGGCAGTCCCTTAATATTAAATAGGGTCCTTTTCTCTATTTTTAGTATAGTGGAGCCCTTCGTCCTACAAAGTCCTTAGAGATAAAGTTTTACATTACTCTACTATTAATTATTACTCTAATTAGTTTTCCTTAGTATTCTCTCTAAATTATAATGTGTGGTCCCTATATACCTCTTAAGGCTTTCTTACCTTTTAGCTAATACTTTGTCTATATCTTCTTGCTACATGCTAAGGGCACTTATTCTTAGGGCACTTATACTAAGGTCCCTTTTATATATTTAATTAGTAAGAGGGGTTTAGGGGCTAATACTAGGTATCCCCTATACTTCTTTTCTAGGTGCCACCTGTGTACTTTGTCCCTTAGGACAGGTTATTATGGGGGTTATCTATTACCTATATTAGGAAGGCGTATGTTTTCTTTTTAGAGTTAGATATATTAGGCAGTTATCTATAATACATAATATTTATAATAACTTATAATGTGCTAGGTGTTTAGTTAGTGTTTAGGGGTTATCTCTTTAATTAGTTTTACTAGCTTATCTAAGCGTTCTTCTTTAATTAGGATCTAGTACTTTATTATAACTTAAGGTGTATAGCTTCATCTACCTATTTAATTTTATTAGCAATCTAAGCCCACTCTTATTTATTTAGCATTTCCCTTACTAGAACTATGTTTTATTCCACCTATTTATTAAAGCTTATAAACTTTGTATTTTGTAGAAACTAGATCTTTTAGTTTTTGTAAACCTTATAGATAGTTTCCTATATAAATTCTTATGTAGAAGCGTAGGCCTTTAATTATTTATTATATATCTTTAGTCTTAACTAGTCTAGCTGCTTTATACGTTAGTCTATAGGCTGAAATATTTAATTCCTCTATGCGACGTTTTTGCTGGGGACATAGGTGCCTTCTATACTAGTAATAAGGAGAAGGGTTCGTCCCCTTTTAGGGTTAACTAGATAGGGTATCCATTAATCTATCTAAGTTACTGTCTCTTTATTATTATTAGATTTGCTTTCTAAATCTTTAGTATTATAGAATTCTAGACTTGGGCTTTTACTTCTCTAGCTATAGAATTATCTAGTCCTTCCTAAGTTGCCGCTAGCCTTTCTCATAGGCTAGTATCCCGTGTCCTTTTTCATCTTTATGTAATATATACATATCTTAGAATACTTAGCCTAATAGGTGGCCTTATATTTCTTACTACTAGCTAGTTTTTCTTTAGTTTCCTTTAAGGTTTCTGCTTCTTTAGTTCTCCTTCTTAGTACCTTTTATAGACTTTTCCTAGCTTTTGCTTAGGCAGTTCCTAGCTATATAGCCCTTCTTACTATAGCTAAAGTAAGCACCTTCCTTATATTACTTTTCTTTATTACGTTCTAACTTAATCCCTTTTCTTTGTTGGCATCTAAGACCATTAGATCCCCTTTATTATAGGTTTTATAGTTTTAGCTATTTGCGCTGTATCCTTCTCCTTTATTATCTTATTTCCACAGGAATAACTTATTGTCTACTTAGACAGCTTATTTAATTATTGTGGTAGAGTTGTTGTTTCTCCATTCTAATTATTTTGTACCTAATGTCTAACTTAAGCCCTTTATAGAACTTTTATATTAGGGCCTGTTCTCTATAGTCTAAGACCTTATTGGCCAGCTGTTTAAACACTAATACGTAGGCTACCACTGTCTTAATTTGTTAGAGCTTTAAGAGTTTTTGGCTAGCATTCCGCATTAATATCCTAAGGTTAGTTAGAGTTTTTACTTAAAATAAGCATAACTTACAAAGACAAGATTAGTTTCTATTTTCTAGTTATCTACTTAGTTTGCCCTCTAGTCTGTAAGGTAACTGTTAAACCAGTCCATTACCTTGCCTATAAAGTAAGTTGCTATATAAGCCACTTTCTAATCTTCTTCTCTAAGGTATTCTCAATTCAAATCTAAATAGAGGGATATAGAGGCTAGGAACCCCCTAAGCTTAGTCCTTATTCTATTAAATTTTTCTAGATTAGCTAGTTTTAAGGGTCTGCTCCTTATTCTAAGCTCTATTTACTAGATTTATTTCTTTATTATTTTGTTAGCCCCTTCTCCCTTCCCTTCCAATATAGCTCTTACTTATTCTACTAACTTATTGTAGGCATCCTTTTACCTTTGGTTTTCTTTGTTTAGGTGGTTAAGTTGTTTCTTTATCTAGACCAGATCTGTTAGGTCTAATAACGTTAGTTAGTTCACTATAGGAGCTATTATTTAGTAAGGGTAACTTAGGTACGTACCTATAGAGACTCTTAAAACATAATTATTAAAGTGTAATAGAACCTTCTTGACACTGTAGTAAGCTGCGGCCTAGTTAGGGTTCTAGTAAGAGATAAGTAGTGTGCAGGGTTGTATAAGTTACGTAGGGGTTTAAGTGTTAATTAATTACTACAATAAGAATGTGTTGCTAAAGACTTAAGGGTAATCTTCTGTAAGGAAACTAGATGCAGTAAACTATATTATAGATTAATAATAAGAGATTACTAGCGGTAATCCGTTATCTCTATATACTGCTATTTAACCTAGGCTCTATAGGCTCTGTATATAGATCCTATAGATTTAGGCTCTATAGCTCTGTCCCACAGATTTATAGATCTAATTATATAACCTTAATTACGTATCCATATTGTGCTTAGCATCCGACCTATAATTGTAATACTTATCCTTATAATCTAACTAGTCGCTGCCGTTATTACGTTGGTTCCCGTAATTCCGTTGTAGCGTAGCAGCCGTAACATTACCTATATAGTAAAGAAGATTTTATTATATACCTTACTATTTACTTTAGTATAGTAGATTTTATTAGGTTTCACTCTAAGGTTAGAGAGGTAGGTATAAATAGTCTAGTATAATAGAATCTCTATACTTTCTCTACTAGGGTTGCTTATCTTAGCTTATTAGTAGAATTATTATATATTAATATAGAATCTACCTATATACTCTAACTATTATTTACTAATAGAAGTTTACACGAATTAGTTATATACCTAGATATAGAGTAGTATTATATATAAGAAAATTTAAGACTACCTTCTTAATAAAAAAAATAAATATTCTTGTAACGCTTCTTCTATTAAGGTATCTAAGTATTATAGAATTTAACTCTCTCGTGTATAGATATATAAGATTAGGGTATTATTCTTTAATTTTTAAAGAATATAATAGTATATATCTAAGTATAGATATTTTTAAATTTAAAAGGTTAGTATTAAGTTGTTCTAATAGCAAAGGCGGTGTGGGATCTAGATTATACTATATATAGATATAAATTTAGTATATTTAAGACCTTAATATTTTAAGTAGGTTCTCTAGGTCTAGCCTTATTTATTATATATTTTTAGTTATAGCTATCTTTTATCTATAGTAAGTGCTTGCATATTCCTCTCTTTAAGGCTATAATATTATAATATAAGGCTTAAAGTATATACTATAGTAGTAGCTATAAGACTATTTAGGTCTTATTTCTATATATTAGGGTTTTTAGTTACTATATTTACTATAACAGCTTCTAGAGCAGTAAGTTATCTGTTATATTTTTATATATAAAAGTTATTTATATTCTATATATATAGTAACTAGTATAGTTAGTGTATTTAGTTACTACCTAGTATAGTATATATGTGGCCATTAGTAGTATAAATATCGGCGAGTTATCTAAATATAGGTAAGACTAGACAGAACTCTTAGTAGTTAGAAAAGATACTATTATTAGCTAGTGCCTAGTGTATATACTTCTTTATAATATAGACTTAGTTGCAGAGTTACTTAAATATATAAGTAGCCTTTTATAGTTGTAATATTTTGTTTATATATACTAGCAGTTCTAATTTCTAGTCTAAAAATACTCTATATTTGTAAATTAGTAGATATAGTAGCTTTTTATTAGTATTATATACTTTAGTAAGTATAATATCTAAAGACTAAATTATATTATTCTCTTAGAGTTTAATAGAAGCAGTTTCTGTATTAGTTCTAGTAAAGAAATAGTATATAGGGGTTACTAATATACAGTTTACTATACAGAAGTTATCTATTAGTATTAATTATATTATCTCTTTCTAAGCATAGTTATACCTTTAGTAAATTAGTTTGCATTACAAAGTTAAGATAAACCTATTTAGATTAATATATTTTGTATTCTAATAGGTCTTAATATATTGTTCTAATATATTTAATATTTAAGTATAGACTTATAGCTTCTAAGATAATATTTTTTAGGTTATATCTTATAATAATAAAAGTAGTATTTTAAAAAATATTATCTAGTAAGTCTATATTCTTAATATAAATAGTATAGGCAAGCTTAATAATCTTATTCTATAATAAAGTAAGTATAGTAGTACTTACTAGTCTCTAGATATTAATACGGCTATGGCTAGAGAAATGTATCCTACTTTCTTACTTAATATATAAGTTTGCTATAATATGTGTAAAGTATATTAGGTTATATATAGACTAGAAGCTATAGCTAGTAGCTTTAAGGGCTAGAAATATAATATTATCTATCTAAGCTTCTAGAATATAGTTTTTTATATATTATAATTATACTGTAGTGCGCTTCCTATATACTATATAGAAGTTAGAAAAGTAAGGCTAGAAAATATAATATTAGAATAAGTTAGTAGTATAGAATAAGATATTATAGTATTTATAGAGAATAACTAGTAGGAATAATATACCTTAGTTTCTATTAAAGCTTTCTATAAAGGTAGGTAGAAATAAGAATTTAATATTATCTTAGAATATACTAAGGCTACTAGGAGAGAATATAATACTATTAATATTAAATACTTATTTAATAGTGTAAAAACCTAATTAAATAAGGTATTCTGTCTTAGACTTATTTAGATTTAATATTAGGGGAGTATTTATTTCTTAGTTAGTTCTAGTAAGAGATAGACTTTAGTATTAAAAAATATTTCTCTATTTCTTAGAATATAATAGTAAGATGTTAGATAGTATTAAGGGTTAAGGTACTAAAAATACTACTATATTTATAAAGGTTATTTCTACTTTAGATAGGTATTCTATTATCTAAATAATAGTAAGGCCACCTTTACATTTTAGGGCTAAATAGTTATATATAACTAATATACATTATATAAGAAGATTACTATATTATCTAGTCTTAGTTAGTAGGGTAGAGAACTATTAATTATTTTAGAAGTCTATTAGTAGATTATTAGCCTATCTACTATAAAATAGAGTAAGTGCTTAGGTATAAGGTAGTATACTCTAACTTAATAATTTAGGTATACTATATTGTTATATTAGGGTGTATTAGGGGGTTAGATTATATAAGAAGTATTTTAATTAATATATATCTTAGCTACTATATAAATAGTATGTCTTCTATTACTATTACTCTCTATTTATAGTAATAATTAGGGATATTAGCAGTAGGTAGCTGTATAGAAAGTATTTTAGAGTTACTATTATAGTTTAGCCATTCTTTAAACTATGCTTTAAGTAGTAATATCTTATCTCTATAGAATAAAGTAGGTATAGTTAAATTATTATAGGCTACTAGGGTTTATATAATATAAGGCTAATTAGATTAAATTCTCTAGTATATATAGTTATATAGGATATATAGTTTAGATGGCTCTAGTATTTAAGGCCTCTTTAGTTAGGTAGTTAGTACTCTAGTATCTAGGCTACTACTTAGTTTAGGGTCTCTAGAATATATATATCTAGTAGAAGTATATAACCTAGGATAGTAGGTTTATAAGTATAATAATAGTAGTATAGTATAGTTACTTATAGTATAGGCACTTAGGGTATGCGTGCTTAGGTAATAGGTAGTATAGGTATTTAGGTAGTAAGTAGTATATATACTTAGAGAGTAGGTAGTAAAATACTTAGATAGTAGTAGTAGTAGTATATAGATTAGGGTAATTTATATATATAGTAGAGGGTAAGATGCCCTATAAACTAAGGCCTTAGTAGGCTAAGGTATACAGGATTATAGACTAGGCATATAAGTTTATTATTATTAGTATTTTTATTACTAACCTAGTAATAGAGGTAGTATTGGCCAGTTATAGAACTAAGAGTATATTAATAGGGGTCTAGTGTCTAGCACTATATAGCTTCTTCTATATTCTGCTATTTCTATTTTTAATAGGTAAGTTAATTATATTTATACTTTACTTCTTTTTTTTCCTCTTCTATACAGCCTAGTGGTGGCTTTTTTAGTGGCATTATAAGGTTAGTATTATAATAATTATTAATATAATAAGTAATAAAGCTATATACTAAAATTTAAATTAGTATACCTATTAGCTAAGCTTATATACTAACTTTTAGATTAGTATATCTATTAGCTAAGCTTATATACTAACTTTTAGATTAGTATATCTATTAGCTAAGCTTACACACTAACTTTTAGATTAGTATATTTATTAGCTAAGCTTACGCACTAACTTTTAAATTAGTATACCTATTAGCTAAGCTTATATATTAACTTTTAGATTAGTATATCTATTAGCTAAGCTTATACACTAACTTTTAGATTAGTATACCTATTAGCTAAGCTTATATATTAACTTTTAGATTAGTACACCTATTAGCTAAGCTTATATATTAACTTTTAGATTAGTATATCTATTAGCTAAGCTTATATACTAACTTTTAGATTAGTATATCTATTAGCTAAGCTTATATACTAACTTTTAGATTATTATATCTATTAGCTAAGCTTCTATACTAACTTTTAGTTACTTTATCTATTAGCTATAGGTGCCTACTCTAACTTAATAAATTTGTATTAATTTTCTCTATATTAAACTGGGTGTATAAGCTGGACTAGGACTAAAGAGAGTAATACTAGGCTATACTCTTTTCTACTAAAGTAGTACTTCTAAACTGGCTCCCTACTACGCTAGGCGCTAGTAGGGTAGGCTAGACTACTAGTAGGCTTAACTAAGGTATATTCTCTCTTCTTTCTAAACCTAATACTAATTCTAAACTTAATTCTAAACCTAATACTAATTCTAATACTAATTCTAATACTAATCTTAATTCTAATTCTAGCTACTAGGGCCTTATTCTTATAGGGAGCCAGAATAGAAGTCTAGGTATAAATAGTAGCTATAGTAGGCCTAACTAGCCTAAAAAGATGCTATTTTAACTAGGTAACTAGGGTATAAGTCTTAGTATAACTAGTTATACTACTATAGGGCTAGTTATACTAGCACTAGTGCTAGCACTAGCACTAGGGCTAGGGCTAGGGCTATACCTAAATAGAGTAAGGCTAGGCTTATCTATCTAAACTAGAACTAGGTTCTAGCCCTAGCCTAGGCCTAGCTACTTATTCTACTTCTCTATTAGAAGTGCTTCTCTTAGAGGCTTCTTAGGTAACTCTTCTAGCTAGGGGTAGTATAGTAGAAAGTCTTTAGGGACCTAAATCTTTATACCTATTTAAAGGCTAGTACCTAGGTTAGTAGATATAGGCGTATTAGGTAGGGTAGGCTTATAGTAAATAAATTTAGCCTAAGTAAAAGTAGATAAATTCTTATTATACTTATTTTTATACTACTAGTACCTTTAGTTCTATAGTTACTTAGCCTTAGCTTAGGCTTCTTTTATAAGGTACTTTTTAGGCCTCCCTATAGTGCTAAAGAGGTAGGTAAAAAGGGTAGAGGTAGTAAGTATATAGGTAGAAGGTAGAAGGTAGCTATATAGATAGTCTAGATAGTAATAGAAGATAGGGGGGGAGGTAGTAGAAAGAAGAAAGAGATAGTAGAGAATAGTAGAGTATAGTTAGTATTTTATTTCTAGTTTAGTTTAGTGTAGTTAGTATAAAACCTAGAATAAGATTAGCGTTTTGCTAAGTACTACCTTACCTAATTTAGTAGTAATTTAGTAGTAAATACTAATACTACTACCTTTATATAGTAATAACTCTACTACTATTACTTCTACACCTTAGTAAAGAGTAGTATTAGAATTATACACTTACCTTACTTCTATATATATATAAATCTATAATAAAAAGTTTTTAAGGTTTACTAAGCCTTTACCTAATCTTAAGGGTAGAATAGGCCTTTAAAGCTTTATAGCTTTATATTCTTAGTATTTATAGATCTATAAATCTAATTATATAACCTTAATTATGTGTTTATATTATACTTAATATCTAACCTATAATTATAATACTTATTCTTATAATCTAACTAGTTACTACTATTATTATATTAGTTTCTATAATTCTATTGCGGTGTAGTAGCTATAATAATAGAGTTAAATTCTTTAGAAATTTTTTTCTTTTAAGTATAGCCTTTTAGTTTACCTTTTTCTTATAGGTAGTCTTCTTTTTAGTACTTTAGTTAAGCTTTAGGGGCATATTTAGTGTATAATATATTAAATATTATATTAGAGACTACTAGAAAGAAATTTATAGATATATAATATAAATAAGAAGCTAAGTTTAAATACTACTTAGTAAATATATAGCTCTATTAGCCTATAACTTCTATTAATATATATATATATAGTTCTGTTAGCCTATAGCTCCTATTAGTTATTCCACAACCTAGTAGGGGTAGTAAGACCCCCATTTTCTCTATATTAAACAGAAGCACTTACCTAGACATAGAGCAAAGGGAGTATTAGTTTCACGCCTAATACTTAGTCTACTAGTATTATATTGCTCACATTGCATCGTTATACTAACCTACACTCCATTCATTAGCTCTGGAGCCGCGACTTCATCACCTCTGTCCAGCTATCACTGTTTGAGACGCACCGTTCCTCGTAGTCCCTCTTGTGTGCGATAGCGACCGGGCCGCGCCGTAATACTACCTTAATGTGTTGATAGACTCTGGAAGACTGTCGTGACGTTATTGGGTCTAGCCTACTAATGTCAATCGACCGTCCCATGGAGGGTGCAAGAGCCAACCTACCCAAGCCACGCCTCCCGAGACCCAAGGCCCAGAGAAGATCAACCTGGCAGCTCTAATGGTGGAAGTCTCGATTCACCATCAAATGATTGAAAGACCGCGTGATGGGACGGTGAAGCTGCGTAATAGATGGGGTTATTATAACATTCTATCTGAACCCGATATACTTGAGCTCAGGGGCCAAGTGAAGCAATCCCAAATTATTGTGCTGCAGAATCGAGGCGTATTCTTTTAGGCGAGAAGGCGACAGAGTCTCGTGCACAGACATTCTGCTCATTTGTATCCTTAAATTAGCTAACAACACAGACTTTATCGTTCCTCGACCTTCCGATGCACTTGATCGATTTAGACTCATGGAGAAAACATACAAGACGTGCCCAAACCCAGCTCAATGAATGCGCCTAGCAAAAGTACAGGCATACCCAAGCCTCCACTCTGTATCGACATTGCCCTATAGACGCTTAGTGGCGTTGTCCTAGACGTATAAGCTTGCCTTCCTTCCTTAATCCCACCAGCCCCTTCGCGCAGATCGGCTCACGAGGAGAACACTACAAACTGAAACACAACACTGAAACTGGGCCCAAAGCCGTAGGGCTCAAAGCAGCAGCCGCAAAGTGGTTCAGTTGCTGATCCGGGACGATGTCGCTGAATTCCACGAGCCATGTAAAAGGTCCAAAGCCTGCGTTAACGGGAGCCCTAACCCTAAGACGTTTTCCCTAGCAGGGCAAAGTGCGAATTACCATCATTGGCTGCATTTCGAGACGAGGTATCGAGCCTACTTCTGAGGCATGTTACACATAACATTTTCCCAGCGCCCATCCGCCAGACCCTGCGCACTCACTTACTGCTTGCTTGGCTGGCGTGCTAAGATCCATCTTAAGGCCTGAACACAAGGTGCTCAGAGATAGCCTTACTTATCGCCTCATATTAAGTGATTAGCTTAGCATAGCGTTACCACGCGGTTGGGCGCAGCTCATAGGACACCCTCTCGCCGGTAGCAGAGTGTATGTTCACGTAAATTTGTTGATAGCACGCTTACAGTACGACCCTTGAGACCGCCGATCATCTGAGACCACAGATCTGTAGCATCTATCTAAACGCTCTCCGCATATCCAACCGCCTTCGCCGGCTCCTCCTTCCTCCCAAACATCTTGGTACCCAGCTTCTCCGTTATCTGATCCGCCTTGTCGCCCAGAAACGTCTTCAGCGCCCCGTACACCCCGGACGCCAACCACAGCAAAACATTAACAAAGTCGATCCATACTGCGACCTTCATGGGTGCGGGCTTCGCGCCTTTGTACACCTCATCGTTATCCCGGTGCAGGAAGATGCCGGCGAAGAGTGCGAAGGTAACAAGCCAGCACACAAAGAGGACCAGATCCCAGGCGAATGCGCGGTATGTTTTGCACAGCTTGATCCTACTGCCGATGCAGGGGATTGCGCCCAACGGCGTCGCCAGGGCGAACAGCACCGCCGTGGTGGCCGACAGCCCGCAGATGGTAAGGGCAAATAGCCATTCCGGCGCGATTCCTTCGCCGTCCTTGTGGTTCGCATAGCTGTAGAAACCGCAGGCGATCAGGGCGAAGAGGAACTGCAGACCGCGGCATACCATGCGGGGCACGACCTCGAACGTCTTGAGCCATGTCTTCCCGAGGTCCTTGCCCTTTGCAGCGCCTTCTGTGTAGGCGGCGTGTCCCGCGGCGCGGCCGAGCTCGCGCTTGTCCATGGCGCGGAGTTCGGTGGTCGTTGTGCGGAGTTCGGTGGTGGTGGCGTGGAGGTCTTGCGCGTTGCGGCCGACCTGAACGGCGGTCTGGCCGAGTTTGATGGCTGTGTTGAGTTTTCCCATTTTGCGTTTTCTTGACTTGGCTCGTATGAAGAGACGTGTAGGTGGTGGACTTTAAGTGGACTTTTAGTGGTGACTGTGTGTTTTGTTGTCGATATAATGATGACTAGGAAAAAGGTAACCAGTACCAAGCTATGCAATATTTGCACAAAAAGAAAGAGAATAAAAATAAGGAGATTCGTCTACTCAACCAAATGAGAGTTCTGCAGCTTGAAGAGAGGAAGCAATACAGAGCCATCATGGCCGACAGCGTCTCTTATACCAGGCTATCGCCAAAGACGCAGCACCAAACAAAGAGCAGTATTTCACACAGTGCCTGAAAATAGACGCGCCCGTCCGACTGCGCACAACGTGAACAACGCATACAAAGAAGACCAAAGTCCCACCGCCAATCATGGCACAATCGCCGTGGCTTGCAGCGTTTACTGCGGTCGCATGGCAGCCAATCAACCGCGAAGCGCCACCTCTTTGTGCCGCTTCGATCGGCGCCTCACGAAACATGCAAGGGCGGCGGTACGAGCGACCGACACGCGCAAATCCCTGCGGCGCACGCGCTTACAGTTAATAAGCGAGACTATCATGACATTCTTCAGTTTCCACTACTATGTTTTTTGTGTTCAGGTCTAGAGCTACGTTTCCACGTAAATAGCTAAAGCCGGGATAACCTATTGACACAGAAATACCTAAGGAGGCCGAAAGCGGGGATGGAAGCAGGCGGAACTAGCTTAACATGGCGAATCAGGCCACGATAATTCAGCGTCCCGAGTGCTGTGCTTCCAACCCGATCCTTCGCACATGGCTACATCCCATCGTGTTCCCAAGTGATAAGCCTCGCAAGTCTGTCGAGTCCACAATCTTCCGCGCCGCAATGCCAGCGCTGGGGCAACTGTGAGATGCAAGGCTTGGACGAATCAGTCGACTTTTACATGCATGTCCAACAGGTAGAGTCGACTGCTCAGGTATGCTTCCTCCGCTTTCGCGGTTTGTCGGGCTCAGATGGGCCGGAAGACGGCGTTAGAGGGGCTTCGAAGGTCAAGATGCCCTCGAACGCAGAGCGCGACATGGTGCCAGAAGACTCGGAAGGCGTTGTGTTGTCGTTGGTCGCCACAAACATCGGAATGCGCTTGCTAGCCTGAGACTCTGCGAGCTTCGGGAGCGCGGCCTTGATGTACTCCAATCTATCGTCCACAGCATGGTCCAAAATATTGTGCAGGAGGGTGCGGAGCTCCTTCAGCGATGCCTCGTTCCGCAGGGAGAATTCGTGCACAAACTCCATGCGATGGTCGACTCCTTCACGCCAGTGTACAGCAAGGTAGCCATTCTGAAGGTCTGACTGCAGAGAGAAGTGGCAGGCTTGAGCCGCCGTGGGCGCGATGTTATATGCGGCGATATGAAGATCGTAGAGGTAGTTGACAATGGCAGCGCCGTCGCGGGCCGACTGGTTCTGAGCAGCGTGGAGGTTCTCTTGAGAATTCGGCGACTTGAATTGCGCAGTCAGGAAGGGAACATGCATGTACTGGGTGAGTGAGAATCTGCGCAGGATGCTCTCTTCTTCCTCGGTAAAGGGCGCATCCTTCTTCGCAGCCTGCGCATCGGAGCGTGTGACGTAACCCAGGCACATGTCTGGCTGTGGAGACGACAAGGCCCCTTCCGTCTCCTTGATCTGCATACTGGGCGCAGGAGGGAGGAATGCTTTGTTCAGGCCAATCTCCTGCTTGGCCGTGATGTGTGGCACAGGTCGCCCTCGATCTTCGAAGTCTGCTTCGCCTACGAAGAGCATGTATGGCGCGACCTTGTTGATGCCGGTGCGCTCGTTCTGTGCGGCGACATAGCGTCGCATCTCAACGATCTTCTTCGCGTTTGGCGACGTGTCGGCGTTGGGGTCGCGTGGACGGCGGACGACGGTTTCGATGTGGTGTGCAAGCGCTGGAGGAAAGACGTCGTCCTTGTCGATCTTGATGCGGTAGGCTTCAAGCTTGGTGCGGATGTCGAGGTTGTTCTTCTTCCGGTTTGGCGACGAAACGCGCGACATGACGGCAGCTGTGGCCGTGACGATAGCTGCGGGCTGTTTCAGCGACTGTTGCAGGCGGTCGAGATTGCGCCGCGTCAATCGAAGGCGGGGCGAGGTCGAGGTCGAGGTCGAGATCGAGATCGTGGGCGAGGGCAGCGAGGAAGAGCGCTTCCTTTTAGGCATGGGAAGGACTTGAGTAGCGCGATGGCGGGCGGTTTCCGTATTTATCACTATTGAGGACCGGCAGAGAATGGGGTGGGCGGCGAGGCCGCTGCCCAGCCGGTGCGCATGAGGACACAGAGACAGACATGCGCAGCTGTTGTTTGTTGACGTTGCGGCACGGGCCACCCTTACGTCATCCTCCGCCCTGCTGCCCACAGGCGACAGCGCCCGACTACAAGCCTACAAGCTCGCGAGATCGCTGTTTTTGCCCGGCCCTGACGCGAATCTTCACGATACATTCTTTGTCTTCCTGTTTCCGAGCTTGTTCTCTGACTCTATTGTGACTGGTTGACTGGTGGCGGACCTCGGCACATTCCGGAAGTAGACTAGCGCCATCTAGTGCGTCAGTAGGGGTATTCATTTGCGTCTTTCACAGCGCGTGACTTACAACTATCAAAAGATTCTCTTCGGTCCGTATTTCAAGAGGACTGAAGTCTTGATCAGGCGATTGGAAGGGCGGGTGCTGGGCTATCGCCGGTGAGTTGTACCCGTGGACTGTATTCTGTCGCTGCAACCTGCATTCTTGACCTGGATCTTCTTGTAGCGTCTTGACAGTCTCAGCAGTGCAAAACTGTTAGCCCGCAGGGGTTAAGACGCATAATTGTCAGGATCCGGCGGTTGAGGATCACTCCTCCTGGAGGCGGTCGAGTTCGTCCCGCATTACCAAAACTCCCGTCCGCGGCCATCCTGCCTCTATGAATGTTTCTGCCGTAGCTTTTGTGTCTTTGCAGTAGCCTAGCGTTGCCATTGCACCCTGCGCCCACAGCTCCCCCTTCTCGCTCTTTTCGACATTGAGCAGTGTGTCCGGTCCACGACCCGGCCTTCGGTCTGGGCATCGCGGTGCAACCCAGACCGACGCGCGCATGATAGTCATCTTGCTCGAAAGGTGCGAGATGTCGGCCGGCAGAACCCTGTGCGATGCTCAACCGCGTTCAACTCTGAGTCTATGGCTGTGGAGCTACCAGACGCGATACAAGAGATGCTTGCAGGACAGAGTGCAGTTGATACCCGGTACTGGTACGTATATGGTCGGTTGTTGGCTGTTGGCTGTCGAAATAGATGGCGTGCAAATTCCAACATAAAGCGACACCAACACGCGTTCATTAGCGCTGGCTGCCTCGAAGGGCTGCGACATTTTCAAAAACCCCCAAATTACTTTGGATTGCATCTCATCAGGGTGCAACGTCAATAGCTCCGCCGAAGCTTGCAACGGGCGCTTTGCGCAACAGCCCCTGCGCTAGATGTGTCCACGTTCTAGACAACAGCCTAACGGACGCAGGCTATACCCGCGAGAAGCAGTAGTAGTAATGGCATGGTCGCAGCGAAGTGGTATTATCGCATCCTTCTGGCTTTGTATTATGTCCTTGCTAATCTAATTGGCAACTTCGAGTGCCGTAGTGCTTCAGCCACGCCTACTCTACCCCGCTGAACCCGACCAAACATTCCCAATTGTTCATATGTAAGGATATGTGACGGAATCGACGCGCGGTTCTGTACACTACTGATGTTATGAGATGACCACATGCGAACTGATAGTCCCCTGCATTTTTCTGCGAATGGTAGCAGAGGCGCACAACATACGATTAATAAACCTGTGGGATCCAAAGAAGAAGGTAAACTCGTGTCCAAACCGAGAAGATGTGAGAAATTATGTTTAATTTGTACTTTGTGGTCTGTTCAGGATTTGCAAGATGGTCATGATGAGAAAATGATTAAGACTGGCCACGTGGGATATATGGAAGATAGGAAAGTCCATGGAAATGACAGAGAATCTTCTGCGGGCGGCATGCATATAGTTGCTCGCAACTCATTATACAACCAGTAGGGTTGACCTCAAAGTAAACACTGTCAAAACCAAAAATCAAGTAAGACGTCTCTCCGAAACTATAACTCCTTCATTGCCAGCCTCAGAATTTTGAAGAGACCTGAGGTCCTATGCACGCTACATACCGCAACGAATGTGGCACCGCTTCCCAATATCAGCTTGTCATTTTCATACCCGTCCCTAACTAAATTCGAGCAGCCCGAACCCAGCTCAACAATCACTTCCTTTCTCGCGTTGGTAACATTTTAACCCCACCCAGATCAAAGGCCTTCTCCCAACCCCACTCCCAGAATGCCTCAACCTCCCATGCCCGGAATTGGCTCCAACGGAACCCGCTCGAGTTGATACCAAACACCACCTTTCCACACCCATATAAGACTCCACGACCAAGCGAAGCCAGACATACCAATCAGCACTACAAAGCACGAGAGGTACAATGCGAATGTACGCATAATAAACGATGTAGTCAGTAGGACTATGGCATCTTACTCTTAACTTGACATTCCCACGGATTCTTCGCGAGAATCCCCCAGTAATACTATGTTTTTCTGTCTTAATACAGGGACTGGGCTTTCCGGCTGAAGTGATGATGGCGATTAGTCAAAGGTTACGTGAGATGATGGTAGTGATATTTTAAGGCTGTTGCCTGGGTCGAAAGGCCGGGCTGGTCCTGCTGCGAGCGGTCACAAAGGAGGTGGTAGAAGTGAGCAGCCCGTTATTGTAGGTGAACGAGTATAGCAGTTCGACGTAGGGTGAGCTTTGGAGCTTAGAATCTGGCTTGAAGTCAGATCTGCTGTTATTCCAGGAGTGGGGGCGAACTGGTCGGTCCTAGCAAGTGAGCCTGCTGCGCAGGTGGAAGACGACAAAGTATTCGCATTGTAATTATTTGCGCAAGCTGTGGGCTCCGGGCTCGAGGGCAGTTTTTATTCATCCTACAAGGTCATTCAACTCGTTGCTCGTCGCAGCAAGGTTGAGCCGATATCTGCAGGAAGGTGTATGGTTCCATCGGTGTTCACAATGGATGCCGATGGCACGCGTGTTGGTGAGGTGCCAAAATCTCGGCGGTTTGTATCCGATGGCGACTCCAGAGTATATTGGTCGTATGGAAGAGGCTCGTTGCTGTCTGGGACGGCGAACTCGTGATCGTTGCTGGGAGTCGCACCGGATAACTCTGACGGTGGCAAGATGAAAGATGTTGAAGCGACCTCACCACGTGCCAAAGCATGTGATATAGGCTCAAGGATATGTTCCGGGGTCAATTGACCTGCTCGACGTTGAAATCCACCAATACCAGTTGCGATGTTGTCCATTGTCTCCGATGAAGCTGCTGAGACGGACAATTCCTTAGGATCTGGGTGAATTGAGTGGTTACGCTGATTTCGGAACTCGGAGGCTGATTGACAGGATGCACCTTGCATGTCCGAATCATTCATGGGTTGTGTTGTAATCGAATGATGAAAACCTGGAGCATAATCTGATCCCTCATTAGAGACATGTACTTCGTCAGTTTCGGATTCGATATCCTTAGTCTCGTCGCCCGATGAGGGATAATCGAGCCCCCAAACTTCATCGTCCTGAGACGATGTGAATGGTGGCATGGGAACGAAGATTTGTCGCTTGCCAAGTTCCCGGCGTGGTATCATGGTGCGCCTGTACTCAAAAGAACGTGTGGATGATACAAGACCATATGATAAAGATGCCGATAAAATCTGCCAACATTCGCAGTTGATGAGGGTGGCGTGCTTCGGAGTGTAGCAGGGTAGTTTACGGTGGTCATTTAAGCGCAGTCAGGAGCCGGTACGTGGGTCCGTGTTAGACCATGAATCGGATATAATGGTATAATGAAAGAAAGGGGCACCAGCGCGAGCAACATGGTTGACAGTTCACGTAACTT
This sequence comes from Paraconiothyrium sp. Pb-2020, assembly GCA_022419385.1. Lineage (NCBI taxonomy): Eukaryota > Fungi > Ascomycota > Dothideomycetes > Pleosporales > Didymosphaeriaceae > Paraconiothyrium > Paraconiothyrium sp. Pb-2020. Next base: position 461,188 of record JAJUBI010000010.1, on the reverse strand, counting down.
TGGCCAATATAAGGTGATATGTTAGGATTAGCGTCTGGGGCATACTTACGTGCAGAGGCTCGAGTGAATACATACAGTAACATTCAAACTTTAGATACTATTACGCGACTACACAGGGACCCATAGGAGCTACAATACCCTGTAGAGATTATATAAGCTTTGCGAAGACATAGGCGCATACCTGAAGCAATAAGACAGACTGCGCGGGGTATTGTATATTGCAACACATTAACTCATAAAGAATACTACCAGAGGGTTGGGGAAGACATATACATAGATGCTTCGGAAGTGCGTTAACCACGCCAAAATCATAGGGTGGCGGAGGAGGCGAAGATCACCGGCGAACGTGGGAGCCCAATCTAGAAGGTAAGGCCTTATCGCCGTTATTGTAATACTCATTCTTTTCTTTCCCTTTGCCTTGCCCAGCTTTACCATGTCGTGGAGATCGCCACTTTGCCTAGATTAAGCACACTACGAGCGCTCTAAGCAGCACCGCCCTAATATTCCTTACACCTAATTACTATCTTCCACTCGTGCTGTAATAATTTCCTCCTACTTACAGCGTCCATTCTACGTGCGGAGAATATCTGTAGAACAGACATACCGCCATCGCTAAGGCCTACAATAAACCCGCGAAGTGGTATATTATTACACTATATTTACTTATTGGCTAATTTCTTTAAGTTCTTAGTATATAATACGCCTTTCCTCCGCATGCTCCTTTTGCTCATACGTATTATAGTAGCTATAGATTAGCTTTAATAAGCATTTTTAGAACTATATTTACTTATAGCTATATAGAGGGTAAGTTAGCGTAAGCTTACGTAAGTAAGTAATTAGTAAAAGAAAGGTATAAGGCTAACTAAACCTCTAGTATTATATTACGCCAGAAATAGCGTTATAAATAGGTTATACTATTTTGTTAAAGAAATATAAGTAAATAAGCTAAACTAGTCTATAGCTACCTTATATAATTTTAGAAATCTATAAGCTATTAGTAGCGCTTCTCTATATACTTTAAAGCCTACTTATAACTATTGCTTATATTTCTAATCTTCTATTACTACTTATTATTACTAATAAAATACTCTAACTAGGGCCATCTCTATAACCTATCTCTATTCTCTTAACTAAGCTATTACTAACTAATTTATAAGCTAATTACTAACCTAAGGCCTTTTTACTATAGATTTTAAAAATATTTAAGTAGATCTAAGCGTATAAGGTATTTATAAGGTTAGACTAAATAAGCTTAACTATAGTATTTAAAGATAGTATAGAAGCCTTTATCTTTAAAGCTAGTATACTGCTAAATTAAATTTCTAAGTTATATTTTATCTAGATTAAGAAGCTTTACTAAGCTACTTCTAGGTTTAACTACTAATTTACTATATAAAAAGTAGCTAATTTAGTATAAATTTAGGGTAACTTATATAAGAACGTAAATTATAATATAGCTCTATAAATAGACTTAGTAGTTATATAGCTAGAATACTCTTATACCTAAAGTATATAATCTCCTATAGTAGTAATTATATATTATAGCCAAGAATATAGTAAAAATAGTACTATACTATTATAAAGAATATATAAGCTTATAGTTACTTTTTTAGTTATTATATTCTAAGTCTGTAATTGTTAGTAATAGTATAGGTAGCCAACTAAGTATTATAATAATAATTTTAAATTATAATTAAGTATTAAGATTTACTTAGTCCCGCCGCAGATATAGTACTCTACTATTAGAACACTATTAACTAGTAAATTTATATTTCTTAAAGGCCCCCTACTTTCTATACTATATATATAGAAGAGTATTAAGTTTTATATTTCTTACCTAGCTAATTGTTTAAAATGCGCCTAATATATTAGGTACAAATATAAAGAAATAGCTAATAGTTAACTCTAGTACTAATTTATAAAGAGATAATACTATTCTATTTAGTAAAATTTTATAGAAGGTAAGTATTAACTGCACTATTCTAAAACTTATAAATAGTTATATAGTAGTATAGTTAGGGTATAAGAAGTAGTATAATAATAAAAAATATAGTTACTCTAGTTACGTATATTTTAGCGAGTAAGTTAGAGATAGTTATAAAGTTTAAGAATATTATAAGTAGCATAACTAAAAATAGAAAAAGAAAGAAGGGGATAGAAAAGAAAATACTATAGTTTATAAGAAGAGAATAAAGTTAAGAAAACTATACTAGTTAAGCTCTAAGAATAGATTTAATTACTTATTTATTATTTATAAATTACTTAACTTTATACTTAACCGCTATTTACTATTAATAACTATTAAAATACCCTCCTACTATAAGAAATATTATATATATATAGTATAAATTTATATTACTTATAGCTACTTATATCCTGTATATAGCTACTGTATAGGTATAATTTACGTAAGATTAAGTTATAATATAAAAGTAAAACTCTATTATAATATATAGTAATATCTTAGAGTATTATATTATTAATAGTACTCTTTTTTTAATATAGTAGAACTATTAGAGTTTTCCCCCAATATTTTTTCTTAACCACACTACCACGCAAATTTTTAACAGTCTAATTAATACCTATTTTAATTAAAATATACTGTGTAGACATTATAATAGACAGTATATTAACTTACTAGCTACAGATTCTTAAAATAAAAGGCCCTTTTATCTCTAGTAAGAAATTTTTATCTTTCTTAGAAATTTTTATCTTTCTTAGAAATCTTTATCTTCCTTAGGAATCTTCATCTTCCTCTTGTCCAATTGGACTCATAACGAACGACTCCCCTTGTAGAAAACAGAAGGCGAAATTGCCAGCTAGAGTTAGTTTAAAGAGAAAACAATAACGCTGCCGGATTAGTATAAGGTATTATCTCCTTAATATCTAAGCATAAGAATTATGTATTTAGCGCCTAGTAGGAAGTCGAAGTTATTTTCTCTGCTCTAGACGAAGACTGTATACTTAGCATTAATAATAAGTTCACTGCTTCTTATACTAATATATGGTCGAACAATAGAGATCTCCGCTCAGGGAGGGACCAATTACTCCTATATTTGCTTAGGCTTTTAATTAAGGATTCCGACTATGTAAACTCTATCTAAAGCTTCTTTCCAAGCACATTTTCCTGTTATTGCGAATTCAGGATGTATGTTTGCGACTGCAAGCCCATAAGTACCCCCACCGCCATTGCCTTACCATGCTACGAAGTTGCATCAACACCATCTGTGCCCAAAGATAAGAAACAGCAGTCCAGTAACTTTAGAAAAAGGTCGGTACTCCGTCTCCACGGGCAGTAAGTATGAATCATGCCAGAGAAACCCAACAACGCAACAATAGTAGTATCGGCGCAGACGGTACTCCCGTGTCTATCTGAAGTTGGTGAACGGAGGTTCTTGCGGGCATCGCGTCCTGCACGTGAGCAACTCTCAATCCAGCGTCGCGACCGCAAGCACTGACTTACCATGGTGGCTGACATCTGCGTCCCATGTGACGTCCCAGTCTCGGTTCTCGATGCCAAAAATATTTCCCATTCATCCAGGCCGATCTCGCCATCAAACTGCCGCATGGCTACAGTGCTCTTTCCCGCTTACTTGGCTCGCCTCCACTTTGTGAATACACGGAGTTTAAGTGCGCAAGCGCACCCTAACAGGCCACCAGTTTCAGCAGTTCCTGCCGTTTGCCAGCGGTATGTTGCGGAGTTCGTTCCAATTTGCCTTGGCAAGAAATTGTAGCACCACCCCAATTCAATACGGTTAGCAACGTGAGCTCACAAATAAATGCTTCGTCTCTCCCCGACTAACCGTATTCAAGATCTACACGCCCACATCCACATCCATATCCTAATCATCTCCTTCCCCATCACTCCACTCATCCGCCGTCCGTGACAACTCGTATAACGAGCCCGCCTCATCTTCCTTATCCAGCATCTAGTGCTGCACTATCTCTACAAGCAGCGGGTACTGCCTGTCAAAGCTCCTCGCGATATTGGACCTGTCACCACGGCGCGCGCAGTATTTAAGGGCTGGTGGCTGCCATGCTTCGACGACACGAATGCAAGACAAGGGACCTTGGGGCGCAGAATGCAAAGATGCTCAAGGCGATGCTGTTCGGCCACAAGAGGCGCTTGCCGGAAGCCTCTCAGTGTTGATTGGGATTAGTGGCGGTTTTTGTGAGGGTTAACCCGTAAATCGTGACAGCTAGCTTCGCCTCTTAACCACGTCTTTCGCTTCCTGAAAACACTGGCGGTCGACCGCGTGCATAGATCCAGAGGTGACGTAGAAGCAGCAGCGCCGGTGGAACCATTATTAATACTTACCATCCTCCCAAGAGTATACTGTATCGTCCCGGTATCGATGTCCTAGACCAAGTATGTATCCCATCTTTCCGAGCATCTCTTGCGCACTTACTCCGTCCCACCACGTGCTGCACACGCACATGATAGCACCGACTGTCCGATTGTGTTTAATAGAAGAATTTTGCCTTTGACCAAACTGGCTTTCCGTGTGTATCGAATCTTCACGGGGCTGGCTTCTTGAAAGATTTCTCGCCCATGATTGGCAGCCAGGCACGACCAGGACAACATGCACAATCTGGCGCGGGATCCATGCTAAATGGACAAGTGGGTGGCCGGATGCTCAGGATGTGTTCTGGGCCGCTGTTGAACGGGATAAGATTGATTATGTGGTGTCGGCCATGCCGTTGCAGTCCTGAGCGGGCGGAGCTCAGCCCGCGGATACGGTCTGTAAAACGTGTCGCAGGGCCCACAGCTACACAAGTTGCCCTAGCTCATCTGGGATGGAGCTGACAGCGGATCGGACCGCTCCGTCCCAACCGTCCGACATCAGCACTACGCGACTCGTGGGAGGGGGTGCATCGGTGAGAGTTCCAGAACGGCCGTGTCTCCGAAAGCCGTTATTGGCGCGGCCCATTGTACTGTTTTTACATCTTACCAGGCATCCTAACAACGTTCGCATCGCGCCAACTGCTCGTCGTCTAGTGTTAACCAGGCTTCCAGTCCAAATTGGTGGGATTGAGACCAGCGTGGCGAGATGGTCACGTTCGATGGCGAGAATTGCATCACGTACACAGCAAGTGACATGTACACGCCGCATATAGGTCACAACTAGATAGACAAGCTAATCAACATTGCTGTTTAGAAAGCTAGTCACAACACACAGTTTCCAACGCCCAGATCTTTCCACCAACATTCGCAGTTCCATCATCTCATGCGCAAAGGGTATCTCCCGGCCAATTAACGCCTCTAGTCAGTCACCGAAATCCTCAAACGCCAGACTAATACAGTGAACAAAAGACAAAGTGCCATTCCGCTTATAATGCTCATTTCTGAGCAGAGTGGCCGCCACCCGAAACCGTCGCAGCCTTGACAGGCGACGCATTCTTCTTGGGTGAGGTGGCCTTGCCAGCCGTCTTAGTGGTGACAGCGTTCGGCGCGATCTGTCCCAGCACACTTCGCGGCTTTGAGACGGGAGGCGCGGGTGTCGGCTTGGCGTGGGAATCGCTAGCTAGCTCAGGTGCGCCGGTGCCGGGAGCATTGGACCTGTTGGAAATGGTGTCGGAGGCATCGGATCCGTTGCACAAGGCGAGCGGCTCGTTTGCGGTGGGCAGTTTGGGAACTGGCTTAGCGGGCTCGGTGATGGCGGTCGGATCGGCGACGGACTCATCATCGTCGTCCGCTACTTTCCTGTCGGTGAAATGCTTCCTGTCGGCGAAGCAAATGTATGCCATGACGTTGAGCCAGTTGTCGCGCACGCTAGTTCCGTCGATGCCCTTGGCGTTCCCGTCGCCAGTCACGTCCTCGAGGCTCAGGTCGAGGCGCTTGGCGATGTGGATGGCGGGCGCGCCGGTGGCTGTGGTCGGTTCGATGACAGAGGCTTGGTGGATTCGGATGCGGGCGTCGGTGACAGCGATGATGGTGACCTGCGAGAGTTAGCTATGTAGCAGGCATGCGGAGCAAGACGTACAGTAGGTTCTGCGGGCCATCGGCGTATGAGCTGGCGGTGCAGCAGATACAGCGCGCAAGACAGCTCGGCTCGGTACAGTTGCGGCTCTGCTTGCGCTGCGTCTCCAGGCTGCGGGCGGATAGGCACGATGCAGCCAAGTACATGGCGGCGCTCGTGGCCGCCGCAGAAGTCGCCCATGGCGATGACGTGCTTGCTCTGCCAGAGCGGACCCTTGGGCGCAGTGTCCCAGACCGCCCGGCAAAGAGCCTTTTGCCAGCGGTCTTCTGCACAGGGCTCCCTTATCATTGTTACAGGGGGTGAACTTCCCCCTGGGAGTTCACCCCACCGGTACCACGCGAAGCAACCATGGTCGCCTCCCAGCTCGAATGCTAGGCCCTGGGCTCTGCCGCCGATGCGCGAGGCCCAAATGATGGAATCATAATAATCCTTGAAGGGAGGTGGGTTCAGACAAGACTGCAGATACTCCGGGCACCAGTGGTTCTCGACCGTGAACAAGTCGGCGTTGGGTATCGGGTTGGCATGCGGGACTTGGGTGACGGTGATGTTGTGTTGCGCGAGGAAGGCGGCGGTGGGCGATCCCGCCGACTTGTAGAGGTCTCTCATGACGTCCACGACGGCCCTGTGGGTGAGATTGCGGTCGCGCGACTCCATGGTGGGGGTGCGGCGGCGCGGCGGTGTTGTTGATGGTGTTGTTGATGGTCGTGTTGATGCTGCCGTGTTGTCTCGGAAGCTGAGCGCCAAGATGTCGCTGACTAAGAAGATGAGGTAAGCCGATGCCCCGAGTCAGCGTCAGCGCCACACATGCAGCTCGAGTCGCCCGACTTGCCAATCACGACACACGCCAATCACGTCCCTCGCCGACATGTCGCGCAACCCTGGACGGCAGCGCCCATTGCGCGCAGCTGCGAGCAAAGCCGAGGAGAAGGCAAAATCCGAGCGACAGGAATTGGCGCAGCGTCTCGGCCCGCTCGCCTTCGCTTGGTTGGAGAGCGCAAACGCGTTGGGTGTGTCTTCGTGGCCCCCGTTGAAGGACATCAACCCCGGCCGCAAATGGTCTGCGTCCACCATGCCTACCAAGGCCGCCCTGCAGCTGCATCTGCTACACTGGCACTCAAAACACACCAACAACATCCAGGAGCAACTGGTGAAGAGCGGGGACATACAGGCCCGGTTCATTATCCTCAGCCAGAACCTAGGCGCCGTATCTGAGGGTGCAGCGACTCTGGACAAGGTTTTGCACACAATGCACGCCTTGGAGAGAAAAGATGACTTCCGCGTCCCAGAAGGGTCTCTACAGGACTCGAATCCGTTCGGTACATGGGGTCAAATGCTCTCCAACTACCGGGCTCTTCGCCGACAGGGCGGGGCCACCTGGGAGGAAACAATGCTGGCAGCACCTCACTTGGAGCGCTATACCCGCGAACACAATGAGTCGCGAATACCCATGACCTTCACACAACCTAGGGACGTCACATCTTCCCCTGGAAATGATGATCTCCCTGAGTTGGACGATTTCAGCGAGCTCCAGCTAGAAGACACTCCGAGCAAGGTGCGGCCCTGGTCATCTGCGTTACCCTCGGCCGCAGCCGAACCCGAAGACGCCCAACAACCGCCCTCTTTTGACCTCCCAACGCCCCAAATACATGGCCCACCAGCGACACCGCAGCACCTCACTGATCCTCCCAGCGGTCTTTTTGGTCTAGGGCAGGTGCTCCCGCATTGGGAGTACGAGGTGCAGGCGTCGCACTTTGTCGATAATTCTCTTGGTCCCTCAATGCAGCAAAGCCTCACTCCCGAAGCCTTCTCGGTTGTCGATCTCGTCTTCCAAGAACACGGTTACAGATACAGGCTCGATGGCATCGACGCGCACGTTTTCGAGGCGCGTCCGGATGCAATGCTACATTGCCAAGACGAGAACAGTGAGAGGGTACCCGTCATGTTTTACGAGATCAAGCGACACTCGCGGAACGAAAAGACCCAGGAACAGATCCGCGCAGAAGAAGGTGGGCAGTTTGTCGCCATGTTGTCAGAATACTTGGCAGCGAAAAGGGCTACCCGACCGTTTGTTCGGAACGGCCAGGACGTCAGAAATTACAAAAGGTTCATGATAAGCTTTGATAACAACGCCTACTGGATTGGCGTCTTTCGGTTCAACGACCATTTCTTGGATTACATAACGGATCCTCAAAGCTTGGCTTACGACCCCGGAGTGACGTGTCGGTACCATTTTGCCATCCATGAAGAGCATGGACCTTTCCAGGTTACCGATAAAGAGGCCATGATGGCCTTTTTTACTATCCACAACGCACTAGCGCTGCAGTTCATGAACGAATCCGCGGCGGGTAAACACATTATCAAAAAATTGCAGAAGCAGTATGCCGACCTTACCAAGGATCTGTCGCTGACCGAAGTGGGTAAGTTGAACATGCTCGAGAAAGTTCACGGAAAGACTCTCCTTGACGAGACGGCGAAAACACACGTCGGCAGGGCACAGTTGCGACGCATGCTTGGAGCATGCAAGTAGCGAGAGCATGCAGAGCGAGTCCGGAACGGATGGATCGATCCAACCCATTCGAAAAGTGGCCTCTGAGACGCCTCGGCCAGCGGCGGAGAAACATTCTCTGGATTGAATGAGGCTTAGATTCCAAGTACCCGAACTTCGAGCCAACTTCGAGCCGAAGAACATCACAGCGCTCCGACCCACGATCGCGTTACTTTCGAAAGATTGAAACTCGCTAACGGCCACGCCATCTCTCATCGTCAGATGCAGACTGATATGTCTTTAAGGTTCCTTTCTCTGGCAGTGCATATTCCTCTTCACCTGCTTTATACCCCTTTGTTGATATCCTGCCCATTTGTCTTCTACACGCAATAGGCAGAAATAGCTTATAGGATAAGTATTAATATTTCTTTTCTTCGGTCCTTCTTCTTCCGGCATTTCTTCGCCGCCAACACCACTTTGACCTCGTGAAAGCAGGTCCTAATCATCTCCTAACATATTCAACCGTCCATGCACTTTCTCTCCTATATCACCGATCTTACACTACTTTCCTTATACGGCAGGTAACGTATCAACTCGCTGGCACTCGTAGGCGTCGTACCTGACCCATCACATGCGCTGGATCCAACAAGGTGAACTTGGTCAACGCTTCCCTGGCCTCATCTCGCCGCGTAGGCCGCTCTTAATAATGATCGCAGGCTGCGAACGATAGCGTGGCGGTGCGGTGAACTGCGTAAGGCGTAGTCAAAGGTGTCCTGTGGACGAGGCGAAGCAATGCGCTTCATACATCACGGGCGAACCGGTTCTCCCAAACGCTGCATATCTATACCAGGACTTAGATCGGGTTTGAACCCGAGAGGCTCTGGTAGCCGCTTCCGCGCATTACGAGAGCGCTATTAGTAGTAAGTGCTATAACATCGTCGACTCGAAGGTAATCGTGTGTTATAGTTCTATACCAATGAAGAACCAGGTCGCAGGCCTGCTTGCGAGGCTGTGTTTTTAAACACGATAAGAATACTTTTACGGCGGATGCTATCCAGCTATTGGTAAATAGGTGGACCACGGCGGCAGAGTCCCTGCTAGTGACATTCTGCATGTCAGATTCAACCGAGCGGATGGTATGCTTCTAGGGGGGGCAGCAGTCGAACGGTGGGACATACTACGAGCACGGCTTTGTTGAATAACTAGAATCGGCTTCGCAGCTACTATTACAGTGGTATGTGCTCAGATGTCAACACATAGTAATCGCAGCGGCTTGGGTTCAAACCTATCTATACCCCTAAGGGCCGCTTCTCTAGAATAATGCAGCCATCTGATAATGAACACCACGGTTTCTAATCCACAATTTTGACCAAGACGCGCTATCGTTCTAATAACTACTATCCTAAACCTAGTAGTAGCTTAGCTGCTGACATCTGTGCAGGCATTCCGACTACATCCCCACCAGCGTCTCGTCCTTCCCCTGTGGCCGTGTTCGGATGAGCTGAGGAAACCACCCCCATAAAGATACTAAACCTCGTACATGATACACAGCTTACATTGTGGTTTCTCACTGCTCCACTGCCACTCAGGTAATCTACGCCCTAGCGCTCAGCTCCTGAGGACATCTAGGGAACCGCTCAAGAACGCGATCTTCGACCTACAATAAGGCACATGAGTGTTTCTTGAGCGCGCATCTACGATCTTTGACATATGTGTCGACCAAGTCCGACCAATAACACTATATACTTACGAGCTCCCTCAAGTGCTAGGGCGGATGCCTACTTCCCGAACCCCCACGGTGGAAGGCGCTGATGGCACCTAATGGGAAGCCAGCCTTGATGAGCTTAGCCACTACGATGGCAAACACCGGGCCTGGTGCTCGGCCGTCTCAAAAACGACTGTGATACGGCAAGCGCCTGCAAAACGAGGCTTCTGTCACACATAAGCGGGAGCCTTCAACGTCATGTAAGGCTATTGCGCCGACGACATGGAGCTCCAAAATACTCACCGTTGTTTGCGGGGCTCGCCGTGGACGCAGTCTTGTGACACGCATCCACCCTTCCAAAGGCAAGAGGGTCGACTAAAGGATGTAAGGAACGGCTCCACCCACCTCGCGCACATCCGCTAAGAATCCAGGAGCCATTGCAGGAACGGTCCCCAGATGAGCTCTAGATAACGATGCCAGAAGACCCTCACCAGCAACTTTTCAGCCGCATTTGCGCGATTCTGCGGATATCCATGTTGGGTGTACGGGTTCCTGCCTGGCTCGCGGATACCACCCTTCTTCGGAATAATAGATTCGGCGAATCGGTTGCTGCGAGTTATCCCATAGCCCGCGATCCGGCGCTTCCATATTCGTCCCTAGCTTCGGCTCCATAACGAGTTGCCCCGTTTTGGGCGCTCTTCGAAGCGCTTGTGCCATGTCGCAAGATTCCTGGCGCATGTCGCTTGCAACGCGACGTCGCACGCCCGACGCAGCTGCATCTGCAATGCGCCTAGATCAGGTGCGCCATGGCTAGCGGTGCGTCGGAGGGACTTCTCACGGCTGCATCATGTATTGTACGATCTGACGCAACTGTGTCACTACCCATGCTTTCCCACCGCTCCACCATAATCTCGCAATTGCTTACGCCGATTTGGTGGCGTGCGTAATGGCTAGAGAGACTACGTTCCGTGGAATGCGCCATGCGGGCTGTATTAGGATATGGCGGCTACATGTGTCGTACAGTACTTGCCCACACTGTTTCCACCATTCCTACCTTACAACAGCCTCACCGAGACCCCGCGAGTTTCCGACGGTTGCGGCTCTGTGATAATCGTACTGTAATCGGAGCGGCTACTTTGGCCGGCTGATGTTTCGGGTCTCGTTGCCGTGGAGTCCTTACAACTGGCGGTCGCCGCAGACAATAGACAGACAAAATCCACACGGCTTTTCGTGCCCAAATGCCTGGATGTGTATTTAAGACCTTACCACGCAGCATCTCTTTCCATAGTCCGCTACCGTCGAGTGTCTACTATAGCATTCCTCGGCCTTGCGGGTCACGGCCGGTGCGTCAATGAACTCTCTCGGACCGCTCTCGCATCGTCCTCCACCCGCAGGACGTTGCCAATGCCGTTACTGTCCCTGTCCACGGCCCGAACCCCGCGATACGATCGATTATCGGCTCTCAGGCAGAGAAACGGTAGACCAGACGCACCTCCTCAGGAATCTGAAACCCAATAAGGTTTTCCATAACCTAGGTCGATCAGATGCATGTAGCGCTCTCACGCAGCATAAAAAAGCCCATGACTTCTCCAGCATCTTTGCGCTCCACCCCGCCTCGCAACACCCGCTCCAGAATCTCTCCCGAGCACCAAAATCCCCCAACTAACACCTGGCCGCCATGTGCCGGAACGTCTGCTACCCACTCGTCTGCGGCCACGACACCTATCCCCTTTTCGAGACGTGCAAGCCCGGCGGGTGCCACCTCATGACATGCGCGCCCGTATACGTGATCGGTCCAGTCCGAAAGCAATGGTGCGGGGAGTGCAGACTTCGTGCGTCGCTGTGGGGTGGCCCGCCAACATAGGGATGTGGGGGGAGACTGAGTCCAGCGTGCTCTTCCAGTCTGATGTCGAGTGTATGAGGACGTACGTGCCGTGACGGTCCCAAGGTCGACCGAATAGCTAACGCTCCACAGGCCATGGACCTTTTGCTACAGTTGCGCTGCTCGAGATGGCAACTCGGCGAACGTTCGCAGATTACGCAGACGAGGGATCCACATGGTGCAAAGAATGAGGCACGGCGGAAGGGCGCCAGGTTGACGTTCGTAGCAGCTGGCCCCGGGCGGAGCTGGTCACGTCAGAGCTTTCCTTCTGTCGGTCCTGTGTGTTGCGTGTAGTTGTTCCATGTTTGCGATGCTGGCATACAGCTTCGTTCAGCTTTAGACTGTCGGCTTCGGTAGGGCATCAGGGCCTGCGGGGTTGGATTAGATTGACGGCTTGTGACTCCAATATACTCTCTCTTCTCCTGGAAACCCGCATCTTGCTCATGGACGCTTCCGCAATAGTGGTTGGTTGCTGTAATTATAAGTGATGGCAGCGGTCTGGATGCTTAATTATGTTGTCGTTGTCGTCATCGTTGTTATACCTCCCTTCACACGGTGCGCAGGTGCTAGTTCCTGGATGAGATGTAATCAGGCATTAGTTGACCACGCGAGGTGACCGTTCTTCCGTGACCCCAGCCTGCGACCGTACAGCACAAAGCACCACGCGCAATTATTCCATATCATCCTTGCAGCAGTGTGACCTCGTATAATTCTGCGCCAAGATGGAGGCGGGGTGCATAGATTGCAGCAATTCTCTTTCCCTCGCTCATCAAGGTGCGCATCGCAGAGACTAGGGTGATGTTATCAACTGCGGCGTGTTCGTCTAGCGCGGCGATGAGACTCTGCCCATGGGTGTCTAGTAGAGCCTTCAACGCGGTGTTGTCTACACCTCGGTTGAATCGATCTTCTGGTGTTGGGAAGATTCCGCTGACTGGCCGCTCTGGAAGATCTTCGATGCAGTAGAGGAACACCTGCTCGCATCTCCAAAACCCAGCTTTTCACTCGGTCACGTTGCAACTCAACATCCCTTGCTGCTAGCATCAATACGACGTCCGCGGTGCTAGGCTGGATACTTTGGCTTCTTCTCGTTGTGCTTGGAGATTCTTAATCTTGCGGAGGTACGCTTTCTTCGCGTTTCCCCAAAGCCCAACTCTTGTATGGAAAAGAGTAATGCAGACCACGTGGTGTATTCACAAGTCTAATACAAAGTGGTACCGATGCAAGCTCACCCACCGCCCGCTTCAGCGTCGCGAACCCCCAAAACCCCATCCCACCACTTGCGGAAGTCCCCATCGACCCAGCTCCTCAGCACCCTCAAGCTCTTGACCAGCCGATATGTCTGCACCGTATTCGCCGTGTTTCCCAAGAGAACCGAATGGAATATCCGAACATTTGACATAGGTTTGCGACTGTCCGAGTTCGAGGAGTGGGGCGTTACCCGGGCGAAGAAGAGTGACCACGTATCGGATTGGATGCCGATCAGTGGGAACACAGTCTGTGAGAGGACATCAGAGGGAGCTGGGGCCATTACGACGGAGGGAGACGGGGTCAGTTCCTGCGTCTGTGGCTGCACCGCCCGTGACATCCTGCCGCCTCTTCCGCGGCTGTTCCGTCGACCTTGTGCGACCATTTCTGATTCCAGTCGGCTAAGCCGTGCGTCTGCCGCCGGCTTCTTCGCTTTAAGCGGAGCAGGCTGCCCCACGAGTGCCTCCAACCGTGCCACCTGCGCCGCCACCCAGACGCCCAGTTGTACCTTCGCCTCCTCCACGGTCCGACTCTCGGTCTTGGTTTCGATCGATATAGCGATAGGTCGAGCGCAGAGACCCTCGTAGCCAACATGGTTGATGGAGTCGGTTGACATGCCGATGCGGGATAGTATGATGTCGCGTGCGGGACCGGAGGGCTCGAGGTGAATAGCGAAATCGACGATCTTGCCAGTTGTGAGGTTATTCGAATGCGTGGGGCGATATTCCGGCGTGATTCTGGCTGCAGTTCTGGAGGGTGTCACTCTGGTTAGCGAAGCTCTTTGAGTGTCCTCAGTCGTGGACGGCCTGGAGGGTACTTACACGCTTCGGAATCCAACACTCGTCTCATCGTTTCCCAACGCGAGGTCGAGCACCTTGGTGTGCACGCGATTGTTCCACTCGGTCTCATGGTCCCGATTCACCGAACACCGGTGCGACAGCGAAGTGATGTCCTGTATGATCCGCAGCTCCCACAGCAGCTCGTCCTCTGGCCTTTGATCTGATGTGTCGAAGTGGTGCTGCTTGACCTTGCCCATGTCGGCCTCCGCCAGCCGCTCTTTGAGTTTCGCAGGCACCACAGGCCCGTCACCCACATCCTCCAGCCTCTCCAAGAGCGCAAGCCCGTTTTCCCCGAGCTGCTCCCGTATCGAAGCGGTCGTGTTCGCCAAGTGTGTGTACGTCACTCCATTTCTAACGTTCCATAAAGAAGTAATCTTTTTGGGGCTGGCTGAGCGGTTGGAAGATTGCGACTGTGTGTGCGACCGCGCAGGCGAACGGGCCTGGAGGTCGCCGTCTTCGATGAGCTCGTTTGAAAGAGCCTCTTTGTATGAGAGATTAGGAATGGGGTATGCGCTGCGTGCGAAGCGATCCGGGCGAGGTGTCGCATCGTCGGTCGCGTCGAGCGCATACGAGTCGTCGATATCGTTGGGCGAGTACGCGTCGTTAGGAAACTGGCGCCGACTTTTCAACGGCGAGGGCGTGAACACACGCTCCCTGTTGATGCTCTTGGTCGGATGCGACGCATTGCTCTTGGGGAAGGGCGCAGATATGTCCTGGTCGTTCGCCGCTACCTCGCCCAGCGCAACACGGGGTATCCTCTCCCGCCGGCGCGGGCTCTTCGGACTGTCTGGCTGGTGTCGCTTGCAGGTGCGCGACGGAGATCGATATGGCTGAGTGCGCGCACGAGGTTCGAGTTCGCGGATCCAGGCGGCGATTGAGATGGGATGCATTGAGGGCGGGGAAGAGTGGAGAGGGACAGGGTGGTTCGCTCGGCGGGGCAACCTTCGATTGGTGGCAAGCGCCGACCCGCCGACCTCCACTCGATTGATCAGATACACAAAGTGCTCCAGGCTCGCACCCCCATCTTAGTTGTAACTTTCCCGCGACTCAAAGTCCTCTCCTGCATCTCGAAATCCTCTTCTGCATCTCAAAGTCTTCTTCTATATCTCAAAATCCTCTCAGAATCCTCTCACTTCCACTTGATTGACGCTACAAAACCATCGCCCCCGACCATTCTCCAGATCGCTTGAGAGTTGAGATTTCGGCTATGCTTGGCAAAACACCACATGTAGGCTTGTATACCGTCTTCCCTTCGCTCAGACCAAAAGAAATCATCGCCTCCTGCGCAACCCTGTAGCCGCAGTGGGCCGGCCGTCCTCGCTGCTGGCGTCACCAAAGAGCTATAGTCGTCTCCTATGGCGGCGTCAAGACATCTGAGTGTGGCATTGCCAGGAAATGAGGACCGGAGGCAGGACATAAATCGGGGCTTGATATGGAATAGCCGAATAGTTTTTGGGGATCCACAAAGGGAACTCGCAACCTCGCCGGTGCCCTTTTATGGAACAGTCCAGCGCTCTTTAAAAGGCTGTTCAGAGGCATCACTCTCAAGGACCGCTACTGTAAGGTGGTCCAAAGTGTGAGATTCTATCCGGTCTTCAAGTCCATAACAAGATTCTAAGCGACGTGACTGGCATTGTGTGCTATCCTTCCAGCTATCGGAGATGTCTGCATCCCCAAAGTATTCCACGTCCGTGGCAATACAAACAGACTGGGCTGACGAACTATCGTAAATTTAGAAGTAATATATACAAGCCAGATTCGAGCGATTTGAGGAGCGTGCTTCTGGCGACGATCGTGCAGACGCCGAAACGATACTCGTCCATGCAGCCAGGACAGCGGGATCACGCATGGGTAGCTGCTCGAACAAGCCGTAGGACGCCTCCTGGTAGAGCGTCCTGTTTAAGAGGTCCTCAAAATTTTCATACATAGTGCTAACCACTCAATCAAGCATGACGATAACAGAAAGAAAATCCTTCGATACCCCAAAAAGGTAAGGACTCATTACACTTTGTTCGAAAGATACACCCGAAGCACTAAGACAGTGCCACCAAGCGCTTAGGAAGCGCTTGGTGGCGCTGTCTCAGGCTTCGCTCACCGTCATTGCCAGCACCTAGAGGGCCGACTTTACCATGGACCCTGGAGATGAGTAAGTGGTAGAAGTGTCCGCAGCGCTAGGAATCTACCTAAACTCGTTCCATAACTAAGGTCAAAGTGCTCTTGGACGGGCTTGCCAAGGCCAATGATTTGCTTGAGAGCATGGAGAAACTGATAGGGATCACGGCACGGATACTGCTCATCGATAGACAGCACTCGAAACCCTACATTGACTGGTTTGACACGAAGACCCACTTCACACGGTTGTTTGTAGGTAGAGCAATGGTCGAACTGATATAGATGAGGATCTATGGCGACGCGGTACCCCAGCTCTTTGCAGCATTCTTCACAGACCATGTGGTCTCATGGAATCTTTGCTCGGAGGGGAATGTATGCGAGGCACGACTTGTACGTCTTTATCTAACAAATCCACAGTCGAAACTCTCTCAGTAGCTTCTCACGCCTGTTAGTGCCGGGCTCGAAAGGTCTGCTCTCTACAAAGTGCTGCTGGATGAGTGTCACGTCTCGGAGGAATACTACGAGGTCATTAGCATGCCCAGGCCTTTTCAGTGTCTTACGTTGTGATGCAGTCGCACAGGCGTTCCTGCAATGATATCAGAATATTTCTTCGGTATCGAAAACTCATCATAGGAACATTCATCGGCTAGGTAACACTAATATTGCATATCGTAGGCGTATTTGTTTAAAGCGAGACATCCAGCAATAAATGGCGTTGTATGCTGTCATGTCGTCGTAGCTGTCTATTCTGGTGAGCATCTGCCAGACGTCTGTTTCAACCGGTCAACACGGACCTGCGTAAGCGCGTTGCGGCTAACATATTAAAGGAGGCTTGCGCTGTGCTGTAAAATTGATCACGGGCATGCTGAAACAGCAGAACAAGGTTAATAGCATTGCATGTAATTCCAGGCACAGAAGGGCCTCGCTATGTCGGCTTCTCTTTTGATGCGATCGTTCGGTCTGTGGATGCTGCCATCCCTGGTGTTCATCGAAACGCACGAGAAAAGATCTTCTGTACAAATATGTTCTGGTAGAGAGTAACGTACAGTGAGCTTTTGTAATATTGTGGAGACTTGATAAAGGTATTAGGTAGTGTATCTAGTGCAATATATTTCCCTTACCTGCTGCCGACGTCCATTGGTTGGTGGATTCGATTACCCACCACCTTCCATAATTGCCTTCCGCATGGCTTAATACGTGCTAGGCTCGGCTCCTCAATAGTACTTCTTCTTCATACCTCCTGCTACGCGTGTTGCGGTTTTCTATGGCAAATTCTAATTGTCTTTGCTTGACCAGGCGCCTTCCCTCTTCTCTGCGTTGTTGTACCTCCCTCCGCTTAGCTTATCGCTGACATAGCTGTTGATGCGTTCTACAAATACACGCCATTTCAGGTGTTTAATTATCTTAGTGTAAATTGAGACATTCGGCACAGTGGCTTTTCTGCCTTACGCGTCCGCTGGAGATGATTGGGACAAATTCTGGGGTACTGGTAAGTATAGAGTCGCTGGCTATCTATGATACTCTGACGAAGTGAAGCGGCGAGGCTTTGGGTAATACTGATGATGATTCCTATTTTGTGTGGTTTGCCGCCGGCCGGATCGCATCGTCTTGATTGCCTGCCCGAGGTTTGAGGGTTCTGCAGCTCGCTCCCGACCCAGGTTTCGCAGCTCGTGATCTGATGGCTAATCGGGCAGCTGCGTACACCTCGCCTGCCAGAGTAGTGTAGCCGTATGACGCGGGTATGTTGCTCTTCCCCATGGCAAACGGATGGCAACGTGTCGTAGATGCGTCGCGTGAGGGTAGTGGGATCACGAATGAAGTGGCGTGATTCCTACTAATCGTATATTCGAATAGCACATGAGCGCTTGTACGTAGATAGTACTAACTAGTGGAGTACGAATAGACGAGTGTATATTATGTGGAGCCAAGAGTCATTAAGAGGATCCACTGAAAAATACGGTGACAATACTTGAGGGCAGGCATTGTTCAGCTGTACACTATGCTGGTAGCCTTTTACGTTATGTTGTTCTACCTTCATGTAGCGCTTTGTCCTGAGAATGCTTACTAGGTCACGCTATTAAGTATTGCTGGCATCTTTACTTACGTCTACGTTTCTAATCCCATTGATACTACTAGGGCCAGTCTTGCAGTGTTAGTAAGTCTTTCTCTAGGTATTACTAACGCATAGCCTAACACTAAGTATGTGCCCATGCACGGTAGGCCATTACCGCGGATCTTGGAGGCAATGCTTCCTGGAAGTTCTGGATTGGGGCAGCCTATTTACCGTCCATATACGTATTGCAGCCTATCCTAGCCAAACTTTCTAATATCTTTAACTGTTAAGGTATCATCCATCACGGTGCTTAACGTGGGCTATCTAGTATATATAAGTGCTAATGCGATAGACTTCTTTTTCTAGGTCGGCAACTAAGGTATCTACGCTAGAGGACTTACAGTGCTGTCTTGTGCACTCTATAGGGACTTAAAACCTTAAGGAGGGCTTAATTCTTAACTATAATAAGCCATTTTAACACTACTTAGACAGTATACGGTCCTTTTGTTAGTACTGCATTAAGTAAGGGCTATAACTAGGTAGTACCGTTCTTATAGCTTTGCATTAGGTTGCTAACAGTTATATAAGCGCTAGACTTATCTCTTTACGCTTCGTGCTTAGGCTACTAGTATATAACGCTAGCAACCTCTAAAGAGTAATTTTTAACCGCTCGGGGTTATTACAACTATATTTTATTAACGTGGCATTGTTTACTTTTTACTTCTCTTTACTTATAGGATTAAATCTTACGAGTAGCTTCTATAAGTAGAGAAACTAGTAAGTAATTATTCTAATTACCCTTAGTATTTTATTACTTGTTAATAAGAAACTTATTACCAGTACTGTTTATTTTTATCTTAGAAGCTAAACTACCTTTACTAGAGCCTTACTATATTAAGGCTGCTTAAACATCTATATAATATAATAACGTTTATAGGCGTAATACTTCTTAGTAAAATTATAAGTTATCTATTAAGTTCTACGCTAGTGCGCTACTCTCTATCTGCCTAGTCTACTATAGGGTTGTTAAACAGTTATTAGAAATTTTTATAGGCCTATTTTTCCTTATCTAGATATTTATAAAGGACCCCCTATGCTAGCATTATTCTTATCCTTAGTTAGGGGCTAAGCCATTTCTCCCGCTAGACGATATTACTAGGCTAGTTTTACACTATATATAGAATTAGCCTACTGGCTCTATTTAGGGCTAACAAATTAGTTACTATAGACCTCTTACTTAAATTCTTCTATCTACACTACACTTAGTAAAAAGAACAGCCTAGAGAGTATAGATATACTTAAAATATAAAAGGTTATTATATTTATAGGTTACTTAGGTAGCGTTTCTAGTTTAGTTACTATTAGACTAATATTTTAACGCGTGCTGCGAGAGGAGCTAAGTTTAAAAGTTAGACTAGTAAGATAACTATGTACGCCAGCACACTAATATACTAGATTTATAATTTATTAGGCTCTAAGAATAAAGAAATAATAATTAAGGTAGCTAAGGTATTACTAAGAATAATATAGCTTATATTACCGGCTGTGTCTCTAGCTATACTTTGGCTTAGCTACATTATAGTCTTGCTTATAATAAAGCAGAACCCAGAACTTTAAGTTTAAGCTTATAAACTGTATAGTAGGTTCTATATAGCTAGTGCTAAAGAGTGCATTAATTAGACAATCTTAAGGCCTCGCTGGACATCTCTATAGATATAAATTGCATATAACGAGGCTATAATTAAGTAAAGAAAGAGGTATTTCATTCTATTCTAATCCGATTAATGTTGACAGTCCTGTTCGGTATATTGATTTAAATTGCTGATGAGTGATCTGAAATTGTGGTGATAGGGATGGTGTAGAGATGCTAATTCTGAATTGTAGGGAACCCACGATGTTGGCAAATTATACAGGCGATGGGCGCATATAGTGATTAAAGTCGGCTCTAATTGTTGCATCGCGAATCCTATGGTTATTGTAGCGAGTAAGCCTTAATAGAGTTTACTATAACAAGTAGCGTCTTACCACTGCGAAGAACTGTCGAATATGTTATTGTCCACTATCCAGTGATACTGACGTGGGTTATAGAGTCGGGTTTAAGGTAGGGTCAACCTTAGGATGTACTTGAAAAAGAGGAGGCCACTAGATATGCCTACCCATATCTATATGTTGCCGACGTCATAGTAGTAAAGTAAGAAGAGAATAAGTTCGGCGATTACCTGGGCGATTGGCGAATACAAGAACTGTGGAACGGCAGTAAGACAACCTAGGGCGAAGCCAATTACAACGTAACTTAGGTTGGTTGCAAAGGCGATAATATTCGAAACGAAGCCTACAATGTACGCCGGTATATCCTCAAGAAGGAAGATTGCGATTTGAAGGAGAAGCTGATAAAGACGCTGAACGATAGGCACCGTAGTAAGGAGGAAGAATTCAAGGAAACCGACCAGAACCCATCCAACAGCGACGGTACATAACAACACTGTAAATGTCAGAGCGATGAAGCGGCGAGTCTCTGGATTCATGACTTTGTTAATGGAAAAGATGCTTGGTGCTTTTGGTTCCGTGGATTTGCGGGTGCACGTAATTACCGGGTTGACGGGACTGACAGGACACGAACTATTGACACTATATATACTAGAGCAGGTTTGGTTGTCTATACGCATGTGATGGCTTCCGCATGACTGCAGGAGGTAACGGGCATATTCCATATTGCGATAGAGAACCTACCACCGAATTCTAGAGTTAAAACCACAGCCGCTAAACGTTTCTGTGTAGCGTAGCCCGAGATCGTGACGTAGGTATGGGTTCAGTGGTGCGGCCCGAAGTTGCTGGTGGGCCACGCGAGACTTCATTTCCAGGCGCCGGTCTCGAAGTTTCTGAGACTTCACTCGTCGAGCGCTCCTCCGATAGCACTCTTTGCTCTGTGATCAAACATGTATTGCGACAATAGAGTATAGCTGTTGGCCAAAGCCAGATGATCTTATGGTACCCACGTGTGTTGCAGTCGCCACCGCCCTGCAGTATCCTTTCCTTCGTTGTTCCGAAAGATAGGCGTGATAGATCTTCGCGCATGCTGGGGTACAGGAACCGCTATTCATGCTATTTGAGAAAAGTGTGGGAAGAGCAACAGACCAAAGAACGTGGTGCTGTTGTCTCACTCCCCATTGCGCAACATGCGACAACACCACCAAACGTGTGCAACTACTGACCAGCCACCGCTACGCCAATCGTGTACATTACGCAAAATGAAAGTCCAGCTTCTATCCCGTGTAAGAACAAGTGGTTCTAGATCGACGTTGGCCCCCTACGACATGAAGGGTTGGTAGTGCCGTGCGCGCAGGAAAGCTTACTGTAGATTGCCTCGCTCTCGATTGCGCGATACAAGACAATGCTTCGACATGTTGGACCCTACAAACAAGCCAAGACAAACCGCGCACATTCTTCCAACGTCGCAGCTGCATACACATTGCATCTTGTGTACGCTCGGCTTTTGGATGATGTGACACCAAAGATGGAAGGCAACTGAGCGATGGTAAGCACACCGATACCGATGATGACATAGATTGATCGAAAGTGTACACTCAGCGTGCCTGGATAATCGTAAATATAAAGAAGGAATTATCCCAGCGAATGTGGTCTATGATGTATGCGATGTTGTACTATTAAGAGTAAAGGTGCAGCAGCGGACCGAGCATAGACAGCTTGCATTGGGTATGCGGATCTGGATTGAAAGTGTGAAGCATATATAGCTTCGGGTCATCGCAGTGTACAGTCGGTTCTCTATTCGGGTGTTGCTATTCTCTCGTCACTCTGTACCTGAGTTTCATTGATATGTTGTTCCGCGATCACACCGCCAGAGGTCTCATCGCATTTAGCCAGGTGCCGCGTGTCATACTGCAATCTGGCATGGTTATGTGTAGTTCCGCATGCCGGAGAGGTCAACGGGGCTTCGTCGCCATTAGCCCAAGCCCATATCTGCACCCTGAGCGCAACAACCGCGCTCGATGTGCCTAACTTCGCATCGTTAGACCGGCCTTCAGCGAGCGAAGCTTCGATTTCCTTGCTGCCCCATCGCTCAGACCGGTTCTTTACGTGCAGGAGAAAGCGAACGGCATGATCGAAGCTCCCAGTTGGCCGCCAAGCGCTGTATCGTCAAGCGAAACTCTGTTGGACCTTTGGTGCGTGATATTGGTCGTACTTGTATACAGTGAGTGGGCAGTGGCACAGCGTGCCGCTGCAAAACATGTCTAAAACAACGAAGTTCCTATGGGTAGATGTAGAACACGTTCCCGCAGTAGGAAAGTGATGCCCTGTGCGGTACAAAACAAGCCCGTCTCCGCATGGCTTCCACGAACATGGCAGTGTGTAGAGGTTCGCGAGGAACTGCGTTGTGATCTCCAAGATGGTGTCTCCTCCACAGGCTCGTACGAAGCCTGCGTACGTGTTTTGCGAATATTGACTTCTTGACTCCCATTGGCAGTCAGGGACGGCCTGGTCGGTTCCCCCGCGACTGCTTCACGATGCAGAACGTGCATTGTGAAGAAACACTTCGACGAAAGCCCGCGGTGTGGAGTTGCTAAGATCACTAGCATTTCAAAGATTTAGGACAGATATGAGAACACGCTGATTGATCTTCTGATGAAAGCTTATCATCTTCATGCGCGTTTCAATCCCAAGACTTCTCTCCAGATATCTCGCCTGCCTGCTTACGCGTGATGACCTGATTAGCAATTGCATCATGTCGCCGAGTAAACAACGTCTGTGGGTGGTCTTGTTGACCACTTTTAATCAATGTTCCGGCAGGTTCACTTATGAATGATCCATCAATGGCTGGGCATGTGGAACGGGCTAGCACAGGCTGAGAGGGCTCTTGCGATGGAGTCGAATGGTGCTGCCGTCAGCCATGATGCGTCGCTCGCCTAGTGACGTTATTGCAGCCTGGCTAATCTCGTGAATCCTAGCCAGCGCATCGTGCAGAAGCGGTGGAAGCCCGGTGCGATCAACTCATCAAATCGAATGTG
This sequence comes from Paraconiothyrium sp. Pb-2020, assembly GCA_022419385.1. Taxonomy (NCBI): domain Eukaryota; kingdom Fungi; phylum Ascomycota; class Dothideomycetes; order Pleosporales; family Didymosphaeriaceae; genus Paraconiothyrium; species Paraconiothyrium sp. Pb-2020. The sequence continues at coordinate 437,862 of JAJUBI010000010.1, read as the reverse complement.
GAGATAATTGCGAATACCGGATCTCTGCAATGCGTTCCATGTCATCCTTGCCCAATTCAGGTGCTCATCTGATAGGAAGTCTAGATTATGAACAGGGATAACACGATCCGGAACCTGCAGAGCCACTTGGAGCGCTGCGACGAGGAACTATGGGAGGAGACGATTGGCTGCAAGGCTGAGAAAAGGTATCTTGGAGAGATGAACGAAGACCTGTTGCGCAGCTTGCTTCCGCACACTACTTTGCAGGCAGAAGATTTCAAGAGTCCGGTATTCGTATTTTCTTTGGCCGAGATTAGAAACTGGGAGAGAAGCACTCCGTAGCATCTTGGCGCAGCGCATACGCGGGATGCTCTGAAGTAGTAAGGTTAGACAACAAATGTCGCTACATGAAGAGCTCCTGTTGGCAGGTAGTGAGGTGGAGTGGAACGACGGATTGTCTGCCAACGGAAGCATTGAGCTTTGATCGAGCAACCACGTATGATGAGATGGTTTTGAAAGGGTACAGAGATGTAGAACGCGTGAACATCGCCAAAACGGAAGATTTAGTAGATCCGGTGGTATTCGACGGCCGGGCGGCCGGTATGGAAGTCTTGGCATCCGAATACACGCTGTTCCAAGGGCAACAGCCGACCGCTCTGGACAGGAAATAGGTTAGATTACCTAGCTTGATTCTCCATGGGAAAACAGGATGCAGGATTCTCGTGGGTGAGCCTTTGCTCCTGGATGCCAAGACGATCTCCGGGCAAAGTCGAAGCGAGAAAGAGTAGCCGCGTTCCGCGTTGATGATTCCAGGTAGGTAAAGAGAAGAGAAATTCGCTGTTGCAGAGCAGCCTTACTCGTGACGGAAACTTGCGCACGTATACACGTAAGGCGGTGGCATTAGATGAGCAGAATCTTCGTAAGTTGAATGTCGCCACGCAGTGTCATCCAACAAGTCCCGAGTCGTACAACTTTGGCAGGTTCACTAATCACAGTTCGGACAAACACAGAGTACGGCCTATACAATACGACCGCTGGGAGAACCATAGGAGAGCAAGTCTGTCGTAGGGTGGTCGCGCAAGCATTGGACGCGGAAGAAGCAAAGCCGACGGTATTCCTCCAGGATTGCCACGTGACGTACACCACTCGCGCTGAACGGCAGAATCGGAGAGCCACCCGCAGGGCTACTTCTAGGCCTCTCCATCCGCTTACACGAAGCTAGTCGACATCCCCAGCTGAGCTGGCGGGCCAGGAAATCGTCGACACCATGGACGTCGTAACCGCAAGTATTAAACACAGCGATGATGACATCGACATCAACCTTCTATTAAAACGAAAGTAGAAACGACGCATCACCTATGGGAGCCGTTATTTATAAATTACAGATTACATCTCTCACGCATCCGTACATGGGCGGCTACGTACTATTACACGCTTTACAGTCCATTTCTATAGAAAGGGTAGATCCTTAGAGCTAGCATCACATCGTCCTATAGGATCCTTCCAGAATAATTGAGGAGTATTGCGACGTGGTGTAAATTGGGAATCCAGAAGCAGATGGTTTATAGAGACTGCTTAATTGGTAGAAATGGCAGCAAGATGCAGCGCCGTGTGCATATCTGGTTTCCCGTTACCTCTCAGGACTGTCTCAGGTGCGATCAAAGGTGGTCCACAGAGGCAGCGGACCTCGTGCCGATACCGGCGTGCTTCATTGTTTATATGTCCAACATAGCCTGTTAAGGGATTTCAAAGATAAGGTCAGAGTTTGCATAAGCTACAGCTACATTCGCCTTTGTTTGCGATTCATTGATATGGTGGATCTAAGTCTATGCTGGAAGCAGAAGACTTTCAATCCCGCAACACACTGGGATGCATTGAAAAGTTAACGGATAACGGCCAGGCTGTAGATCGTTTCATAGTCACGATGTAGGCTGCTTCCTTTACCCGATTTCAGCATCTTCGAGTGCGTCTTGCAAACAATTCCTGGCCTCCTCTTAGCGAAGGAATTCGGATTCGGTTTGTGTTAGAACATGATGCGTGAGCTGCAGGTCCCAGCGTTTCCAAGTGAAAGGAATGGTGAGGCTCGGCGGCAATCAGAACAATCGCAAGATGCTGGAGAGCCTTCACACTCTCCTCCCTCATCGTTTCCTTTTCTGAGGGCTCTTCACCGTAGTTCTTTGTGGGCGGTCCGATGCGAAAACATATCTGTTAGAACGTTGGGACGTTAATGCCGCACTGATCAGCCCATAAAATCGATTCTCTGCATGGGCTTGGTCCTGATCACGGAGAGAGGAGTAAAATGCATCCATCCTTTTGAGATACACTTCCAGGTTTATTCTACCCCATGTCGAAGTCGTGAACTAACCAGAAATCGCGTAAGCTAGGGAACCCTTTAAATCTGATCCTAACTACCCTGCTACAATTTCCCGCGGTACTTATACTAGACCTACAGTAAAGTAAGCGATGGTATTCCACTTGTGCCATGAAAGCGGTTCTGCATCGTCGCAGGTGGGGCTTACTCACTATTCTCGTTCTTTCTCGGGGGTGTACCCGGGATGGCTCATCGATTACCGTACATTCGTGCAAGTCGCATTCCTGCAGGTGGTTGACTGACAAGAAGAATCCTCGCTGGTATTATAACAGATTACGGCTTTCCATGATGCCGTTGAATATATTCTCGGTAAGATACCCATATTGTGTCCGAGTCATTATCAAGGCAGAGGCAGAACCCCTGCGAGTCCGCCCGAAGAGACCTTGAACCTTCCCTGACTGCCTCCTCACCTCGAACATGATTTGCAAGAATTCATCGTTGCTCTTGCGCGCCGAGCGGGATGATTGTGCACGGTGGCCTTCAGGCGCTCGGTGCGACTCCTTCCTATAAACATTCCTCTGCTGACGAAGAAATGCCCGAGCACCAACTAGCTGTAGAGGGAGCGCTCATGTGATCGCAAGTGAGCGTCACGTCGAGGTCGCGTGAGCGATATAGGCATTTGGTAATGTAATGCACCTTCCTTACACCATGCCTCATGGACTGGATCAATGAGTATACTAGATCCGTGTTGCCGGGCGAATCGTTCCACGCGGTTGGCAAAAATTTATGACGGGAAAGATCGTTGAAACTTATTCAAAAGGCAGTATACATAGCAACACGGACGCTGATGAAAATGCTCCGAATCTCTACGGAAGAGCGGCAACGTGACCTACCTCATCTTGCCAACGCCCAGCGAGCGCCGTCCGATCGAGTTGAATCTCCGAATGAGTGTCGCGAGAGTAGTCGCAGAGAGACTTGCCGAATTAGGGCCCGTCAATACCCTTTCCACGCTGGGGGCTTCCACAATATGGCGATCAGTCCCAGCTTCGCAGACGCTGCAAGCCTGGAGGAGAATCTTTACGTGCGGGAAGGTTGACCCTTTCCCCCGGAGCACAGCTAGACCTTGCATGGTATGTGGAGAGTAGAAAGACTAGACATCTCCACGCCAAAAAATGCAGCGCAAAGGCAGCCCGGTGCTACCAACCAGCATCACAGGGTACTATGTATATACTATTCGAATCTTGGGTAAAACAGTGGGAGGGAGATCGAATGAAAATAGGTGCGTGATAGGGTTGCAAGGATCGTTGATTCGAAGAAGTTCTTCGCCGCGGATGTGAATGATTTTTTGTCATCGCTCGGCGCTTTAGATGTCGAGCCAGGCTCGAGATGGAGTTTTGTTTCTCCAGCGTCTAGGGTCGGATGTCTCTAATTGCGGCACTCTGATTCCCACTCTGCTGAGAGATTCTAACGCCTAACTCTGTGTCCCGTGAAGCCACACCTCAAGGCTTGACATTGACGTAATAGGCTGACGTAATTAGGTTTCGCGGTGACGCAGATGGCGGTGCTGTAGATGGCGGTGCTGCAAGCTTCGCGGTGCTGCAAGTTTAGCGGTGCTATCAGATGTACATGTATTGTGTGATCAATGACGATATAGAGCTAGGTGTAGGTATGTGCACTTAGGTACCATGGTGATGAGAATTTGGAGTAGTCGGTTGTACTATACAGGAACAGCTTGCTCTATAGGGACTCTTGATCTTCAGCCGGTAAAAACACCGTATGGCTTATTCCCTTCGCATCTATGGAATCGCACGAATAAATGATAGTACCATTACTTAAGCGCACTCATTCCAAGACCCAGGAAGTGACACTGGGTCGGTAGGAAAGACCTGCGTCGTAGCCGTACTGTTTCTGTTCATGGTTCTATGCCATCTCGTTGTCGCCTGCTGTATTTATTTGAATTATCCTCTCCAGGCGCTTGATCTGTAAACGGTGGTCTATGCTTCTTTGAGTGGAAGTACTAGTCCATGCCGATAGCAAGGGTGTGTGTCTGTAGCGAGTTAGATTCAGGCTCAAAGCCAGCACTGGGTCCGGGAATACCTATCCTTATCTGATACCTGACCGGCCATCGCAAGCTATGCGATAGTGCCTCACGACGGTGTCCTCATGGCTTGTATGTGTAACTAGCCTGGCCGCGTGCTGTCAGCAAGTCAATTTGATTCCGCCGGATGCATAAGTAGGTGGAAACCTCTATAGCATGTCGGCACCTCAGTCCCTCCATTCTTGACGAGCGTAGCTGGACTCGACGCTATATTTATACACCGAATGGGAGGCACGTACACTGTAGACTCTGCCCAAGTATTATGTGAAGCAATCACGTCGACATCCCGCCTCCTTTGTCCCATTTTGCCCGCATTCACTTTGACCGAGTGGACTGTTAGCCCAGGGTAACTAATGGCATTCACGAACTAGTTTTAGATGGCACTGTGTAGCATTACCGTGCTCCTAACTGTGTACTTCATAACTACAGGTGGCGATGAGAGAGGTAAGCGTTCCGTACCACTAGCGCAGTGCCTAGAACTAAGATACTTTATACGTTATCTATGCCAGCTCAGCTTAGTTTCGTTCGGGATCGGTGGTATTAATGCATGGTTAGCCTGTTACGGTTATGTTTCCAGGCAGCATGCACTCCGATAGGGCATGGTAGCGATGGGGTCAGCGTTCTTTTTGCATCCCTTCGATCCCGAGAGGCAATTTTATTCCAGCACTCGCCATGCAACATGTTTACGATCTTAACGTTCGTCCTAGCGGGTCATAAGAGCACTAGTAATAAATAGCGGTAGCTACATGTCTCTCGTTGTCCGGAATGTTCGGTCCCTAATACGAGACGGGAACGTGCTGTCCCTGAGGTTTACATATGCCCGTAGACTACGGGACTATTCATGGCAAACTCAGGTTCAACAAGTTTAATTAACTTTGATACTCAACAACTCTGCTGAATCAAAAAGTATGCTAGTCCCACCGATAACTGCACGCCAGAGTCGTTAGGGGGACAGCAACGGGATCATCGCCCCTTAATTTCTACCCACAATGTCCTGTTCAGACACGTGGAATAGCAAACGATGGAGCCCTCCTTTATCAGAGAATTGGATAACATATATTTCAGCAGAAGACAGTTGCTATTGCATAATGTAAATGTAGTGAGACTTATCCCTTAAATGAATAGAAAAACATACGAGAGAACTAGCTACAATTAGAAAACGTAGACATCGTCGTGAAAAAACTGCGTAGATTAGATACTTAACTATCGTATAGACATCAAGCCACTGAGTGCGTCACACTCATTACCTGTATCGCGGGGAATCGTTCAGGCATAGAGGGCTGAATTGAGAGTGTAGTCCTTCGAGAGATGCGTGGCGGCACACCAAGCGCTGAGCGGTGGAGAAGCCACAGGAGTACAAATCGCTGACGTTTAATGGAGCCACCCTCTTTTGGACGGGTAGGTTGCCTTAACGGGGTGTATAAGCAACCATCTATCCTGCGTATGTCCGACAATCAAGGTCGACACCGACCGAACACGACGAAGCCTATACCTGCTGGCCAGCGGCTGTTTCCTTCCCCGTCGTTATGCCCACCCAACCTGCGTAATCGGTATGGCCGACGCGCGCTAGGATATAACCGTTTCGATGTCACATAGGGATAAAGCCCATTCCCTCGGCCATCAAGTCACTACGTATGCAATCTTTGCCACAAGCGTTGTGTGTCATTACAGATACATTAAGAAAGCAGAAGCGGAGGCAATCAGTCAAACCCCACAACTGCTTTAGATGGGGAGCACATATCTAGGCAAAACGTTAGTAACGACCTGCACGCATGCAGCGCAGCAGCCGATGAGCAGACTATCATAGATCTAGAACACGCTCGTCCCGTCACGTTCGAAGCATATTAGGCCAGCTCAGCTACCTTGACGGTCCAGTAAAGCTCCTCTGGCGGTTGTTATTACCTGTAGTGGACAAGGAACGTGGGCTCCTAGTGCGCAGGGTTCTAACCGCACGTACAGGATGATAGCACAACGTTTGCAGACGGGGGTCTCCACGCGGATGTTCTAAAGGAACAATTCCGGAAGCTTGTATTAGTGGAAGGTAAACTTCACGCTGTCGCGGCGCTCGTTGCAGCTCCTTAGAATATTCTTATCTTTGTGGGCATTAAGACCCTCCTATCGAGTGTGACACCTTCTTCTGTAAACAAAATGTAGCCCATCATCGGTACAACATGGACGATTGCGCCTAGAATACCATCGCTCAGCCTTTGATGAAGGAAGCACGGTCTTTCCGAGGCTACGGCATACGCCTTTAGCCCCGCAGGATCGATCTCTACCTCGAACATTAACGGCCTTTATTAGGTTCCCCCCATCCCCTCGATATTGTCGTGTTTCCTTGAAATCATTGTCCAGTGGCTATGCTTTCACTCTTTGCATCTTTCTTTAATTGGATGGGTCGGAACCCGCTTACGGCTCGTGGAAGAAAGCTCCAACGGATAAACAAGGCAAGGGTGCACACAGCATCAGGCAACAGGTCTTTCTAGGTCGCTCCTAATCACTAACCTCTTTGGGCGTACGCACCTCTGCTGATCGTGGACGAGATTGTGAATCCATGTGAACACTAGCCGGCTTTGGCTGTGCAACGAACTGGCAAGTCGGTCGTCGATGCTGCGTCCCCGTAATGTAGCTCAACGATTTCTTTCGAATCCAAGAGGAAGGCTGCGGTGCCGGCGACGACCCGATAGTGGAGACGCACAATCAGTTTTCCTTTGGCTGCCAACCGTGCTACCACACCCACATCCACAATCGCAGATTAGGCCGCGATGTCTTACGATCTCGATCAGTTTGATCGAGCACGTTTTCCCGACATTACTTCCACATTCGTGGCGGCAATTGGATATTTTATTCTCTTGCGCCGGTATATTCCTCGGTTACCTTCGCAACGAGGTAGGCATACCACACTGCCACGCGAACAGCTTCTATTAAGGTGGGACATTAAGTCATCGATCTCCAACACCGCGACAAGGGACCCGTTGTCAAACACCACTCTTCTATAACCGTCAACAAGGATCTCCTTTAGCATTCTAAAGACTTGGTGAACGTCGAGCTCCAACTAGCGGAACATAATAAACACGAATAGAGGACTCTCAAACAAAAGGTAGCAGCACTCAACGAGGGACTAGATACCATGATAAGCCAGTGTAACGAGCGACTAGACACCGCGTCGAGACAGTTGAGCGGACCGTTACATCAACTGTAGACTTCCCTTCGTCAATCGAGGCCGCCGTCGTCCCTGTGCACAGAGCCACGTGCCATGTCAAGTCAAGTACCACTCGCAGATCATGCGCAGCGTGGCGCGACTGCTACCTCAAATCCTTTCGTAGTGCACAGCAGAGAACAATACCTTTGCGTCTTGTCAAGTCGAGATAATACAGCCAACTCGGCCCTCTGGAGACGAGAATAGCCAGCACAGACAACCACCGGAAAACGACTACACCATCGAGTGAACGAAGGTGCCTCCACCACGGCATCCGCCCTTTTAACGTCGGAGCAATACTGTTCTCCAAGATCAGGTTATCCATTTCCCTATGGTAACGTATGGCCGTCCATAACAATGATGTTTAGTAGTCTTACTTAACCGCAACCCCGTTGAGGCCACCTTCAGTACAGCCGTCACTGATGAAGCGCCTTTATTAGTATTGAACGGCACCATTAGATCTACACGTTCTCCACCTGCTTCTAGCATCCCTACTAACACGTCTAGCCAAAGCTAGGATGAAACTTTAATGGGTGGCTCGAGACGCTCTACCTATGAGGAAAACACATCTATTTATAGCCCAAATTCCTCACTTGTAACTTAAAGCACTGTGATGACATTTCTCGTCCTAATTTCTAGCAGCAGCAGTGGGACTGCGTACCCTGTTCTAGTTACGGATGCTTCTAGCAGCCTGATCGCCGAACTTAGTATGTCAGTGTGGAGTGGCAACATGACTAATGGGGTTCACTGTGTGGACAGCCAACACCAGCTGGCCTTGGCCGCGGCCTTTCCTCCCACCGAAACCAGTGACATTGTGTCAGATGCACACCGTGCCAAAACATTAGACAGCAGACCCCCCAGCGTGGCTGTCATCAGTGGTGCTTCATGGGATCTCGCTCCAAGAGCCGATGATAATAGTTCCCGCCAGAAGAAGCAAGCCCCAACATCAGTCTCTGCAAGCGTCTCATCACCTACGCGACCCAGATTCGAGCCTGGAGAATGCAACGCTACGTTTATCCCCACAGCAGCGGATGCGCCCCAGCTGGCTCATTTCATGAAGAACTCGGACGTCTCAGTGCTCAACACAGGCAGACAACACACCAGGCGGTCAGCCGAAGACAAAGAGGGTGCGGACCCATTCGCAACCTTGGACGCTGACATCTCCGAGGTGAGCCCTGGCTCCACACCGTTCCTCCGCCTACCCATACGCTCAAAATAGCAAGAGCAAGCGCGGCTGAAGGCTTTACGAACGCTACTTCGTCGTTCTGGCAGCGAACATGTGACCCCCTTCCAATACAGTACCTCGAGTCACGCCACAGAGCTAATCTCGCTCGTGGATATCTGAAAGCTCCTGAGCTGGGCTTCTTGATATCTCTCGCAGAACCGTTCCCGTCAACAGATACCCCTGCCTCCGTTCTGCCGTCCAGCATGGCCACCATCGCTGCGCGACAGAATGCGCACCTTCGTACCTACACAGCCTCCAACGCTAGCATGGGGTATTTCGAGACCCCTTCGTCGGCAGTGTGGGCGTACAACTTTGCCCTGAGCTACATCTCGCCAGGTTCGTGTGCTGTTGAACTGCCTCTTGCCAATCTGCCAACGGTGGATACGCGCGGCCGAGTCGCGAAGTCATTTCCACTTGGGGATGCTGCGGGAAGGGCTGCGGCATCGCGGTCGAGAAGACCTCTGTTCATAGGATGGGTGAATCAGTTCGCCGCCCCCGTGTTCACCCCGCTTACGGCGCAACAAGCATACCAACAGAGCTCACCAGAATTGCATTTGCAGTCTTGACAGCGGAGCCAGAACTCGGCAGCATCGACGAGCTGAGAGCAGCCACGCTAGCAGGCCCATTCGTAATCCGTTTGACGCTGTGATATGTATGCGACAACAGAGCGGTCGCTCGCATTACCATGCCATCCGACGACCAGGAGGCGTTCTCCGGGTGATCCAGAAGAGCTCCTGGCGCGACGTGTGAAAGCTAAAAGATTCTTCTGTCTACCACGCTTCGAGTCAAGGCTCTCGCGAAGACCATCTATACAAGGTAGCGTTGCCGTAACATGGAGCTTTACCATGTTGGTGTGAATCGCATACAGCCTATCATCTGATACACGTAAACACTAGCCGGCGTCGACATCAGGTGGACACCCTATACACGCATATAAAATTGCTGAAGAACCCTCAGTATGTGATTTGCAACGCGACAGTCGTTACGCTACAGCATGCACGCGGTCGTGTCCCAAATATTTCTTATCTCATGCTGTAGAGACCCCAACCAATCCTCCCCTATCACTAGATGATCCTGTAGCTATGTAGCAAACCCCCCGCTTGGCTGTCTCGCACTGAACTCCTTGCAGGGCGGTCGGATCTCGTGAGTATGCTATTCGGCTGCAAACACCTGTCATTCCAGGCCTCGTGCTATTCTTCCAAACTGTCCTTGGACTCAGCCTCATTCTCCTCTCCTCCATCATGGCTGGTTTTATCCTCCAGTAGCCCCGTAGAAGCTCTTTCTTTCGCATACCATTGCTTTAGTAGCTTTTGAATATCTTTTGCGCCTTCAGTCTTCATGAAGAAGACCCACTGCTTGTGTTCCACAGGGTCGGGATAATGTTGTTTCTTAACCAAGCCTTCAAAGTACGCTTTATTACACTCGACGTACTGGAGGATCCATGCGTAGACGAGGTTATCTTCGCTCGCAACGGAATGGATGTCCTTTAATCGATCTGATACTTCCTTGCGTTTGATCTTACGCAGGAGGAAAAAAAGGTACTTTATCAAATTAGTAACTTTCGAATCCCCCTCGGAAGCTTCTGAATGTATCTCGGCTGATTCTGACTCCTCCTCGAACGTTTCCGGATCCGAATCAGGGGATTTCGAATCCGTATCGCTTAGTGTTGGCGGTGGTGATTTGATCGTCCCCTCGGCAAAGGGCTCAGGATTATCAGAGCTCGTGGCACCCCAGTTCGCCACGTCGTTGGTGATGTTCACATGGTCTTGCGATGTTGCGACGATTCCTTCTGATTGATTTGTTCTCTCGTCTTTCTCTTGCGTCGATTGGTCGTGGGTCTCTCCTTCTTGCTTGAAGTCACGTTCGTGGGTCTCTCCTTCTTGCTTGAAATCATGTGCTGTAGCTTTAGACTGCTCGTATAACTGTGAATTAGTTTCGTGGCGTGCTGCGTCCTTTGACTCTGCGGCAGCACTTGCTGCCCCCATTTCCTCCTTCAATTTCATCCCCGTATTCTGGAACGAATCCAGGTCTTTCTCTAGCTTTTCCTCCCGTGTCCGTAACTGCTCGAGCTCTTTGTCCTTCGTCTCCGCTTCCTTCTTCCAGTTCAGCTCCTCGTTCCGGAGCGACTCCAGCTGTCTCCGTAACCGCTCGAGCTCTTTATCTTTCGTCTCCGCGGCACCCCTTGCTCTCTCCACTAACTGCATCCAGGCAAGCTTCTCGTTCCGGAGCGAGTCCATTTCTTTCTTTGATGTTCTCGAGCGCTCAATCTCTTTGTCCCTGTCGCTCCGTAACGAGTCGTTGTCCGTCCGCAAGACTTCGCACTCCTTCAGTACGTATGCAAACGGATCGTCTAGCGGCAAGTCACGCTCCGCGAAGTATTCTTCAACCTCTCGGAGGAGCGCATGTTTCACGGCGTGTAACTTGAGCAGTTGCCAGAGCTCCTTGCATCGTCTCTCCCAGGTGCCAGTCGGACCTGTCATGTTGTGTACAAACGACTTGAGGCGGAAGTCGCTCGTACGCAAAGTAATGAGCTGTTGTCTCCTATCGTATGAGGTTGGTGGTGTGCATAAAGGGGTCTATGGAACTAGCAGGGGGAGCGTTTGTCTGACAGCACGTGCTCGAGTTGCGGAAAGAATGTCAGCGGGGGACTTGACGAGCTAAGTCTGGAATGGCCTAGTCCCAACTTTCTGCTGTAGTAGCACCATTGCCCTTCGTAAGCCGTCAACGACGCATCCAAGCACAGATGCTCCACATCGCAGAAGGAGCGTCAGGGACGATCTGGCGAGTGCCTTCGTTGGCAAGCGATTGCGGAAACACCGGAGCCGCGCATCGCCGCACCCTGATTTGCCACATGAGAGAATTCTCGGTGCTTTGTGGGAGTTGGATTGCTACCCCGCTACAGCGCAGCCATCGGTATTTCTCTGTGGTGGCCTATCGAAGGCTCGTTTCCTACTGACGGCGATGTTGGTATCGATCACCGAACGACCTCCAGAGGCGTCCTTCGAAGGCATTCGTCTTTGTAAGATGCTGGCGAGATGTTTCAGTGGTCTCGTTGCACAACAATGTGGCGTGCCGCAGGTGCACGCCTGTCGACCCAAACTTTGGGCGGTGGCGTGCCCGAGCTTTGTCTGATTGCTACAGCTTGTCGCGGATGCAATCAATCCGAACAAAGAAACTCGCAATTGACTCAATCCTGTTCCCGGTGCAAGTAGCAATGCCTCCCTGCTTGTATGGGAACTATATAGCTGGTCTCGTCGCGCGTAGCAAAACGGCATCGCCTCCTCCCCTCAGCACAGCCCGAGATGGCGCCCCGTCCGCCTCGCAGTCGTTCTGTCCCGGCTTCATACAGATACAGAAGACCAAAGCTAGCGAAACCCGACTTGTTGTGTCGCATAACCAAATTCAGACAGCGCGCAGGTGCCTTGCTGGGCAGACACCGCAAGCCCGTTGCCACAGGCTTGACGGGGCTTGCGTGCGCCTACGTCGCACACAACTTGTGGGCCTGGGCTCACCAAGAGCCGTCACCACTCGTGACTCAGTGAGTGACACCTGCTACGAATCGTCGTGCCAATTAACCCGCATCTAGGTATCCCCGCTATCCGCAGTGGATGCACACGCGCAACGCCTACACCGTGCTTGGCATGAACGAGCCCGCGGCTCCAGCGTGGGTGCCGCCTTTGACGCAAGTGCGCGCAGCGAAGCGTAGAGTCGCACTTTGGCACCCCGACAAGTGGAAAGTCAATAGACTTTCCAATCAAAAGGAGGGTGAGCGTATTTATGCTGTCATAAATGAAGCGTTGGAAAGGTTCGACGCGTACTGGGCAAATCCACAAGCAGCAATTGGAAAGCAAAACAGCGAAAGTGGAGGGCTGTTGAACCCGGTGAACAGTACTCTTGCCCACTTCAGCAACCATGAGGCAGATCGTCACGGAGTGTGGGGCATGCTACTCGATACCGTGAAGGCGGGCAGTATGCCGCCGTACAAACACGCTAAAGGTACGTTTTACCATGCACGTGTGTACCACCGCTAACCCACGTAGCCCCTCAAACAGTAGAGGCTGCAGCCCGATTCTATCCTAATGATTGGAGCTCTGCCCTTAGAGCGCTCAACCCCTTCCCCATTCCTCCGCTGGGCATCGACCGATACCACGCTTGTGATTACACCTCGGCGACCAACAATCCGCTGGTTCGGCTAGTACGTGCCTGTGACCGCCTCTTCGGTGCATCGCCCGGGGTTTGGAGCGACGCCAAAAAGACGCGCCTTGACCAATGGTTGGTGGAAGGCGACTTTAGCTCCTGGAAAATGGAGCGATGTGGGTCGCTTACGCCAGCTGACTATGTGGAACCTTGCGAGCCAGAAGACGACGTTTTTGAATGCATCAGGAAAGCAGCTGAGTGGCAGAAAGCCAACAGAAAAGCCAAGCAGTCTTGGTTTTTCTGGGTAATGAACTTGTGGGTAAGATAGTTGGAAGCGGTTCACACTTCGATATGTCTGCATTTAGAGATACATGTTTCTTGAACTAGTCATCCATCGCTTCAGCCAAAATAGCAAAGTTTGGAGAAATCATGCAACTTCCAACCGCTCCACCCGGTGATGCAAGATGATGTATATGCCATAACGCCATGTCCCCGTCATTTCCACGTTAGGTTCCGATCGTCGAACTCTGAACAATATCGATCTGCTGCCATGTGCGATGTTAGCGATACCAGCCGCTCGATGGGTATACCCCCCGCAAAGATTCTACGCACCTTGGCTGAATATCAGCATGCCCTAGGTAGTCAAGGGAACTTGCTCATGCGGCGGCTGCGTTGTTCTCCTCTATTGCAAGCCAGAAGCCCTTGATGAACCGCGCATAAGCTTTATCAGAGAGTGCGTAGCACACTTTCTGATCGAGCTTGGGGCAGTAGCGGACAGCTTGTGGGGATGGGGGAATGAGGGCTATGGCTAACAAGTAGACCAAGTAGACTAAGAGGCACAATAAGACGCAGAAGAAGACGAGAACCGCCTTGCCCTCTGGACTCTGGATGAGCTCCACGAACTGGTCAAGAGCGATCCTTAACTTGGCCTTGGTGCGGCCTCCCATCACTTTGACGATGCTGTTAGCGTTGTTGCTGCGATGGCCGCAATTAGGGATATTACCATTGTTAATAATATTCATGTGGGTAGCTGTGGACTACGGGCGAGAGCGGATGTGAGCGCAGATCCAGGGAGTTGATGCCGTTGTTTCGAACCTTTAAGCCTGGGTCGGGTGTCTGGTGGGGTGGGGTAGTGACAGAATTGATGTGTTTAAATCACAAGCACCGCTCAGCCACTTAATACTGACACTAACCCAAACAGGAAAATACGTTGTTGTGGCCTGTGTCGTATATGCGCGTAGCTTCGGTGCAAATAGACATGTATACACGTCTTAGCGTATTAAACACTCTGTTTGCCTTTCCCGCCTTCCTCGGCCGTAGACTGGCACATTAGGGGCCAGCTACTTTCCGAGATGTCTTAGTCTGTTACCACATCACGCACACATTTGTGTCTGACCGATTTCCCACCTCGCCATAAATTCTAATATGGATATGTATTTTTCTAAGCTTCTCTATCTAACTACTAGGGAGACGAAAGTAACGGGAGTAGGTTTCTACTTTGCGTTCAGAAGATTATAACAGAGCGTTCTGGGTTTCGAGGTATATGCTGCCCTCGTCCGAGGCCAAGAACCTACCACGCTCCCCGAGCTCAAACTCGTAGGAGGGGTGCTTGCAGGAGTTGCGGTTGTTTTCACGTCATTGTTCGTCGCTCACAGTGTTCACGGACCGAGTCTCTGTGCTGATGCTGGCGGAGGGGTGCCGAGGATTTCCCCTGCCACTGCCGGTTGACAAGGTCTCCAAGTCGGTCTATTGTGCTCTCTTGCCCCTCCACCGGCTCAGTATCCGTTGTCGACCCGGTAGTACGGCCGTTCCCCGACGAACGTTTAGCAGCCGCCTACTTCAAGGGCTGGATGTGATCGAAAGCGCTGCTGCCGCCGAGCACGTTGTCGAGTGCGTGCATGGCGTGTGGTTCTGGAGATGCGGGATGCTTTTGAGGGTGCATTTCAGGTTTGCGCTCGACGCCCCTAATGCGGGCAGACACTGCTCAAGAGGCTACAATGGAAGGACGGATACATTGCGCTGCATAGCGCCGAATGTATGCAGGCTACGTGGACGAGTCTCGGCACACGTAAACGCTTGTGCCGTGGTTGCTGTTGCACCAAAACAACCCAGGAGAATGTTCATCCGCTTGACATCACCTCAACAATGTGCGCGATGGAATTTAGGATGTGGGCTCTCACACGGTACGAGATAGCGTTGCCTTGACCAGCAGCGAATTTGCACTTCATTCATTCCCCTCTGTATGGTCTTCTGGTTGAATAGTTTAATCTGTGGTGGCTGCGTGAGCAAGGCGCACGAAAGATCCACATAAGCATGTTTTCTGGAGTATCATTTCATCGCATCTGCAGTGTACCTCATGGTGCAGCTTGGATATTAGGTGGAAGAAAGCGGGCCGTGGGCGATCATCGACGTTTAGAAACAGAGGAAGATTTGTTCCTTTGGCATAAGCCTAATGCCAACTCCACGTCACACATCCCCGTTTCAAAATGCACCCCGACGGGCGCCGTAACGAAGTCCAAGGCGTCTCCGCATCGGCCTAAAAACCACGTATCTGGTAAGTGCTCGGCAACGTGACGGCTCGATGCAACGTCGCTTGGTTGGAGTATCGTGGATAGGAGGGTGCGGCGTCTTGCGTGGTGTCTCCTCGAACTCGCGCGTGCGCTTTCCGAGCACCTGTAAGGTCAGACCCACAGTCGACGGTAGCGGAAGGATGGCTCACAAGAGGTATCTCGAGCGGAAACGGCCGGTCTGAGTGTAGGAAAAATGGCCCGGGTGGTGCAGCGGGATACACAACGGCGGAGACATGACCGTCTATTCGAGTTGACAGGGAGGTGGAGCCATGGGATGGTTCCCCAGCAAGCGAACTGGCAGACATCTCGTTGGCGGCATCCGCAGACCTGAGAATTCGTTCATCACCCTGACACATGTGTCGATTACCGTTAGGCGGTATTTTTTCCGTCACTGTGTCCGTCTGCAGCAACGGTGCGACGTTCCGTTGGTCACCATCGCGAGTGAGCAACTAGCAATGTCAGATATGGCGGAAGACATCGACCGACCGCAAAGTCTTACTAGCGTTGGCATCGTGAATCGCTCCAGCATCTCGATGACAGCGAAAGTGACGTAGCCTGTACAGCGGCCCTGCACGCGGATAACAGCACCCTGATTAAAGATCAGCGAGAAGCAATAAAGTTTACTTTCGACCGGTCCTACCATGATTCGCAAGATCGAACCGGGGAACAATCTCAAAATGATCCGCGCGAGAAGGGCGTAGAGAAGGAATTCGAGGAGGGGATAGTTCGAGCCGAAGTGACAGTACACGGCAGCGCAGACATCGATCCCCATGATCAACGACAGAGACAACTTGGAGGGGCGATTCTGGGAGATGTTGACTTCAACCATAACAGCGGTCCAGGCCACATGAGATCAGGAAACTCCCTCAAAAGTGAATAGGCTACCGTAGCGTGAGGGAGGCCAGCAACACAACGGATGATGCAGAGGTACCTAGGTATATCACAAGGGCAGGGTCCAAACCTAAGCAGATTTAGTCAGCACTGACTCCCAGAGTGAGCGGTGTAGTGTCTCACTTTGGCTGCCGATCAGCTGTACGACTGCGCCGCAAAAACAGCTCATCAGAAACAGCAGCGCGTTAGGAAAGAAACTGCACCTTTTCCATCCTTTTGATTTTTCAGTCAACTTTGAGACGTGTCTTAGAGACACGGAAAGGTAGCGCATTTGCACAAGCTGCGTCCCTAATCAAGTTGAGCGCAGGTTTCCTCGACCACTGCGATAAGCCATCAGAATCCGCAATTCCATACTCTCCCACGCGTGCCGTGGGCGTAGCACCTCCGTAGACGTAGTGGCGATGGGGATACCATTGTCGGAACGTGTCGCCACAGCCGTCGTTCAGGATCATAGCGACAGGCGAACAGCGCAAAGGACATCGTCAATGCGTCATCATGGCGGTGTGAGTCTTCCGTCTTCCACACGACCGGGCACAAAGCGTCATGTCTCGGGCTGCATGGCCTGCCTGTAGTATAGCCTTCTTCGTCTCTAGATGTCGGCCTATGCGCCACCGCCCACTTTTAAGCCCAGCTTGTCTCATCGAGCCTCCCGCATGCTCCCCTTCATCGAGCGCGTATAGATGCGAGACAGTCCAGGGTGGATGTCTGCGCTGGAACCGCAACGACCACGCTGCGGTCTGGCGAGAGATTTTGGCAGCGCTGTCCCTCAAGCGTTACAGTTCTCAGATCCCCTGCCACTCATCTGGACGAACCAGTCGCCCGGATTACCAGCCTACACCGATGTTCCACAGAATTGGTGCTGGGCGTGATAGTCGCAATAGGTCGGCACCCATATTGCCCAAGCGATGCGGAAGACAGCTCACGGAGCTCGAGCATTATACTGTAGGGTTGTACAACGGCGTAGTGTAGGAGACTACCCAACACTTGCATCAACCTAGTACTAGGATCCCTCCTCGCGGATCGATTTTGGTCGAGAACTAGAATTCATGCGCAAGCTTCTTGCTAAGCACTTCAGATATGAGCTCATAAAGGGTATGAGACCCTCGCAATGACCGCTCATGTCCGCAGCGGCCGGTCTCGTTCCAGCAATGATTGCTAGCGTGCAGCTAAGACTTCAGCGCGACCGTCACCGACACGTGATGTAGTGTGTCTCCTGGATCGCTGTTCTTGGTGGTACGGAGGGGCCAGTGTGGTTGCAAGGGAATAGGCCCACGTAACGTGCGCGCAGGGATGCTGCAACGCTACGTGCGGATCTGGCTCTCTCTTCCTCTCTCTCGAGTCGTGGACTATGAAGGCCATCATAATGTAATGGACGCATCAGCCAAGGCCTCGATGCTGGAGAACGAGCGAGGTTTGCCGTGGTCGGCTGGACCTTGGCGTGCAACATACGGATCACCGGCGGCGACGTTGACCGCTCGCGTCGACGCCATTACACACTGGGCATTGGCCGCGTGCACCCCAAGATCAACGCCCCCGCAACTCGACTTCGGATCCGACCCTTCGTCCACTCGACCTGCACGAAACATACTTGGAGCAAACTTCACAGTGCACAAGCACCCACGTCGGCTGCAGTTCATTGGTCTTCGCAGACAGCACCTGGACCGTACGCTTGCTAGCGTAGCATACGGGTTTGCGGCAACTATTTGTCAGCCTGAAGACGTTAGACACTCGTGTAGAGCCTCGAAACTCCGCGCCTGACCCAGAGATTCTCTGTACCCCAACGTGTACGAAGACCCCTTCCACCGCGATGCGAATGAAGCTAACAAGACAGAGTAGTCCGGGATGAAGACCAAACCCTTCCTTCTCGTCCTGCTTCCCGCCTTTTGGCTGTGTGTGCCCGCAGCGCGCGCCAATGTTGCTCCTTCCTCGCTGGATCAGTCAAAGCCTGCGAATGTCGACAATCCTAAGATGGGCTACACTCCTGAGGCCGATTGCACGGACAACACCGGTTGTGCCTACGTGCAGGCAGTGGACGACAATGTGCCGGACGTAGCGTGGGAGCTGTCTGTCCCACCAACGACCAATTGTCCACGCCTCACCGAAAACGCTCAGACGCCTTTGAGCGGGACGCCCGATGTCTCTGATGAAGAGTTTGACGTGCTCCTCCCACGAATTGGCAACTGTCCGCGCCCCACCAAGGCCAATTGGACTTGCACAAGCCTGCCCGACATCACGTTTGGAAACAACCTAGGGACGGTCATCCTGTCCTTGGTCCTCTTTTTTTTTGGCTTCCTCCTATGTCGACATTTTGCTGCACATCTTCCACACGAAGGTGTCCGCGGGGGAGGCGGCGGAGATGGTGACCAGGACGGCGGCGCGGGAGCCATCGCCGTCGCCGAGACTGCCATTGAGCGTGCCCCCTCTCCTCCGCGCTTTGAACATGAGCACTGTCGCCCTTCCGGAGGTGGCGACACAGGCCGCACGCAAGTAGCTTACCGGGGTACATCACGACAGGGCGACACAGCTCGCGGCGCAGCGGCTCCACGCCCCGGCCTTCCAGCGACGAATCTGCGCTCCCGAGTAGCGAATTTGGGACCTCGTCATGATGCGGCACTGCCTGCTTCGCGGCTAGGCGAGGCCCCAGCCCCAGGCACCTCCTCCAATCCAGCTCCTCCTCCAACGCCAGCTTCCCTTGCCGGCGTCCGCGCTTTTCCAGGTGGCAATACCGACGCTACGCCAACGAGCGCCTCTCAGCGGCTCCGTCCCCGCGATAAGCACGGTCGTTTCGCATCGGGATCCTGATCATGATGACATGCCGAGCGGGGGAGCGGATACGCCATCAGCGTGGCAATGAGAGCGGGAAAGGTGGCTATCAGGAATGAACGAGACCAGGATATCAATATGGGCGTCAGGTTGTATGGGAGCAGAATGGTGGCTTTGCGGATGCGAGATAGAGGACACGGTGATTAGGCATAACAGGTTACACGGGCTCAGCATCATGAATTGCATTTGAGGATCATTCGTGCTGAGGATCCAGCTCGGGCTAGTATAATAGACATCGCTACATCAAGCGATCATGACCATATACCCATTCGATATCCTTGCTCTAGAGCCCCAATCAAATAGAGAAATCGTACGCACACCGAGGTGACGCCATGCCGATTGATTCCGTCCCAACCTTTCGGGCGCTCTCCAAAGCTCCTCAAAGCATGCCGTCTTGATCACACGGCCCATTGCCTAGATCCTCGTCTGGGTAAATTTCATCCGCAGATGCAATCAGCTTCTCGACCCTCCGTACCAGGTCACTGTATCCAGCCTTAGGATCGTCGCGTTCCTGCGGGTCCACATCGTTCACCTCTTTCTGGATCTCCTCTAGCTCACGGCGTACGTGTTCGAGGCGCTGCCTACGTCGCTCCAGAGCACGCTGGTCCTTCTGAACCCATGGCACCACTCGGTCTTTGTCAGCGTGCATGGAGTCAAGCTCCTCAAAATAGGGGTCGACGGCAGAGCTCTTCGTCTTGTTCCAGACCCAATTTTTCCACGATCGGCTGACGTGTTTGCCAGCACCAGGAGATTTGGAACCGAAAGCGCCAGGGATATGTACCCAGGTTAGCCCAATCATCCTAAGGGCTCGATGCATCCTGCCGATGGCAGTGTCAGCCGCGTTGTGGTACGTGTGCCAGATAGAGACAATGTCCGCCATGAACTGCTTGGCAATGAGGCTTCGAAACTCGGAATCTCCGTTCATGCAGGATCCAAGCTTGAGCGAGGCGGTATCCATAACGGCTAACGCCTCACGGTACATGTGCTGGCGCGCCGTGCCTTCAATAGTGATTTTGGCAAGCAGTGTGTCAGTGGACTTTTCCATCTGAGAGATCGTTTCCTGGACCATTTCGAAATCCGCGAACTGAATATAATGTGGGTCCACCGTCAACCGTCGGGTGACAGCTCTAAAGCGCTTCCTGGTAACTGTGTATCTGTCTGAGACGTTCTCGAATATGGGCGCCGGACTGCATTCAGACGTTCCGTCGGGGCAGAACAACGTTCGCCTCGCGATGGACTCATTCTTACGAGAGAGGCTGCACACGTCGCCGCTCTGCTCTGGCGTGGCGGAATAGTCGGAGCGGCTCAAATGGTGTCGAGCAATTGCGTTATACAGTGGCTTCCCATAGTTTATGGCAGACCAGACAACGACGGCCAAGCCGATGATGATTACGATGAGTAAGTACCATAGGTAAGGTCGGCGGAGCCCCAGCGGGCGCTTACGTTGAGAGTCCTCCCTAGCACTTTGAAGGTCAGCAAAGGAGTCATTAAAAGCGACAGCACTTACCATTTAGCGTCGTAAGCGGCCCCCTTCGCCTTAGACTCGTCGAAAAGCCGCTTAGCACTTTGAAGGTCAGCGGAGGAGTAACCAGAAGCGACAGCACTCACGATTCGGCTTTAAGAGCAGCTACTCGCGCCCTATCCTGCGCCTGAGCCTCTGCTATAGCCTCGTCGAGAAACCGCTTGTTCTTCGAGACGTTGTGGGCACGGCCTTCGTTCGCGTCGTGGCCGACCTTCTTAGCACTTTGAAGGTCAGCGGAGGAGTAACCAGAAGCGATAGCACTCACGATTCGGCTTTAAGAGCAGCTACTCGCGCCCTATCCTGCGCCTGAGCCTCTGCTATAGCCTCGTCGAGTAACCGCTTGTTCTTCGAGACGTTGTGGGCACGGCCTTCGTTCGCGGCGCGGCCGGCCATGGGAGTAAGCGGCATTATGGCGTTGATGTGTAGGCACCCAGTGATAGAATCCGATTAGAATTGAAGTAGACACAGTCAATGCCTCCGAGTGGTGGTGCCTTGGAGACAGTGCAGGTGGTGCTTATATAGTGCCACGGATCGCGAAGTCACGTGCGCATAAATCGTGGGCCAAAGCTCCTGGAGGTCCGATTCAACTTCCACCAGCATCAAATCCAGTATGGTTTCGTCTTGATGCAAACGTTGCTACGAATGTGCATACTGGGTAGCTGGGCGCCCGAGGGTGCACGTGTTCTGCCAATGCGGGCGGTACTACCTGCCACCCCGCCAAACATCCGCTGCCAAACCTCGCCTGTAACACCACAACACGGTAACAGTACGCAGGTGTCGCCTTCGCGACACTCCCCCAAACCCGTAATCATGCCGAATGGAAACCGACGCGGAAGATACGACAAGAAGGCCTTGCCTACCTGTAGTTCATGTGGAAAGAAGCCGGGGCGGATCTCCGTTGATAATTGTGAGGCTTGCCGAGACCTGCTTGCACGAAATGTCGAGTTCGCCGTGCCAACTTCAACGAGAATGGCCGCAAAAAGTATTGCGACCAGTGCAGCGCAAAGGAGCCGGAACGCTCGAAGAAGCGGCAGGAGAGAGCATTGCTCGAATGCAAGCGACGGGGCCCATCCTGGACCCCCTGCAGGAGATGCCGCAAGGCTGTTGGCCCCGGAAGCCCGTGTTACTGCAATGATCGCCCAACTTCGTCCACCACGGTTCCACCTCCCAGGCAAACGATCGTCCAGACCGTCACACCTACAGCCTCGATGCCAGGAACGCGTGAGACCCTAGGAACGCAGATGCGAGCGCCGTACCAAGAAGCCATTGAGAACATCTCGCGGGAGATCACCGAGTTCCTCGATTCTCCACGTGTGCGGTCCTCCGAGCCGGATTCAGGCGATAAGTTGGCAAGCGGGTTCGCAGAACTGACCCGCGTCTCTAATGGGCCCATCGGGGAGGATCTCTTCGCACCCCTCGCAACACTAGCCCCCGGGTATCTTGGAGTGACGCAAATCGATGACCTACGACCTGGCGACGTTGAAATCACCTCCACGGATATGCACGTGGACTGCCGAGTGCTCGCCCTTACCAACAACCAATTGCGCACGTTGAAAAGCATCGGAGAGCAACTCCCTGACCACATCAGCTGTGTGCTTATCCCGGGCAGCCCTGAAAACAACGTCGGCGATACGTTCGAAGTATTCCGGTCCCAATGTCAAGGACGGGACACCCACGTTGAGTATCAGCAGTACGACCTTTCCACGAACGAAGGTGAAGAGGCGAACCTGACTGGCCGTCTGCCAGTGGGGGAATTCTTTGACCGCGTAGCTGAGCGCAAGCAGAGCCCGGAGCTACGCCGCCTCCAAGCCGATCGGAAGAATCCAATAAACCTTCTCAATCTGTCTGCGGACACGCTCGGCTCGGCCTTCAGCGAGCCGGAGGCGATCAGGACACTCCGATACCGTCTCTTGTCCTTGCTCCCGCGCCCCGGGACCATGGCTGGTCTTGGTAAGCAAACCATCAGCTCAGCCCAGCTGGTAGATCTGGACGCGTCCCAAAAGTTCCTCCTCTACGGCGAGAGGGGATCCTTCTCAGGCTACCACATGGACTTGCTAAACGGTACATGGGTTCAATGCCAGACGGGGCTCAAATTATGGCTCATCTATTGTGGCCCGTGGGACGACGATGTTCGGAAAGAGTACGGGGAGAACGGTGAAGGATGGAAGCCCGCCCCGGGAACCGTCAAAGGAATCCTACTGGCGCCAGGCGACACCCTCATCATGCGGCCAGGGTACCCGGTCATACACGCGGTGCTCACGATCGAGGATTCCTTTATGATCGGCGGTATGATATGGCCCGAGACTGGCATAGCCCAGGTCATGACCAACATGGAGTTCATCCTCAAATACCACGCTTCCACTAACGAGTACGCTCCTCGACAACTTCCCCAGGTTCTGGATGCCCTCAAAGCCCTTGTCGAGGGTGACTTGGCACAAACCGGGAGCGACGCCACTTGCACCTACACGCAGTCAGACATGGATTCCGTGGATAGGCTCATCTCCTTCCTGAAAAAGGAGAAGCTTTTTCACTGCGAGTGCAAGGGCGCGTGCTCTCAACCAAGACTTACCTCTTCGGATCCGTCCAACAGGAAGCGCGATGCTGCCCCCAAATGTTGTCCGTGTTTTGTATCTGAGGCTCACGCTCCTGGTTGCACAGACTGGTGCCATGCCGCAAAGCGCAGGACTTGTGTCATACCCAAATCAAGGTCCTGAAATGGTTAGTTCGAGCTATGGTGTGGAGGGTTTGATGGTGCTGAGACTGTCCAACTGACAGACTTTGACGTCGCGAGGAACAAGGTCGTTGCAGAGACAAAATTTTGGCGGCGCTGCACAGGCGTAGGGTAATTGGCACAGGGCCAGGTCCGTTCTTTCACTCCACGTGAGGACTGCAGGCGAAGAATGAGCTGACGCGGCTGCTCATTACGACACATAAAGATGGGAGGGGAGCGGATAGATACCGTTTAGAGAATGGAATCTCCCTCGATTAGAAACTTAAATACCATAGCCCTTTAGTAAGAGTGCGTACCTAGATTTATGCTTACTGGACCCTCTAGTCGGGCTCCTATACCTAGGCATAGCACCTTTATATTGCATACTAGTCGACATGGATTTTGCCACACGCTTCACACCTTTAAACCTGGGGCACAGGATCTAGAGATAGATCCATACCGTTCGAGGTTGGGTAGACCCTCCACGCTTTCCGCGGGTTCTCTCGTAACCAAGCCGGCTGAGGATAGTATGCGTTCACGTCACACCCTAACCGCGGCATCTAACCGCCTTGCTCCATGTGCTCCATAACGTCCACCATAAAAGCCATTTTATTGCGAGACATATTGGCTGCCGAAGCGCCCAAGTTTCACGCCGCTGTTAGCATGTTTGCCGTGCAGTGCGACAAGCGATTACTTTGCGCGCCCAGGTGGCTGGCATTCAGCAGCCCATCCGCGTTTGTCACAAAGCACAGCCCAAGCGCCGCCGCTACTGATACAAGTAAGATGATTAGGAAGGGTCGGCTTGTCATCGGCTCCATCTCTAGTATCGGCTTGCGTCCAGCCAGGAGGTCAGACCATGTCGTAAGGCGCGTGTACATAGAAGGCGAAAATGACCTGCCTGGTAAGGACGGCGACCGACTCAGCGGAGCAGAAACATCTGTTAGGTAAGCATGCTTTTACGAGGAAGCGGCTCAACGGGGACCTTGGTTATCCACTTAGCGCCTTGCGTAGCCTCGATAACTGCAAGCAGCCTTTCCTAGCAGCAAAGCCCACGCGGCGATCCACACGGACGTTCAGTGTGCGAGTTGAGGATGAATGAGAAGGGATAGTGGTGACATCTTCGTAGGCAGTTGCAGCGACCGCAAAGACAGTCATGTGGCACAGGACATGGCATCTCCTACCGTTCAAGATACAGCGTGGTGGGTACCCTACACTTCCACCTTGAATACCGCGAAGGCCACACAGTGGACACCACATCCCCAACACTGGTGACGCGTCACCCGCAGGAGATCCAAACGCGGTATTCGCCCGTTATCAGGCTGGGATGGATTTCCGGCCGTCCGCAGGTAGTTCCTACGAATGTGCTCCTGGCGGCTACGGCACACGGGGTATAAGCCCAGCAGGACTGCTTGTCAACGTTTTTCCACCCGACATATTGCTGCCAAACCAAACCGAGCCGTTCCTTCGGGTCCAGATCGATAGCAAAGAAACATCGAGAAGTAACATGCAGAGGCTAATGCTCTTTAGTCGCGCTGGAGCACGGGGCTATCGAAGGGCATCGGCAAGCTCTGTCCAAAGTGCCGACCATGCATATGGATGCGGTTAGGAAGAAAGCGCATCCTGAGAGGTACTGCGAGCCCTCAGCAGGTGTTGTTGTTGATTGTGGAAGGGAGATGTGTCGGGACATGGAAGTGCATCCAAACCGGAGGTAGTGCATCTTCCTTCAGATGCTAGAATTATTATTGTTGAACCATGTTTCGCTTGGTGACGAGGTCGTTTGGAAGCTTAGGCGGGCGGTGCTTCACCGCTACGAGCCAAAGGTACAGTGGCTTACCGAAGAGAGAGAGCGGCGGTGATGATTGAAACCTACCAGCCTGCACGGGCTTTTGAGAGGTGAGGAACTTGCTTCACCACTTGAGCGCAGTCATGCACATGGCTTCTTATGCGGCCAGGCTAGAAAAGGTCACTTCTAAACCTGCGGGTTCGGTCTAGCCGTTTCTTTCCTATGAGAGAAGGAAGAGGAGCGAAAATGCCGTTGAAAACATGGCATCCAGCTTCCCCTCCAAGGCTGACTGTGGCGCGCCACTTGATATATCAGAATTAGGCTTCTGCTTGGAATGGTTTGGTGGACAGAGCTGCCTTTTTTTGTAAAATGGAAGGTGCAAGAGCAGTGGTTCCAGATTATGCTAACGTCAGTACTGGCAGTTGCACCACCCGGTGTCGCCCAAGTCCTCACCATGAATTCCGAATCGGCTCAGCATAGCCGGCAGAAATCATGCGCGGAAACTACTGCAACACGTTAAGCAAGGAATAGGAGTGGAAACCCGTGCGGGATGCTTTGATGAAGTGAGGCTTTCAAGTGCTGACGAACTATCCTAGCGTTCATCCAGCCAAGGAATCGGGTAGGTCGGGACATAGTAGGAGAGCTGTTTCGTGTTTTGTTTTCTACACGCCTGCCGGCATCCTCTTTACGATTGACCAGTCTGAAACTTGCCCAACTTCTTTATGTCCAACGATGCCTGCGCACACGCGGAGCCTGTATTAAACGAATATCGGATTTCCATGACCATATCTATTCCCCATACACCTGCATCGAGTGCTGCAAATGCCTTGGCTTCAGCCAATAGTAGTCCCCACTCCCACAAAGAGGCGGCCTTACTCTCCCTACGCTCTAGCTTGTCTCTTACATCCCAGGCAGCAAACAAGTGTCAGCGCTCGACATCGGATTGCGAGATGGCAGGCAGCTGGGACACATCGACTTTCTCGAGGAGCCCAACGAGCACGTAAACCAAGAGCAACAAACCCTAAACACCTGGCCGTTCCCACGCATCCTGTAACCTCGGCAACAATGACCTCTGCCGCATCGTGGCACCTGCACCCGCCTTATCACGTGATACGACTTTATCAATCATTCTTTTCTATAATCCCAGATACTGCTTCTGGTCTAACTCAAAAATCGTGGCCAGGATCCCTTATTCTGTTCTACAGTCGATTACCGTGTTCGTCAAAGTCGATGTGATTTCTCGAAGCTGTTGAGATGCGAAGCGCGCTAGGCTCTCTTTAGCTAGACTAGTCTTCGCCCTGCTTCCACCAAGCACAACATTCGAGTATGGGGGATGCTCCTACGTACCCATCTACTACTACTCATCTTCTCCTTATGCAGCTCCTAGAACAGCTTTTCGTAGAAAAAAGAGAATCCGCCGACTGAAACTGTTTGCCAATGTCATGTTCGTCGTTCTGCTCGCGGTTGAAGATTTCCTGTGTAACCACAGCTGCGGGTGCCCGCAGACGCGCACTCCTTTGTTTTGATCCACCATCCTCATGACTTCCTTTGTACATCAACAACACGAACTCAGCTGTCGCGGAAAGCCTGATACCAGCAAGCTCAAGATTATCCGCCAAAGGATCGTCTGAGGGCTGACCTGTCTCTCCCACCGGATCCGCCCGTACGTCTCGCAACAGCACGGCTTCTTCCTGCTTGCTCACCCGTATCACCTTAGGCACACCCTCACGAAGGGCATCGATTCACGTCTCTTGATCGACAAGTCGCCCCTGCCCTCAGTACCTCGGACATAGCCATCGCCATCTACATCGAAGATGACTCCCCCATCGGCGGCAGGCGGACAAGCCAAGCAGCATCGGCGACCCCGCAAGCCTGAGTCTGCCACTATCGCTGGCGCCGAAGCTCCCACGCCCAAGCCGCCTACCTTTTCTCTCCATCGGGTTGCTGGAGCGTCGCGCATCGCCCAGGGTGCAGCTGCGAAGGAGCCGCGTACAGGAATCCTCCGCCCTAACAAGCTTAGTGGCACACCTACCAAGAAACCTGGCTCGAACGCCCTCGCGACCCAGAATTCTGCCACTCCGAATCGCACCGCTACCACTCTCAACCGTCTTCGTCTTCCCTGGTTCGGCTTGGATTCTGACGATCCTACCACGTTAGAGAAGACTCCCAAGCGCACCCGTGCCAAAGGATCCGGCTCCACCAGCAGCAACTTCGCAACCCAAAATCCTCCAGCCAAAGATCCTCCCGCTCTCAGCCCCAAGCGCCTTCCCCTTACCCCCCGCACCTTGTTTGACTCGGAATCTGACGGTCCCTCCACTCCAAAAGGGACTCCGTCATCAGAGCGCAAGGCCAAGAAGTGGACGTCCCGCCGCTCTGGGATGAAGTTGATGATTGAGGGGTTGCGTCTGAAAAACAAAGACAGGCCTCGTATTTCTGGAGGCTACGGCATGATGACGGATGAGGAGTTCATGGCGTCGCCCATCAGGAAGAAGCGCTCCGGACCCGCCTCAAATAGTAAGTGTTAGGTGTGCGGTCTCCCTGTTCACCGTAACGTGATTAACAATACGGCAGGCATGTAGATCCCCGTCGTCTCACTTGGTACATCATAAGTGGGCAAGGGTTACATCACGTATGCCTTTCTTTCGACTTCTCGCAACGGTTCGGTAGGGAATTGCGCGGACATCTATTACAAGAGCCGTAATTCGTGGGTAGAGACGAAACTTCATGATGGGTTAACGGCTTCTTATACTATACGTCTGGTACTGATGGGACCATGGGAGGCCTACCACAATCTCTTATGCCAGATACTACGTACAGCAGTGGGCAGTGACGACCCTCTTTGTCCTTATTTCGACTCAGACATAGCTGACTTTTACAAACCAAAAGATCAATCAGTATCTACTATCCACACACTCCGCACCCCTTTAGGAGTCATAACTTGACCCCCGTCCTCATATTATCCCGTGGAGAATTAACACCACACTTAACGTCCGCGCCCATCCTACGTAACACATCTCCTGCCTTGGCTTGGGACCTACGGTGTCGTTCCCTCTCTTCCACCTCCATCACTCGCGGTGGATGGTGCGTGGGGGAGCGAGAAGCATATTGCAGGAGGTTGCGTGGGGGGTCGGGAACGTAGGGAACTATTTGTAGAACTTGCGCGGGAGGTCGTCACTGAGGTCTTCGAGCGATAGACACGCATTCCGCGAGGAAGCTTCCTCCAATTGTCGTTATTCAGAGGGAACGACTATCCACTTCTTCTCGTGTACCTCGAGGTGAGGCCACATGGCCCTCACGGCCATGTCTACTGTACCAGTCGTCCTCACATGCAAAACTGACCTCCCAAGTACCTCAACGCCTTTTCCTTGTCCAGTCTGTAAGCCACGACACAGGCGAGGGACTGACCTGCGGTCCAAACATGCTGAGGATAAGAACCATAGCGATGATAATGACGGGGGCAATGATAGAAACGAGTGAGAGCGTCCCTAGCAGTCTTCACGACTCTGCTCCCGCTCAACTTGCCGCCACGGAAATTTGGGCAGCCCAATCTGCGAAAACTCGTGCCCGGTCCTTCTCTCGTGCCTCTGCCCTGGGGGACTCGTCCCGCGCGATGACTTTCACCACGAAGTCCGAGTAGGTCCTCTAGTTCGCGATCTAGCTTCGCTCGTTGAACATGAGCATATTGGTGCAGACCTTCGCATCTCTAGTCTTGGAGTCCCCCTTCGGCTTCCCCCAGCCCAAGCGCGTAGTCATCGACGCTGATGTTCCATAGGCGCGCGGGGCTCCACGCGGCGGTCTTCCCCTTCCTGTCGAGAGTGATACACAAACCCTTTTCATCTGGGGTCGAGCTCCTCGTGTCATTGACCAACTTGTCCGTGAACTTCGTGCTCCATGCCAGGTTACTATGCTCACGTCCTTGTTCGTCCACTCGGCCCCGTTCGCGTTCGACCTAAAGTTGGCAGCCTCGACTTGCGCGGCAATCTACAGCTCCTCCTTCTTATGCTCCCTCTTTGTGTCGGTCTTCTTCGCCGCGTCCGCCCCAGCCCCCAAGGCGGTGACCTGCGCGGTCGGCGTGTCGAACGCCTTGTCCAACAAGACACTTTTCTGCTGCACCAGCGCCTTCGTCTCTTCGATCTTTGCGTTCTCCCTTTTTGAGCCGCCGAACAGGGTAACAGGTCGACTTCACGTACCCGCCCAGAAGGAGAGCAAGGGAGACGAACGGGGCGCGTTGACGAGCAGGTTTGGCTTCGCTTCCGTCACCAGTGTTATACTTTCGGACTGCTTTAACTCGAACTTCGGGCTCTCGACCTCGCCAGCAACAGCTGCGAGCTCACCGTAAGGTCGCACATCGCCCTGCACTTCTAGACTATTGACTCTAAGAGCCCGCCCCAGACGTCGGCGCGGGGCTACGAGGTCACCGAGGCCTTACTGATGTGACGATGGCGTTCACAATAATGGGCGAGTCGTTGGATTCGGCCATGATTGCGACGGGCAGCGAGAGCGTGGAGCCGGGGAGTCGGACGCTGCGCTGCCGGAGGTGCACCGTGTGTATTGGAGCTTCCCAAGCGAACGGGTGCTCAGTGGACGGCGTACAGGCATCGGCGCTGGAAGCGATGGTCTCCCTTGGACGATCAAATTCGCGGCCTCGAGAGGCCGCGGTAAGTGCGACCCGGGGGGCCTCCATTGTCTCTGAACCCACCTTCCCTGCCCTCGACCAACCATACTTGATTCTCTACATGTATACCATCGAATAAACTCAGACCAGTGTCCGCAAAGCAACAAGCTTGAATCCAAGCCGAACCTCCAAGGACGTGATGGGGCACAACATTGAGGGACGAAGGTCGAGACCACCAGGACGAACATGCCACCCAATGAAACTAAATTCCTTGCAACCACACTATCGCGTCATTGAAGAGCCCCACTCAGCCCTAATGGATTCGACGGAAGAACTATTGCCGTCTTGGGAGGTTCGTTCTGCTACCGCGCAAGTTGGTGCTTGCGTCTCGTGGACCTCTTCGACGTAACCCTGTCGGCCAGTTTCACAGCAATGTCGCAGTTAGAGATTCGCGTTTGGTAGCGTTCTCTCGCATCTCTGGGACAGACGTACTCGAATGCCTACACGATGCGTTTCTGAATGGGGCGCCTATGACGAGTGGAGCCCACGGTGTTGATCGAAGCCGCGCATTCCTATGATGTAGCGTTACAGCCATGGACACTCATGCTACCTAGCGCGTTGGGCGGTTCTGTAAAAAGTTCGTAAATAGGTTCTCAACGCCAGATACCATCTTTTAGTCCACACGCGTCCGTGATTACGAAGCACTGCAGGGCTAGCGTTGGGTTGAGGTTTGATCCGGCGAACGGTGAGCTGACATCGCAATCGGGCATCCAACTCGTGCGGCTTTATGCGAGTTCATACTACCAGCGCGCTCTCTTCCAGCTATTCGTTCCATTTTCTCTTCTCCCGCCACTGCTGATCGCGCGCCGGCCTTGCAAACCTGCGCCTTTACCGTAGCCCCGCGCGAGCCGTCTCTCATACCTTCGAACGCCATGTCCCACCCGTCGACCGCAGTCTTGCGCGGCGTTGCTTTTCACGGTACCCTTGAGCGGTGCGCTCCAGCCGTTGACCGCGCGTCCCGATCGTGGGCCTCTTGTCATGATAATTCAAGGAGCTCGTCGCGTTTACCCGGTTGCATCACAAACAACGCCGAGAAGGTCCTTTGATATCTCATCGAACAAAAATGCCTGCATGTTTCGAAATTTCGGCTGCCAACTGTGGCCAGTCAAAGACGCTCAAGGGAAATAGTATGTCTGCTACCAAACTACAACTGGGATATTGACCATCGCGTTCGCGAGGGCCTAGGTCCTAATGCTGAGCCGTTCATGTGGCATTCTCTGTGCGATGAGGACCTGCCGTAAAAGGCAGCGTCAAGACGTTCGAGCTTCTGCGCTCCATGAGAGGTTGGCCTCTGTTCCTCAAAAGTACCTCCTTGAGCTAGCGTCCGCTGCATCTCGCCGTGCAGCAGGCAGCCATCTGGCCGCGCGATCCGAAGTCGGACACGAGGTCTGCGGCAGATTCGGGGACCCTAGAACGCAGCCGCAAACCGCAGCGGGACGCAAGGATATGGTACGCCACCTTGTTGATGTAATGGGGCGGGACATCATTCATAATATCGGGGGTATGATGGCTTTGCGGGATATAGAACATGTTTCCTCCCAGGCTAATACATGTTCGCTGGCATGGCAAGGCAATCAAGTCTCGAAGAACAACATACTTACTACCATTTTTGGTTACCTATTCGGAGATCGAAGTAGACATGCCAGAGATAACATGTGAGCACATATCCATCTTATCTCTCCTCTCTACGCTATCTTGGGATTACACAATTCGTGCTGTCTAAGATGGTAAATTTTTGGCCTTCCTCCATTCATCATCTGTTTCTGTTACTGCCCGTAGATGGCCAAACAGGTACCGTAGTAGCTGTATACTGTGCCCACCTATCTCCATCCTGCCTAATTCAGATTGCTCCACTAACAGCTCTACTCCACCAGAGCATGAAACTCGTCTCCGTCGCGCCACTCGGCACCCGAATCGTGTTCTCGACGCTATCGTGCACTGTCTAAATTGATATTCAGTGTCTCGAACTAGCCGCACCGGCAGATGTTGCCGATGGTGATGTTCTGGCTTCTTAGCACGACTAGAAACCCATTAGCAGCTCTTCCGAAAGATCTCCTATGTCGGACAACGTGTCCTCGAAATTCTTGCTCCCAAAGAAAGAATATGTGTTCATGTATGAGCGCAAATAGCGGGGTCGAAGGCTGACTATGGCGTTGCCAAGTGCAAGCTTTCAGCAGACCACCATCCAGTACGGATACACTCGAAGGTGCGCCCATTCTTCTTGTGATATGAGGTAACGAGATGTTGGTTTTGGGGGTTCCGAGGTTGGACTTAGGTTAAGGCGTCGGCCATCCGCGGCTCCACCATGTGAGCCCAGGATTGGGACTCAGGAAGCGGGACTAGACGTGCGCCGCCATGATCCGGTCAGCGGCGATCGTCCTCCTGAACGCGTGTTCTCGCTGCTGCTGATCCTGTGCGTCCCGAGGATCTCGAAGTCTCTGTTGGACATCGTGGATTCCATCTTTTGAGAAAGTAATTACTCGTGCGCGGTGCCACTCGGATGGGATGAATATCACTGGATCGTCGATCAAAGCGACTATTGAGGCAGCGTTCGATCCTGCGCTCGCCATCCAACTGTGGTAATGGCGTCAAGGAACGCTGCGTACTTTTAGTTCCGATGCACCATACGAGGTTCTCCCTGAGATGGAGCTACAGTCGTCCACCGCAAGGGAGCTTAGCCAGTTCTACGAATGATGCGTCGGCCAGTGCAGCTTGCATTGACATCGCGAGTGGAAGACACCAAGGGGGGTCTGGGAGGCGGTGAGCGTGCTCGGGACTTGTCTGCGCCGCAGGTCAGAAAGGTGCAGACCATGTACTCCACCATGAATGATTGCGACATCGGAACGCCGAAGAATGCTCCCATGGGGAGTCAGCAACCGGCCATGTAGTCGCACGATCTCGAGCACATACTCACTTTGATACACCAAGACTTGCGGATATCGTTGAGTTAGTAGAAAGGCCTATTCTTCCACATCGACGGAAGTTGGCTAAAAGGGACGAAAGCGTTCGGGACAGCTACCGTTCTGCGGACCAGTTCGCGCTCGGATGTAAATCACGGGTGAGCGAGGTCGTGTAAGGCAGCTGTCGGCCCTCCGTGCGCTGTGTTGCTGCGCAAATTATATCTCTTACAGCACGTCCTGGTTGTTCAACACTCCTTGCCCAATGTAAGAGCCGTCTAAGCCAACTCGTCAGTTGACGAGTATTAAAAGTGACTTGCAAGGGCTTCTGTCCCACTCAACTTCGACATTGTGGGCAAGCCCTACATACCTTCCAGATATCAAGGACCACCATCGCTGATGTGATTCGAGCGGATCAAAAGTTTACGAGAGCCCCTAAGCAGTGGAAGTCCTTGCGATATCCAGCAAGGCTAGTAATCTACATCTCTTCCCCTTCTTGGGATGTAAGCAAGGAAAGCTCTTTCCATCAATGTTTCGGAGATCTTTCACATGGCGGCCATACAGGCAGGGAGTCATTCGCGTTTAGTCGATCCTCCGTGAGCCATGGCCTGCATACTTTATGTCCGAATTAGCTGTTTCCGATCCTTCCTACACTATGGCGAAAGATGAGAAAGGCGACGATGCTGCTTCAGCCGAGATAGTTATACAGTGCCTGACCCGAGATATCGTTTGTTGTTGGTGCCGTATCCGGTTGCCCCCATGCTTTACGATAGGACAAACATGTCTCTTTACCGACACGTACTCTCAGCTGCTAGATTAGAGGCGGCTGGCAATTGAGAGGTTTGAGCGATAATAAGAAGTAACCATATGAAACTCTTGTTAGCATCCTAAGCTGTTAATGCATGATCTACGATGGAAGCCTTTATACCATCTCTCGTCTCTATACATTACGTACACTATGCTCGCCAGGGCAGAGCCAGGGCGCCATATCTACCCACACTGTCGCAAACAGACGAATACTTCAGGTAGACAACTGGACAGCGGGTTCGCTTCTCCTACTAAATCCATACTTGATTGAAACTTGGCCATCTCACCTTGACTACACCCTTGGATCGCATCAAATGTCAACAACTCAACGTGCAAGTCGCACGTGCCGTACTTTGTTGCTAAGTCGGGCACACAAGCCAATAGTGACCTATTCCACACAAATCACCGCAACTTCGCTCGTTGCGCTCGCTGCGCTCGCTGCCATTTCCATCATGGCCGGTCAGTTGAGACCTCGAGCTGCCACCAGACTGAGACAATGTGTAGTTTTTCCTTGCTTTGCACCCAGATGCCTCCACGGTAAGGTTTCTCTAGAGTTCGATGAATCTTGGGCTTTATTGTCGCAGAGACCTAGTCCGTGGACTGTCTACACGATCGTTCGTCCTTGGATCATCCTGACCTAGCCTATAACGCGTCAGGTCTTACCCAACTAGCATGAAGCGCTGATGATGTCGCGATCGATTATTCGTCCCACTCCTAACATGCCAAGTACGTACATGCATTCGCGCGCCGGGTGATTTTGCACGGACTGCAATGCGTTAACCAGCATATTCCCGCGATCGAGGACGTCCCAACGAGAGATGAAGGCGAGATACGCGAGCTTGCCATTACATTTAGCTCGCCGATACGGTCGGCTTCAAGTGTGGCAGAGGGACTTGATGCAAGCCCCCCGCAGACCCCTATCTAGCCTCGATCTGCGGCTAACTCGTCGGCTGGAGCAAAGGGCCCTCGTCACTCCTGCGACTCCGACATCAAAAATGCAGCCTCAACGCCGAGACACTCATGTAGATAGCATAGGGTAGCACGGAGAGGCATTACACGTTAAATAAGCAGTTTCGAAGTAGACACAGCACAGAATCACATATTGCGAGGCAGCGTTCAGGGGAAGATTCTGTTCGACACCCGGAGAAAGACTTCAAAACTAGCTGCTATAAAATCTTTGTTATAGTATCCAATCTTGCTGCTGCGCCATCACGCATTACATGTAGTAGATCCGTGTAGCTATCCTCATTCGCCTCCACCATTGAACCGTCTGATAGTATCACGCAGCCGTCTCAGCACCTGAGACCGTAGCGTCAAGCAGAGCATGACCATAGTCTGCTGTGAGCGGGTGTTCGTCAGTGCCTACGCTGAAAAGATCTCTGTGCGGAAATGTCTTCGCACTGCTCGCTGACGCAGGTTTGAGTTGTCTCAAAGTACACGCAGGTCTCATATTAAGGTGTCGTCGGTAAATCTCTACTTCGTCGTCGCTCGCACATTGGTCATGGTCCGAGAGCAGTCGGAGAACCCGTACCCACCACTTCTCATCAAGACAGGGAAAATGCTGTAGAGCTTCAGAGACTCCAACAATCTAACAGTCTCGGTAACTTCTTCGCGTCTAGGCGATACTATCACCACTGAAACAATAGCCACCGATTGTGAGTCGCCGCTCCAATCGGAAACCAGCCTCCATTTGACTCATGGACGCGAGAATCCGGCCTATGAGGCTGCCAGCAAATTGCATCAGTTTGGAGGATATCACTATCATCTTCTTCAGGAACTCGCGGGAGTATTTAATAAATAGATTAATCCGACCTTTGAGGCGACCATGATGGCATAAGATGGGAGATGGAGTTGTTGCGGTGGCCGTAGTATACGTCGCTGTTGAGATAAAGTACCCTTGGCGTAAGTAAGGGTTTCTGTAAGTTATACATGTTGTTTAGCTAGTATTACGAGTTGGCGGGTTAGCATCCAGTAGGCCTGTTGCTCGGCCTGACAGTGCGCTGGTGTATTAGATAGCTTATATTTTAATTTTCTTTTTACGACTGCCTTGTGCCGGTGTATACAACGCTTAGATATATTCTTGCTGATGTCTGAGCCATTAGCAGCCACAAGCCGCCGTGAGCATGATGATTGCCGAGGCGCCAACGCGCCCAATCATGGGGGCGGCCACCCCAACGATTATTTCCACATTTAAAAAAGCTAATAGGCAGACTAGTAGTTAAGCCCCGACTTGTTACACACAAGGTAGTCTTCCACGTACTGCAAAGTAATATCATTCACTCAAAAGGGCAGCTGAATTATATCCTAAATTCACATTCCTTTCTTACCAAACAATTAGCACATCCTAAAGGTCGCGTGGCTATACTCGAAGGATGATCATGTGCGCTCTAAAAGTAGCCGTGGCTTGAATCTCGCTCTCATGTGGATTCACACTTAGGCAGCATAAGCCCGTTCTACTTAGCAACGCCGCAGGTGCTGACCCGATTACATTGAAACCATCCATCGCGAGAGTCCTAGTCCAGTCACTGGCCTAACCATGAACGCATAGTTCATGGAAACAAGGTCGAAAAGGAAACTATATCATTCCAAGAATAACCCAGATACTAGAGAAACTAGGACAAGTAGATCAAAGACCACCGTTTGCGGGAGGTATGCAGCAGGACGAAACTGAGATGGTAAACAATTGCGCCGTTTAACAGAGGAGGCGGAATCTTGTAGCGCAACTATACCCAAACCCCTACAAACAGCAACCGCTTAGTGTGAAATGGTCAGCTAGTGAGATCAGGTGATGGAACGTCAACCATTTAATTTTCAGGTATAAATATCCCTGCATGTGGTCTATTCTCGTACGACCAATACGAATCGCCTCAGAGCAGCGCTTGGTACCACACTCGCCGTGGTTAAGACCTACTACTTCGCGTACCCAGTCCATGTCTCCCCAAGATCGTGACCACCTTCAGGGTGCCAGCCACGTACGCCCACCGGCAGACATCATGAAGCCCGCAGCGAGTGAGAATGCCGAAACAACATCTAACATCGGTACGTGCACACTACAAAGCTGAACACGTCACATGCTCACTCATTGCGAATGCAGCCTCCGATACTGCTCACCTGCATCGTGAAAGCCGCACCTCAGCCATCAGTAACAGCACGGGGCCATCGTTCGGCCGTAGGGCACCCAGTGGACGAGCCACGATTGCTCGCAAAGCAGCTCCAGGTGCAGCCTCTATGCTTGCCGTAAAGCAATCTGCAACTGATGGCGGCCTCGCCCAGGTGGCCACAGGCAGTGGTAAGATCCGACACCGGCCCAGTCACGTTCGCAGCTAATCTCGAATGCCAAGTTTCGGAGAACTCTTCCATTAAACCTCTACCTCGCCTGGAGATTGGCGACATTCCTCTAGGCGACGGCGAGTCGTCGGTCTCCGGCCGAGACCACCGAGGGCAAAGCACCCGCGACGGTCCCTCAGCTCCTCGGAAAACGTGGACCTCCTACCAACGATGAGCGTGGAGAGGACACCGATGACGAGGAGAAGATGCCGTCTGATAGGCGTCCCGGTGATGGTGCCGGCAGCGACAGTGCGGAAGACCGTCCTTCAAAGAAGCCGAAGCTTGAGAATGCTTCCATCTACGTAAGTGCTGTTTGGATACCACCAGACCGCGAGCTGACGCTTTATACGCAGATGATCATACAAGTTCCTGCAGGTAGGGTAGACGACGTCGTGCTCGGCGGAACCTTGCAGTCCCCGGTCACGATCGGGATCGAGAACCTTTGGACCGTGGCCGACGACTCCGACGATGACATGACTGTGCTGCTGGGCAACTCGTTGCTGCATCCGACGGGCAATATCGGCGCTGCCGACTTGCACTTGCAGCCTCCGTCTGCACCCCCCAGCAACAAACAGAGTTGGGGGTTCAATCAGGGGGTCAATAACGTGGTGAATCCCATACTAGGAGGCGTGCGAAGAATGCTTGAGTAGAGACGAAGAGTGGTCGTTTGTGACCGACACAGCGGGAATGTTTGAACTAGGAGATGGTTGCCACTCCATACGAGAGACACATTTCGTGTTTTTCTCCGCTTACGAACATGGATCCTTAGAAGGATAACACAGCGTCGTGGCTCTGTAGATTCATCTCGGCCAGTGGAGAGCATGCAATTTAGATCATGTGAACGTTATGACGAGAGCCTGGTTAGGCCGATCCTCGGACTTGTGTGTCCACACGATCGCTTCTGTGCCCTGCCCCATCTCATCGGGAGGCCTAGGTGATTGCCGTCGCCCAGGCTGCCGCGCAGAGTTACTTCGGCAGCATGGCAAAAGAGGTGTCGTTCAGCGCCCTGAGCCAAGTGGCGAGAAATCACCTTCATATGCACTTTTAAGGTGAACCGTGAGGTAATTACGCATCTCTAATCAAACAAATTCCATTAATCCTTATGATGAGTTGTGGTAGGAAACGTCCCAATAGTCGTTGCGGGCACGCCGCACGTACCTCAAGGGGTCTCTTTCCATCAGGCCACGCAATCAACGTGGGTCAAACAGAAGAGGCAGATAATGAGATGACAGCATAGTTGGGTCTTTGTACTTCGCTCTAACCTTACTCTTCCCAAGCCCAGCATGTGACCTCATCCTACATCGTCATGCTCCTGCTCGCCATGCTCCTGCTCACCATGTTCCTGCTCGCCATGTTCCTGCTCGCCATGCTCCTGCATCGACCTCAACTGTTCCGCCGCGTGCTTGCAGTTGGCGCACATTTCCGGCTCAAAGTCGCTATCCATGAAGTCCTGCTTTCGTAGGTGTCGGCCCCAAGTCTTTAACGTGTCCATGGTGCGTTTGTTGGCCTCGTCGTGGGTCGTGCTGTCCACGATATGGCCCAGCACGGCGACTCGCGGGAGACGCGGCGTCTCCCCTTGCGCAGCTGTATCTAGCGGATCTTGCAGCTTCGATCCCTCTAGCCCGCCCAGCAACAGTCTTAATAGCTTCGACCTTTCCTTACCCTTTTCTATGGTTCGGAGGGCAGACGCTTCGGTGGCCTTGAGCCGGGAAAGTTTGCGTAGGTACTTGCCCACGTCACTAGTGTTTTGCATGGCACACTTCCTTTCGGCTTTGCTGTCCGTAGAACTAGTATCCACCTGTTCAGCACCGAACATGTCTACCATTGTTATGGCACCCCGAACTTTCTTGTGCTGGTCAAGAATGTATAGGTCTAGTACAGCATTGCTACGCGAAGAGGCTTTGTTACCAGCTGTACCCCTTGTGCGTCGCTTGTTCATGGCCTTCTCGCAGAGTGATTTGAGCGCCTCTTCAGATTCAATTTCAGTGGCGTGGAGATAGATGCGGCCTTTGGTTCCATCTTTGACCGAAATGTGGTCTGCCAGACCCGAATGATAGTGGATATTGGGTTTAGGGGGATTAGGTTTAGGGTCAGGGATAGTGTGCTTGTACTCGAGCCCGTCTCCATCTGATGATGATGGTACGAGATTGTACAGCTTGTCTTTGTATACTTCGATCCATGTTGCTTTGAGGCTCCAGCCCCGTCGGTCCTCTGCCAAAGGATCGAAGGCAAATCTACCAATGTGGGACAGGAGAGATTCGATCCTATTAGGGTCCTCTCCGTGGCCCGTCCACAAGGTTGACGTCTTACCTGAGTTGGTTTCGCCGTGTGCAAGAATGATTAGATGCGTGTCTCGAAAGGCCCTCTCTACCAACGGTTTCATGGTGTGCCAGATTGAGTCCGTGTCTTCGCCTTTCGCACCCACAAAGGTGCGGTGGACGTTGAAGGTATAGCCGCCGGCATCGTTCCTCACCTGGGTGAGGGTGAAGGTGTAGGCACTTTTATTGTCTTTTGTAGGCACCGACGCGGTGGTGGAGTGCGTTCTAGTGTTTGTTTTGGGCGGTGGCGGTCCAGGTAACGGGGCGCAGCGGACTTTGAGAAATAGCTGGAGGGGATTCTTCGTATCGAGAAATTCCTGTAGAATTCGGCCATGCTCTTGCTCAATCTCGTTTTTGCGCTTGACGAGAGACTGGTAGTCCGACGAGAGGTCGTCGTTCCTCTTTTTCTCCTCTTCCAAATCCGTTCCTAGGCTGCCGATGCGATCGCTGAGCGTTCCTTTGATTTTTTCGAAGTCCTTCTCCTTCTCGGCGAGTACGTCTTTTGCAAACTTGTTGGCGTCATCTATGACTTTCTTCGCTTCCTCCCAGGGTACCCATCCAATTTCCTCAGCCATGGCGGACGGCGTGCAGATGAGATGTCCGGGAAAGACCAGTTTTGGCCGGAGTGGGAGCGACACGGGAAGCCTATTTTTGGAAGGGTTCAAGATGGTTACGAGGTCCAGGTGACTTTGCGCCGGACTTGGGGTCTGTTCAGTGGGGACCAAGCGGCAGCTCCAGCGAAGACGGTGGCAGAGAGGAAAGCCCGTCGATAGTATAGAAGAGTGGAACACGAAAGATGGACGGTGAGAAACGTGGTCATGGGATAACGATAGGTCCACGGCTGCTGTCTATGGAGCCATGCGGACGAACTGTGCTGGAGATATCCCAGCCCAGAGATGCAAAGTCGAAGCTTGAGACGTGGTCGGCGGACCAACTCCAGCGCCAGGCTGCCACCGCGTCAGACTAGCCCTTTTCGAACAGGCGTGTTTCGGCGGTGTAACGTCTTAGGCATCAACGCAAACACCAGAGCCTACAGACCCTTATCTGTCCAATCACCCATGCAAGCCGTATTTCAATTTTCTGAGATTGCATGGCGGATAGCACCCAGCCATCGAGGCCGGTCCCCGACGCTCGTGGGGGTGCAGATAACGATACCGCCGGGATCGGTGTAGATTCGAATACCGGAGAGTCGATCGATCGGATATATGCAAAGGCAGAGAACGAGTTGAAAAAACACGTCAGGAAGTTCGCCGCTGAACGTGCACGGGCGGCCAGCTCGAGACGAACGGTCACGGGTCAGGCACAACCACCACCCAGCTGGCCTTCGACAGAAGCCCTCGCAAAGCACAGGGTCAAGGCAAACAAACATCCCAAATCGAACCCTGGAACCGGTCAGAATGACGGTGAAGTTCGGGTTGCGCACGGGAGCATAGCCACCAGCGTGAGCAACAGGCAAAGTGAACCAGCGAAGACTTCCCCGTGGCCCCCACCAGGCCGATCTCATCGCGATCCGGAGATGCCAAAACGTGAGGGCTCCGATACCCATCACGTGGATGGCTTGGTTAGATTGTTCGATGGCCTCGAAGGTTTCGGTGCAAAACACGAGGCACAGGTCAGTCATCGTCAAAGCGAGAAGCCAGGCGATGTGGGGCGTAGGGACCGGGCGAGGAAGAGCTATCGCGTGTATGCCAAGCAGGATGAGACCGAATTGAAGCGTGCCGATGCCTGGGTGGAAGACGGCCTCATCAACATCGACTTCGGCCGAGAAAGCGATCAAAAGAACCCGCCGGTTCGCATCGCTCTCAGCCGGCTGGCCCGCAGGTACCGCGTCCCCTCGAGCGCGCCTGTGCCACGCCCGGAATGGGAGTACTGCATCCTCCTCTACGTGGTGGAAGGGACCACGGAGTATCCGGCAAAGATGACGGTGTGCATCGCGGGTGATGAGACGTCGCTTCGCAACTTGACTTGGGACATGGAAACGGAGAAGGCCAACCGAGGGATCGAAGCAGCTCTGGCTGGTATAGAGGCGAAGGATCGAGAGACAGGTCACCGTTTACCTGAGGTAAAGAATGAAGGGGATGATGTCGTCGCACTTGCAGGGGGGCCGAAGCTGGACAAGGGAAAAGGACGCGCGGCATAAGTGCAGCGTCCGACCTGAGCGTACCGTGGTTGATTCCAGTCGTTCGAAGCGCGCGATCGCACTCTACCAAACCGATTCTCCGTGGATTTTACGGTCAACATTGTCAACTGGAATGTTTCCAAGAGAACAGGATGCCAGAATCGAGCGCCTTCACGATACCGACGAAGCAGCCTCCCGTTAAGAAAGCTACATCTGTGCCAGCGAGGGGGGCGGTGAGCTGTACCGGAACTCCCCGTCGCAGGCTTCACTTCCAATCTGGCGCAGAGTACGTAGCATTAATGATGATTTACACAGTTGCAGGGGATACAAGACCCTGATGTCGAAATGGCTATCGATCCACTGCTTGATGGCATGTCCCAAGAAGCCCAGACCATCTTTCCAGGACTCCTAGCTCTGTTACCCCACTGAAAACGACTGTAGACCCTGTGCAAGGCGGCCACGTATGGCCACCTACCAGGCCAGCGGCGGTTTGCCGCCGTCTCTGGGCAGCCAAAATTGCGCTCTGGCTGCAGCGAGCATCGTTAAGCTTGTGCTTGTGCGCCGCGTAGCTGCCTGGTCAGGACGTTTGTACATTGCGCAAAGAGCACGTCAGATGTGGGCCGAGGTTTTGACCAGAGGAGTGTCGCCATCGGCGGGCATGGGAAGCACCAACCCTGATATCTTCTCGTGGGTATGAGGATCTTGCACAGTACCAGAGGCATACAGCCGCACACGCACTAGAACCCATCGTCATTCGTGTCACCATGCTACTATTTTTTCTGCCCACCCAACCTTCATACTTTCCCGTTCACGTTTTCCATCACACCCAAGTTATCCCAGGCGCGCCCTGGAGCGTGCTCGATCGCCATCTACTCACAACCTCTCATCCTCGAACCTGGTCCAAAACGGCTGCGTCCACATTGGCCGCAGCAGATCGACTTCCCTCTCCCTCTCCAACTCAGCCGCATGCGGCACACGCCACTCCGGGCTCAACAGCACACTCAGTCCCCGCCTCAACTCCGCCTCCCTGTCCTCCCTCTCTTCCGTGCTCATAGACCGCACCACTGCGCACAGTTTCTCGCTCAGCTTGGATGCAATCACCTTGCGCTCGACCTCGTCGAGTGCCGTAGGATCGTCGGGAACGATGATGACATCGTCGGAATCGGCCACAAGATCGTTGGTGGCGGGGTACCATCCGAAGCGAAAGACCAGGGAAGGGCGGTCGGCACGGGCTTCAAGGAAGGCAGACCAGGCGACGAGTATGGCGGAGGTGTAGCCTGACGCGTATGCCGCTCCCCACACCCCGACAACGGTAGCGATGGTGAGGGCAAGCATCAAAGGGGGGACGGTGCACAGCGCGATGAGGGAAAAGATGCTGATAGGAGGAGCCCACCTGAGGATACTGGGGATGTTAGTGGAGCGCACTCGATAGGATCTTCGAGGTGGAGATGTACCTGTTCACGGGAGTTCCCCTCTCGATGCGCGTAGTGCGGTAGGTCAGTCCAATAGCTATACTAAGTACAAGACACGCAAAGGTCCACGTAGGATCCCAGCGGTTGGCGAAGCTGCCGTAGTCAGTGCGGTTCAATCATCATCGATATGAACCAAACGTACTCGGCGAAGCTGCGAGGCAAGGGAAAGCCGATCATGCCGAGCAGGACGCAAACCATCCATGCCGTGATTGTGGCGTAGATCCAGAAGAGAAGGTGGGCGACGAAGACCCAGAACCAACTGCTGGTGATATCGGCCATGGTCGACTGGGGGATCGATCCGGACGTATGTGGTGTTGGAGGACGAAATTCAGCAGCAGAACAGTGGTTGGTATAGTGATTTGACCATGTGCAGGGGACTTCTCTTGCCTTTGCGACGGAGATGCGCGCTGGGGACGAGGAACCAAACGTGGATGCGGCTTCTCGCCAAAGCGTTGCTTTTTCCTACGGTTTTTCCAACAGCATGGAGAGACGGGCGTCAACCAAGCGATGAGGGCCCACCAGCCCCGACCGAAACGGGAAGCATCCACCGGAACTTCACATGACGGATACCATGCCCCACTATGATGTTTGCTTCGTTGCTGTCTCGGTTCTGGATCGCCAGCCGCATGCTTTCTGATCACATGGCCAACTTGGCACCTTTTCACAGTCCGATCCATCACCCCGTCACCTTGCCAACAAGCCCCTTTGCATACGCTGGCGTGGATCAACGGTAGCTCCGCAAGCCCACATCCTCCAAAGTCAAAGTCAAGACTGCACACTTCCACGTCACCGCCTCCTCAGCCCCGCCACGTCGCTTCACATCTCCCCTGCTGCTCATTCACCTTTTCGGACTGAACCAGGATCGAACAGCGCCCCCTCGTCGCATCGCGTAGCCGCGCATCGCGCTCATGCATGTCCGGGCTCAGTCCCTTCGCAGCGATCAAGTTTCGTGTGCAGCGTCGCTCCGGGTGGAAGCATCAACGTGAGATGAAATGGCTGACACCGTGTCTAAGACACGCAGTCCCGCCCTGCGCCGACGCGTCCAGACCAAGCTCACGCAATGCCGCAACCCGCTCATCGCCTTCTCCTGCATGAATCCGCGCGATTTTTGTGAAAGGGTGCTGGATTTCTGCAAGTTATGCCGCCAATCTTCGATTCGTACCGTCTGCTTGCACGCGCTAGATTTTATGAGATGCGCGATTGAGAGAACCGATCACGGATCGTATGTGCATCACGTGATCACATGATCTCGGCAGGACGTACATTTGTACTCGTAACATGTTCGATGTGGAGACGAACGGGGCTCTAACGTTGCAAGGAATGCCTTCAGAGACGTAGGATCGAGTATTCCGATGCGAATGGAGCATGTGTGCCAAGTGGCACGTTGGGGGATCCGTGCTTGAACAACGCGGAACAGCTCCAGAATGCGTGAGATGACCAGGGTAGAAACGAACAAGTGAGCAGGTATACCCGTACCAAGAGCTACAAGGGAGCGTCACAATGTGCCAGCCCTTTCATTATAAATGTACCATCTATCCAAGCGTTGGGTGGCGCGGCGACAACCCCGGCGACACCTCTGTTCGCCTCAACCTAGCCTGAGATATCCTGATCCCCAGATTCGTCCGCATGCCCACCTTCCAATCCCGGGAACCGCTCGTTCCCCCTCCTCAAAGGAAAATGCGGAAACTGCCCGCAAAGCTCCCACAGCATGCCGTGCATCAGGGCGTCCGCCCCGCTGGCCTCCGCCTCTCCAACCACGTCGAGCACGCGAAGATGTCGCAGCGCT
Organism: Paraconiothyrium sp. Pb-2020; assembly: GCA_022419385.1. Classification (NCBI taxonomy): domain Eukaryota; kingdom Fungi; phylum Ascomycota; class Dothideomycetes; order Pleosporales; family Didymosphaeriaceae; genus Paraconiothyrium; species Paraconiothyrium sp. Pb-2020. Next base: position 393,216 of record JAJUBI010000010.1, on the reverse strand, counting down.
TGCTTCCGCACACGATTGTCAAGCTCACCACCTTTCGACATGCCCCACATGCGCGGCACCTGGATCTGGTCGATGAGGTGGAGCAGGGAGCCCAGACTCGTCTGCGTGGCCAGATACGTGTACTGCGAGCCAAGGGTCCGCCATCTGCGGAGGTTGCTCTCAAAATCCTGCCCTGAGCCCGGTAGCATGTGTCTGAACCTCGCGTACAGAACAGGGATGTCATCGTGACGGATTCGCGCATGTCCGTTGGTGGACCGCAACGCCCAGCGCTCTGGGTTCGGCTCTGTGGCGGCAATGAAGAAGAACAGACAGTGACAGAGGGCAACGGCTTGGTGGAGACCTGACAGGCCTTCGAGCCGAGTCATGAAGGCCAGTCGCTGGGCGAAGAGCTCGGAGAAGGAGGCTTCACTGTTCGGAATGTATGTCGGCGTAGAGGATGCCAGATCCAGCGCGTGCAGCGGGCCTTTGGATATTTGAGCGGCGAGGGGATGGGGCAGGAGGATGTCGCGCGGTTGCAGGGTCAAGAATCGCTTCCACCATTGCTCGGCTGTGGTTCCCCTCGGATTGGCCTTCCGGCGCCGGCGGATCAGGCTGTGCGTTGGTGTAGAGTGGTCGTGGGACTGCGATTTGGAGCAGTCAGTCTACGATCGAACCGAGAAGAGTGCGGTAGGATAGACAACCACATCAAATGGCGCTAACCGACGACGGGAGCTCACCGAGTAAGAGGTGCTTCGCGGGGAGACGATGCTGGCGAAGAATAGAACATTCTCCACCACTTCAGGTGGCCATTCGACGGCGCTGTTGTGAAGTGCTTGTAATTTCTTCGTGGTCAGCACGATCTGAGAGGGGCAATGAAGGCGCCATTACCTCCCTAACGCCTGGACGCGTGAAGAGTTTTTCAAGGACGAGATGAAGCATAGCATCCTCCGTGTGGTCCGGACCATCTGTGTCAACTTTGTCGTGGTGTGGATCGCGGGCTGCCGGAGCGCAAATTGGCCCTCGGTGGGAGTCATCATCGAAGTCGTCTGAGGCTGGTGTGGAAGGCATGAACAAGCTGTCGCCCTGGATCTCCTGTGGGACATGGGCCTGCGTAGGTGGTTGATTTCCCTGTACCGGAGTGGAAAGGTCCTCCTGAAATTGTCGGTGCACCGAGTGCAATGGGGTTGCAAGTCTCCTTTGCTCCAACGGAGCAGATGCACGCTGTTGAAGTGAAAAGGGGGTGGGATGGACAGGTCCCTCGCCTTCTGGCACGCGCAAGTTTCGGTACATGGCTATCATGCAAGCAAGGGACTAGACGGGCAAGAAGTAAGGTTGCAACGCAGCCGATGGCGGTTACGAGGAGCCTGAACAACAACCTGCGTCGAGCGAGTGCAGAGCCAGATGTGCACGACCGCCACGGGGCACGTGACCACAGATACGTCCATGGCGGTCCGAGATGCCTGACGGTCTGCGACTGCGACACATTGACGGTCCGAGATGGCAGCTGGCCTGCGATTGCGACGCACTGATGGCGGTTCTCCTCCCTCTCTCCAGTCGCCGCGAGACGCAGCAGCCAATGACGACAGGCTGTAATCCGTGCACGGCTCTTTGGCACGTCGGTGAATGTGGTCCGTGTGATACATGCATCACCGAAACCTGCTTGACAGCTACCATGGCTAACACACACACACTTACCAATACGTGCATATGCACCTATGACACGGGCAGTTGCAGAAGAGAAGGCAACGCGACTGAGACAACCAAAAATCATGGCAAGGAAGAGTGGTTGGTGCAACCCTAATATGTTGGCGAAGTTGCCGGGACAGCGCCGTTCAGCTGCACGCAACCATGGCAGGGCCTCGACGCTGCCAGTGTACTTCGTTGACCTCGTGCAAATGCCCAACACCAAAATCTCAGACCCGCTACAACACACGCGGAAGCACCAAAGCGAGTGCCAAATGCCCAACGGCAAAGTCCCAGTCCCGCTACAACACACGCGGACGCGTCAATCGATCCCCTCTTGCCGGCAACCACCTTTCTGAGCGTTCTGCCTCATCTTCCACCTCAAGTGCTGCCCCTCCAGCTTCAACGCCTACGCCACCTCCTGCCACCTTGAACGTCATGGGGTATCAAAATGGCTACGACGATCGCTCCTCGTATTCACCGACTCCCGGTCCATCCAACCCTTTCCAGACGCGTGTCGTAGATGGAGATGAAGAGCTCGAAGACGAGCTTTCCGGCCCGGGGGCGTTACCTCGCTCCAACGGAAAGCAACCGGCTTTTCCGCGACCACAGGATCTGTTTGACTTCGCTGATGGTCCGCCTTCGCCGCGCCGCGCGAACCAACACACCCCACGCCAACCTGCAGACAGAGTCAGGCATTCCTTCCGTCAGCCGACAAACTCCCCAAGACCAAAATTCGCCTTGGTACGAGAGCATCGAGCAGGAAGAGGCCTAGTCAACATGAGTCCCGGTCTCGTATCCAGCACGGCCGAGCCACCCGCTGCCAGAACGAACCTGGACGCCCTATTCGCACACAACCGCAGCCAGTCCGACCAGCGGCAGCCTCCCGCACCTGATCTGGGAGCTGCGGATCGGCCGACCCCAGCAGCGCCTCGGCGTTCGCCGCCTACTCCGGCGAGTCGACGCTCGACCATTAGAGGCTCCGAACCAGACCGCAGTCCCATCTCAGCCCTCGACCCCAACCCACACGAGGTTGCCATCACTCTCAAACGCGCACTCCCCTCCCGTGACCGCGACGTCGTCAAGAGGCAGTGCAGAGACCTTTCGCTTCGCGACATGTACGAGTGGCTATCAGCATCCCATGGCGCGCAGATCAAGTACGCCGCCGAGCACACCGAGTGGAGCGTCAATCGCCGAATCAACTCGCTCGAAACAAGCATGAGCAAGAAACACGAGGACTTGCAGACGAACTTGACAAAGGGAATGGCTGACATGCACACGACCACAACGTCGGCTCTTTCCAGACTCGCCGCGGATTCCAGGGATCAGACCAGCACCGCTCTTTCCAGACTCGCTGCGGATTCCAGGGATCGGTCCAGCACTATACGCGCGTCCATGATGGAGAACAGCTTGGAACAGCGCCTAGGATTCACAAGGCTTCGCCACGATGTGGGAAGGCTGCAGTCGAGCGGAGAAAACCACCGGAACGAGTTGGTACACCTTCTCAATCAGATACGCGAAGGGGTGGGCAGAGTTGAGGCACAAAGGCCAAGTCAGGGAGGATACTTTGATCGAGGAGAAGTACCCACCAGGCAGACTGCGACACGTCAACCTTCCACTCCATCGTTTAGACATGGGCGGGAAAGCCGCGAAATCCGCGTCTCAGGGCCACCTCGGGGGCCGATAACCACGACGGTCGAACGCAGCACGCAAGATCAGTTTACAAGCACCCCTCCGTCAGGTGCCTCTGCCGCAACCAGCTCACCTGGTACCGTGACGGGCGACTCCAACGTAGACGCGCAAGCAGGACCTAGCCAAACGTCACCAGGTCCAGCTCAGACGCATGGGCGTATCGTGCATCCTCGAATCGAGGAACACCTGAGCGTCCGCCAATCCGACCTTCGGGCCGCCCTAGCTGAACGCACCGCTGACGACAAGACCCACGAATACGAAGCCATGCGCACGGGATGGGAAGTTGCAGAACAACGCAACGATCTCCTCGTCCGCGGGTTGCAACGGGTGCTGGATGATTTGCCCACCCTGCAAGGTGATCCGATGGAGGTAGAGAGGATGAGGGCGGCGGTCAGGGGGGGTGGAGTGGGGTTCGAGTATGCTGAGGGTGGGGGGAGTTTGGCCCACGATTCGACTCGCATGGAAAGGGGGGCGAAGAGCGGGAAGAGGATGCGGTTGCGGATTCGCACACGGGTCCTCAAAACGAGCCGGAAGCTCTTCCCGGGGCATCTCGTTCGTCGGATCATGCTACAGCAGAAGATGCACCCGCGGCACAGGATGAACACGTAGCTGTCGAACATGGACGTCAGACTGGTAGTCCCACGCCCGCCCATCCCATCACCCCCGGCGGCTGGTTGGCCTAGCATGGTTGTCACGAAGCACGTTTCATTTGTATTCCTGTCCTCTACACATGAACCTTCATTTATCTATGTCTTGTACATGTGAACTTGTCAAGCCTTCGCCGCCGCTCTCCCTGGAACCCTCGAGCTCTTCGTCACCCTGCAAGCCCGTCTCCGTCCTCCGACGCCTCCTAGCACCAAGTTCCCGCAAGGGCATCCTGCTCATCCCACAGCGAGACGTGCGCTACTCCCTTGCGACGCTCGCCCAGAAGATCGCCAGGGCAAGCACGACCAATCCAAACATCTGTTCCTCCATCTCATTCTTCCACATCCACGATGCTCCTCCTGTGATGAACATAAGGATGAGGATGATTTTGTAGTCGCGGATCCAGGTACGAATGTCGTCCCTCCGGGAGCGACGGATTCGACGTAGTCGATCGGGGCGACTACGCGGAGGGGCACGCGCGGGATGGTCGGGGTCCATCTCTGGTCTGGTTGCTGCACTTGTCGCTTGGGTGTGGAATTCTGGTGTGGAAGTGCGAAGCGCGGAGTGGAATAGATGCGCTTCGTACGGAAGCTTGATCAAAGGAATGATGCTTTCGACCGGCCGTGGTTCTGATGTAAGAGTGCGAAATACGCTTTAAATGGCGCGTATTGGCGCTTTGTACGGAAACTTGATCAAAGGGAAGTCTGTCTATGACCTGATCCACGTGGTGCGAGGCAGGTTGCTATTGCCTCAAAGGAAAACAGGAGAATCGCAATCGTGTTCCGAACCCGGCTACTTGCGCCGTTCTTTGTTCGTGTTTGCATTTGCGCATGCGCAGCCGCTCATCCTTGTTTGCTTGTTTGTGTAACCTCGTTAGCCCCCTCCGAGAAATTCTTTCATGCCATCTCAAAGCCGACTTGTCCTTTGTCTATAATATGACCCCGCATGCATGCACCAGCCATCGTCTCCTTCTCTCTTTCCCACACGACCAGGCAGAGACTTGCACACGCCACTCGCCCACCATCCAAGTACAGTCGATACTCGGATCGATATCCCTCAGAGACGCCAAACGCAAGCTAGAAGGAGCAAGAAGAACATGGCAAGCAGCAACCGCCGCAAACCCCCATCCCGAGCCGCAAAGGCGAGACGGCACCATTTAAGCGTCGCCGTCCTCAGGGAGCCACCGCAGACCGAGCTGAACCTGAAGCATTTGAACCTCAACCAACAGAAGCCTGCAAGTACCAAGCATCCCTCTAAACCACATCCCTCCGATTCCCCGCGTGGGGTCGGCATCTCATCTTCGCTTGGCTAACAAGAACAAACAGCCCTATACTACGCACGCGTGAGGGCAGAACACAACCTGCCACCCCTTCCAAAGCCCCAGCCGTATCTGAAGGGTTACTACTACACCGACCGACTCAACGCGCTGGAAGCCCGGGCCGACGCCACCGAAGCCCACTTGCAGCCATGGGCTCCCTACCCGACCTGTCCCGCGACGACGCCGACAAGCAAGCTGAATTTCGCAGGGAAGCCAGGGATACGCTTCATGAACTGAGAGACCATGTAGCCGCGCTGGACGAGGAGATTGGCACCGTGACTCAGGCGGTGGGATGGGCGTGGGTCGCGTTGTGGTGTGTGCGCCGGCTGCGGTGTGGGGGGTGTGGGACTTTGTTGCGCGGTGGGGATGAAGGATGGGGTATGGGTGATGGGGATCAGGGGATGGTATGAGGTGTATTCGAAGACAGTCATTACCGACTAGATTTGTTTTCTGTATTCATGTGTGTTTCATAGATTCACGTCCGTTCATTCACATGTATAGTCGTCTTATCCAGACCAGCTCTTTCTCTCGGGCATGTGCTCCTATACTCGTATGGGCAAATCATCATACAGCAGATGACGCACTACACCGGACAAAGGCAGCGCAAGAAGACGGTTAGATCGATTCTGTTACCATAAATTATCCGATGCCTACGAACCATGTTCAGACCCTTTCTTGCAGTCAATCAGGTGGCATTAACCATGTACGCGACGCAACCTAGCGGCACCCGAAAAGGTCGGTACAGGTTTGGAAGTGCTTCTATGATAATGTAGACACCTGCAGCATGAAGTAGTTCGCATAAACTGTGTTGGATGCTCCCGTAACGTTCTAGCTTAGCGGAAAAGCAGGTGAAAACCGCACAAAAGGGCTTTGTAATGGCAGACGAGACAGCGGAGTAATTGGGTGAGGTGCGAGGAGGAGTGTATGAGTGGTGGCGTGGGTGTCCATGCGCGTCAGGGCTCGGCGTGGGATATCGGTTGACGGGTCAAAGAAACATGGTGTGCGGTGTGAACAACGTCTGCCAGCAGTTGGAAGGGGCATCTAGATCTGGCCATGGTCCAGTGAAGATGTATTCAGGTTGGGCCCGTAGTCGATGACACTGAGCGATTATATCTTGCGGGAGGCATGGCAGAATGTGAAGCAGTAAGACCACATTTCTGACGTCTATACGAACACGACCACGCTGGAATTACAGCGCAGGATTACTAGGAAACACCATATTTCGCATGAAGGTCATACAATAACCAGGCCCCCCATTGCTGCTAGATGGCCAGCAAGGGTCTCCAGAAATCTCTCAACAACAGGAAAAAGCATCCTCGAAGAAGACGCTCTTAGAAAGTTTCCCACACGCTCGAGGGAGGTGAATGGCTCGGCAACTCCTCCACACACTCCACCAACATGATCGTCCCCAGCGCAGCCGCAACGCGCCCAAGCCTCCGCCCCGGCTCTCCTCCCTTCACACTCTGCAACACCTTCATCTTCGCTAGGTACTTGCCCGCGTACGATAGACTCGCACGAAGCCTTCCCCGCACCATCAGATCATCCAGAAGCTGCGCGCGTGCGTCCTGCAGTCCTCGCAATACAGCCCGCATACCATCCCACTCGCTGCCCTTGTACCGCTCTTCCAGAGAGAGAGGCGTGCACACCGTAGATCCCGTATACCATAGACAGGGTAGCCGGCTGAGGTACACCCGTCTCCAATGGAAATCCGTCGCGAAGAACAGGGTCCAGAGGTCCTGGAGTATATCGTGGTATGCAGATTCCAGCTCATCCAGTAGTGGCTCGAGGGTGCGGGAATGCGCCTTCGCGTTGGAGCTAAGCTTCTCGATGAGTTGTCGCAAGATACTGGCCACGTTTGGGGCATCGTCTGGTGGTGAACATGGGCCTGATGTTGGGTCGTTGTTGGAGGTCGAACGGGTGAATGGAGATGGTCGGACGATGGGGTAAGTTGTAGAGCCAGTGCATGATACGAAATATCGGGTGCGAGAGTGTCGCTTTTTCGACTGCTTGCACGTGCTTCTGCATGTAGGCCTGTGTCAGGAGGTCCTCGGCGGCTGCAAAGACTTCGTGGTTTTCACGATGTAGGGCCGTCAACTGGATAGTCGCTGGTGCCAAAGCCTTCGAAACTCTCTGAAAGCCTGCTTCTACCGCGTGAAGTGTTGTCGTGAGCTGCTCACTGCTGTAGACCGATGTGTGGAGGAAGTCCAGAGCCGGGCGCATCCAAAGCGATTCGTTGCTGGTGTGAGATGCGAGGCAAGTAAGAGCCTTGGACCCAGCACCGAGATCTTGAAATAGGGGCTCTTTGCGCCAGGTGCTGATGGAAGACCGGTACCCCGTTTTCATTCGGTGGAGCGCGCGTTCGAGCGGGTTGTGAATGAGTATGGGACATACGTTGTCGCATCCAACGAGCGATGACGCAAACCCCAGAAGGACGAAGTACAGGAGAAACATGTCGCTGTAGGATGGCTTGAGATCCGCCAACTGCCAAAGTGTGGCTTCGTAGATCAAGGTGCTGGCAACGTGCAGAGGTGCGAGCAATGATGGCAAGTCTTGAGCTTGGATTGTTTAAAAACCGTCAGCTCCGAAACCATTTGAGCGCCGTTTTGGCATATTGGGATGGTGATGATATTGTGCTGATTTGCCATGGCGCTTTGCCCTGGACTGGCCGTGTCTCCACAAAAAGCAATCAAGATACTCAAAAACTGGCCGCTTGGATGGCAAGCCGTGACGCCCCCCTCACGCGGCGTCGGATTGTCTCATCGCATCTCCCGATCAAGTGCCCACAGGCGAGTAGATTGGGGAAGGTATGCCTCCCACGATATGATCATGATGGCCGAGCCTCCACCCCTGTTGTTGTGCGACAGGTGGCGTCCGCCAAGCCTGATTTTCGTGAATACAAGCCCAGCCCGTGCTTCTGTCTCGGCTGGAACGCAAGACACAAACGCCTCTTCTCCTATCCTTGGACTGGAATGAGACCGAATTATGCAGGTAGTAGTGCACAGCACGCGACTTCTATGTTAATGGCGGTGTGGCGGTTTCACAATCCGTGGGCAATGTTGCCAGCCATGCCGCTTCCCTTGTGATTGAGAGCTTCCGCTGCGGTTAGACGAGGGGCGACGTTCTTCTCGGCCCAATCATACGAAAGCATCTCTACCAGCATCAGGCAAAACGGAGAACCGTTCTTCTTCAGCCGCTTCATCAGCGACTTGTACTTCTTGTTGAAGGCTGTCGGTCGCGACTTGACGACTTCGGGAATGCGCTGCCATGGGTTACGTTCGGTCGGCCATGGATGGGCGCCCTCCCACAGCTCTACCCCCATGACGGCGATCGACCAAATGTCAGCAGCGAAGGCATATTCAGTATACTCCCGCTCTGGTGCGACGTAGTTAGCAGGTCCGCTGCCCCCAGGATCACGGTCCAAGACTTGATCCTGCTCGCAGCTGACAGTCGAGTGGATGACAAGAAGAACGGCCCGGCCCTCGACAATGCCAATGTTTCGCGGCTCCATTCCAACGGAGATGAAGTTGTTGGAGTGCAGAAACTTCGCGGCGCAAAGCATGTCCCGCGTGTACGACTGTGTCGTGGTGAGGTCCTGGCTTCCCTCCTTCATGATATCTGCGAGTGTTGTGTCGACGTATTCGTACACGAGGTACGCGTAGCCCGCATGGGCGAAGCAATCCATGAGACGATGAACGTATTGCGAGCCAGTAGTCGAGGTGATCGCAAGATCGGTCACTGCGTTGGCAGTTTTCCACTTGTGCAGAGCGCGTCCGGGGTGCTGCGCGTCCACATACTCCATCTTCTTGACAGCCACGAGCTGGCCGGCAGACGCGGTCAAGCAACCCGTGATCAGGTCTCCCGACTTACCCTTGGCGATGGTACTGCCCAAGGTGTACTCTCGCACCTTTTCGATCTTCGGAGTGGACAGACCTGGCCACGAATCTGTACCAAAAGGCATCTTCCGCGGTTTGTTCCGCGAGACCGTCGCCTCTGCAAGGAACTCGGCTGTATCGTAGGCTTTGGTGTACGAGAATTTGAACGTCATCGGGCCGATGCTGATGACATCCCCGTCCTCGAGCGTGTGGTTATTCAGGAGCACATTACCGTTAGCCTTGAGGTCGTGCACATCGAGACCGAAACGCCTCAGTTGGAGTTTATTCGTGTCGTGGGTGAAGATAACCACGGCGTGGAAATCGCGGACACCCTCGCCCTGCAGATGGTGGTGGGCCACATCATCAGGACGCCCTGCACCAACGTACCAGCAGTAAATGGAATTCGGAGGATTGGCGAGATCGTAATCGTACGAGCCCTTGAAGAAAAGGTTGTCCTTCGTGGCACTGACCCCGAGACCGTCGCGCTCGGCTTGGGCCTTAGCAGCCCTGCGGCTCTTCACCGGGCGGTCGGAGACAGACCAGTACCTGGCATAGCGGGGCGACTTCTGATCCTTTGGGAGCACATTCGTGACCGCATCATGGAATCCAAGAATGGCAGCGCCGTTGCGCGGCGTGAGGGTCGCGAACACAACCATTCTACTGTGCACTTGATTAATAATCTGTTAAGCTGAAGAAATGCTGCTGCTCACAGTGGGCGCAGCCGCGGTTTTGAAGCGGACGATGGATAGAACGAAGATCGCCCACGTCGCGGATAATCTCGACTTGGATTTGGAGGAGAGCAGGTGGTGCTGGGTGTTCTCAGTGTGGTTGCGAAGTCGCGCGCAGTCGAGGCTTGAGAATCTGCGTGGGCTTTCCAAGGTGTAGCGTCGTGGTGAGTGACGAAGTTTGACTTGAAAGCTGTAGTGAGGGAAACCGGGGGACGCTAGCCGTTATGAGTTTAAGCCTGTTTACACCAACCACGACAACACCTGCAACAAAGCCAACTTGTGCATCAGCGAGCCTCCGCCCACACCACAAAGATGTATACGCTATCGGAGCTCCAGAGTCCAGACGATCCCGAACCGCTTGACGTTGATGCCTTCTTCGAGGCACATCGTTGGTATATGATAGGCTGCGGCCCCCGGACTCCGCGTCACAATGGCGGTTCTTGCGATCCGTATTTTGTCGAACAGCTCACCTACGCGTTACGCTTGTTGAGCGAGAAGGAGATACCTCGACGAGGCATATACGGTGCAGAAGCAGACGACTCGCGCCTCGGCCACACACCACCGGAAACCCGGGCACGTTTCAACAGCGACGAAGCCAACGGGCTTCGAAAATTCATGGAAGGACAAAGGCCGACAACCGTGAAAGCTGCCCCACCGCTTGCTGAAAACTCGGCAGCCGCGCGCAATAGACGACCAACGGCACAAGCCGCCGGGGAGAGCAAGAAGAGTTGAAAGTCGAAGAAGTCGCGCAAGGACAGTACCGTTGCACAGGCCGAGGACAGCTCTGAACCGAAGAAGGACGTGACGAAGGGGGGTGTGGGTAAGCAGAAGAAGGACAGGTCAGAGTACAAGCGAAGGAAGCATGAGGTCAAGGACTGGAAGAGGAGGGCGGCTTTGGAAGAAGAGGAGGAGAATTCGGCTGAGGGGAGTGCGGGTAAGCAAGAGAAAGACAGGGATGAGCACAAGCGACTCGTGGGCGGGGTCAAGGCCAAGAAGGGGAAGAGGGTTCTTGAAGAGCGACAGTAGAGTCGCTGCAGAGGAGAGGAGATGTTGGAGAGAGCACCGGCAGATGACAGCATGTACGATCGACGTTGATGATGAAACAAAGGAGACATCGGAGAAAGGAGGGTTCATGATAGCCATGGAAGAAATGGGCGTTGACGAGGATCGATTTCTGTAGAGGCTTTGGAATTCTTTTAGATATCCCCCATCCTGGGAGCGTTGATATGCACCTTCGGAAGCAGCTTAATTTTCTCAACGATCACGTCCGCTGCTCTTCACACGACTACTTCGAGGGGCATGTGAATGCAATTCTCAAGTTGTTCATTCGCATGGGCTTGATGTTTCCCCTTGATGTTTCCCGAGGAAGTGGAGCAAAGCAGCTATCACGGGTGCAAATGGGACGTTTCGATTGAGAACGTTGCAGACCAAGGCTCACTCCAATCGTACCACGCCCACATCCATACGCTCTCGAAAATTACTCTTCGCCGGTCAACAAACTTGCTGCATGCGGTCTGAGCGCACGCGCCTTCCGTTTGCTGAAGCTAGGTCCCTATTTGGACAGCTCCCATAGCTTCATCAAGCACCACAATAACACTCTCCCACCTCGTCGCCTTCCTCGAAAATCAATCCCGACGCCACCGCTGTTGCTACTGAAGTCAATTGCTGCTCAAGGTGTGCACTGCTCCTATTGTCTCGCTCACTGCTGATTGTCCGCCCGTGCCCGCAGTTCCACCCCCGCGCAGCCGCCTGGAGGGGTTTGCTCCCACCACTAACTCCACGGCGCCTGGGCCGCCACTTCACCACGCAAGGATTTCTCTGAACCCGCTCACCTCAACGGCCCTCCGTAGCCCCACACATTCTACATGTCTATCAGTGGCGATAGAATCGGACGCTCGACCGCCGACCAAGACACCTCTCCGGAACGCTACAGACTCACCCCCACGAAGCGGTCTCTTTCGGACAGTCCCTCGCCCGGCCGTACCGCACACAGGCCAATTCAGCAGCGGCGCCGCTCCGCCTCGGATACGTGGTCCACTGTGAGCTCGCGGAGGGATACCCCAACGTCTTCATCCGACGACGCGCCCCGTGAAGAGCGTGCTGAGGCAACTGCGCTGCCAGTGACCCACGACAACCTTGCAACCCTCGAGAGCCTCTCCCGCAGCACGGAAGGTAGTGGCACCGTCAGCTCCAGCTCCAGCTCTGACGAGGAAAGCACTTTCCCCATGCCGAAATCTCTTGACGACAAAAACAAACTCCGTGCGTATAACATACACCTGTCCAAAGACCACCCGATACCAGAGGATCTCAAGGATCACCTCAAAAACATCATCTGCAGGCCTAGGTCGGCGGCGGCTTCACCTCATGGAAAGAAACTTGTAAAGTTGACAAAGATGCACAATTCCGAAGGCGAGTCATCCATCATGGTCAAGCTTAGTCCTACGTTGATGGAGGGTCTGCAAGGAGAGTTTGAAGGTGGTCATCCTTACGTAGCTTTCTGCGTCGAGTCCAATCTGGCTAGGGAGTACCTGCCTCAGGCCCCAAGTTCGGCGGTCGCAGAGCAACACAAGGCGCTATCCCAACCACAACCGGACGTCGCGTACGGTTACATTCCCGGGGAATGCGCGGAAATTGCGGGTTCATCAAAGGCTTTCGACGAGGAAGAGGAGACAAAGTTGAACCTGGAACCCCTCGCAGCCAACATGCATCTACCCTTTCTCACGATACAATGGAAGTCTCCAACGAGCTCACAAAATATGTTGGACGCTAGACTCCAAGGCAGTCGTGACGGCGCTGCGATTGTTAACCATCTCTTCAAGCTGCATGAGCGCGCGGGCGTTCATAGCCCAAGTTCCATACAGACATCTCATATGTCCATCACAACGGACGGCGAGAACATCCAGTTTCACGTTCATTGGCGTGAAACAAGAGCCGATGTCAGAGGCGCAGAAGCGCATCACTACCACATGGAGTTCTTCCCAGGCCACGAGTCCTATTCCATGTTTAGCCAGTCAGACATGGAAGAGGCTCGGGGTATCATTAAGAACATAACGGCCTATGCCACAGACAAACGGCTCACATCGATCAGAGAACTCCTCAGATCGTGGAAGACCAAGGGCACCAAGCGCCAGCGCACACTTCCATCAAAGGAAGATGGCATTGACAAGATCCCTGGGAACTATTTCGGAAGCCTAATGCCTCAACCAGAGAAGTAATATCGTCCCAGGTGAAAAGCCTGGAAACAGTGTTGCTCAGCCCGGAGACGATATTGATCGGCCTGGGTTTGTCCAAATCACCCAAAATTTGTGAAGGTATTGTGGCCGACATCCCCTACTCATCAGTGCTTTGGCACATCTTCCCTACAGTAGTTTATTTATCGTGCTTCTTTCGGTTCTGTTCAGCGGTCCATTCCACACTTGTCCTTCTCCTGCAGGTTCTCTCCTACACTTGGGTGGGATAGCATAATAGACTTCCATACGACTTTTTTGTCTTTTCCTTTGTGGCATTCGATGGCGGACCTGGCTCCACCTCATGGGTACTTCATCACCTCATCTTGGTTCTGTTTCTTATCATACCCGGCCTAAGCCTTCTTTTATAGACATGGTTACTCAAGCCCAGTTTTCCTCTCTGCGCATACAGACAATACTATCTTACAATGCAAGTCGACTTTCATTTATACATGATTCAAACACCACTTAACTATCGCAATACCTCCATGTACTGGCCATCTATGTCTATCCTCTTGTACCTACCACCGCGTGCATGGAGCTTCTACGGGACACGTGAGGAAGATTTGGAAATTTGCCTGCCCGGCGGGTGTGTCTTTAACCGCGTCAAACGCTAACTACTGAAGGCGGAACCCTCAATGCCCAGCTTAGCTCATCGAGTCGGTCTTAGAGGCCAGGATTAACTGCGGTCGCTGCACATGGCCCATGAGATGGTTGTTTCTCCTTGAAGATTAGCTCGACTATCTCTCAACGAAAGATGCCTCCAACTGTTGCGCTGCAGACCTGGTTAGCAGTCTTTTTAAATGATCGTGAATCTTTGTAGCCACCGAGAAAACAAAATTAATCGAGCCAGGAACGTCGAATCGAAGCAAGCATTGATACCAACCGCCGTAGACTTTGTATTGGCTCCAGTGCTTCCCTTCTCTTCTCTTTACTTTCATTTTCGCTCCTCCGCCTGCTCCACTCCCAACGTTATCCTACAAGGAAAATCAAAACAGAGAGAAATACCTGCTTTCAATTCGTTGCCTTATCCTTTCGTTCCACGGATGAATATCCCAGCTCCCCCGCACCAGCCCAGAACGGGTATTCCCACATCACCATCCAAAAAAGGAATAGCTAAAGATGGACATGGATTCCGCATAAATCTATGCAGGAAAGGGCGAAAACACTGGTACATGGTTGAAGACGTCACAGCAATGTAAGAACTAAGTATACCAAATAAATTGCATTGGGAGAGTAACTTGTGGTACGCTATCTGATATAGTAATGGAGGCGAAAAAGCATGCTGCAATCCTACGGACAGTGTAGGTTAACCAAAGCGGACGATTAGCTCTGGCACGGGCGGTAAGTCTATCCGAAGAGTATGGATGAGAACGGTAGCCTGGGAAAAGTGCCATCGTCAAGCAAAGTGTCGTGAAGTCGTAATAAGACTTGGCAAAGGATGATATCCCATGCCGTTGGTTGTGCTCCGTCAACTATAGGTTTTAATGCACGGTGAGTCGCAAACTCGCGCGACCTAATGTCCAAGTACGAGGGACCTCCCTGGGTCCACAATAGGGGAACGACGACGTTTTAAGAGTATCATGCAAACTGGCGCAACATAGTCTGCCTCCTTGCAGGCCCAGAGTTCGACTTCAATTGACGACGGACTGGGGACGAATCAGATTTTCCTAAACGTGGGGGAGAGGGTCTGGGATTCCCCAATGGCTCGTTCCCGCGGTGTAGAAGTATATATTCGGTCACTCGAGTGAGCTAGATCGTTGGAGTACCCAACCGATAGCGGCCATATCCCACGCTCTCGGCTTCGAGCATATAAGCCTCAGGCCCTCTTGTATCGGCGCTGTAGCTAGCTCGCGGTCGGAACGTGATCAGCTGTGATGGGTGATCTCACTTACTCCTCTAAGACTTAAAGACGGTCCGTTCAGCAGACGACTGCAGATTGCCGCAATGGCTGACGATCACCTAAACTGCGGCCCGTTAGGGATGTCGATGCCATTTGAGCTTGACTCATCCTTCTGCATCAAATTTTACACGTCAACGTGTGTAGTTAATAGTCGTAACTGGGCACTTCGTTCCGCACGTCAAAAAGTTTTGATACAGAAGCTGTCCGGAAGTGTATGCTGCAAGGGTTCCCCCATCAAGTATTTCTCGTGCGATTCTGATATGCGCTGCTGGGCATCGTCGTCCGAAAATTCGTGGCCTAAGTACCTGGCGTGCTGCAGGGTGACCGTTTGGAGTACTGTGTCGGCGCCTCCGAAGATGGTGTTGAAGCCGGTTCACCTCCGAAGAAGGCACTACGGTTCTACATTGATGATCATGTTTGTTTTGTGGTGCGAATCACTTTCAAAGTAACCCCGCTAGCCTGCAATGACCTCGTCGAAGAGATATGACTGGTTTCCCCTTCACCATGGTTTCGTAGTCATAGTTGGGTAGATGTTTGACCTCGCGCGGATTTAGCCCGGCTGTGTGCACAACGAATAGCCTGATCGCTCTCGCACTTTACAGTGGAATTCGTTCGATTCTTGTGAGAATATCTCATGCAGGCAATTGTTAATAAGCATCTCATCGTAGTCTATCAATGCCCGCGCCTCTTGCACAGTGGAATGAACCGTTGCGTGTCTGCCCGCATGATCGAGGTATACGACGGGTCGTTCAAGGCTCTTGACGATAGTAGGCGGTACATCGAGCTCGAGGTACTCGTTTCTGGCTGGCAGGAGCCCCACGAAATCAATCGCTTTGCCCTGGGTCATGCCCTCGTACGCGACGGGCGTGGCGACCCCCCGAAGCGATTTATCGCAAACGAGTCTTCAAGCGTGTGACCTGCGTTTTGTTGTGTCAATTGCGGAAGGCGCGATTGACCTATGGTAAAGGCGGCCTCGAGCTTCCTGCGACGGCGCCCCGCCTTTTAACAGTATCAGATCGTATAACCCCGCCAACGTCCACAATGACGGGGGCCGGGACGTCGCCGAAATCCTGCACCTGCCGCCCTGCTGAGGTCTGGAGGACGCTATCGCGAGAGCGGTCTGCCGGGAAGGAGCTTAAAGATCACGGGCATGTGTACAACGGCGGCCAGGTCAACGGTGGTACGGGGACGGGCTGCCTGCTCCAGAAGGTCGCTCCGAAGCGACAAGGACCGAGGACAACAACGTAAAAGGCCATAAGGAGAGGTAAAAGAAAGGAGAGGAATAAGTTGGGAATAATATGTGCGCCTTAGGTCGAGCGACGTCTGACATTGGCGCCGGCGCCGGCCCGAATCAGATCAGCCACTTGCTAACAACTCGGCCTTTTCTCCTACGCTACCTCCGCAAGTGATGCCACCTTATACACCGTATTTATGTCGACAGACGCGGGAGATGGAGACGGTTCCACTACGGCAGGTTCGTTCTCCGATTCTAGGCCGGCGATACGCTACCCGAGGTTCTCATGTGTCAATATTCTACAAAGAGCTACTATAGTTTCACCTGCCTCTGCCCTGCAATCTCTCGTACGAAGACCTTCACCATCTACGGTCCCACATTATCAACTAATGATTTCGAAGACGCAACATAAAGCGAGTCACCCTAGGCTACGCCATTACCCACTAACCTTACAACTGTTTGTCAACGTCCCAACATAGGGAATCCACAATCTGGCACCATTCAATCTTTGATCACTGTGGACATGTGTATACGCTCACAATGGTTTTGGCTTGCTATTCTATATAGTATAATCGTGGCAATGGGGCAGCTTGAGATGCAGAAACTGCAGCTTAAAATGCCAACGTTACGGTCCGAATTTCAGTCTAAAATGCTAGAGAAACAAAGCCAATAACCACTTGTCTATGCTCTACTGGGGTCATATTTGCTAGGAGTGAAAGCAAAGAGATGGTAACATCGTGACGTTACAATAAGTCTGAGTCGTTAGCTACTTCCCCCGATGTACAATGCTCTAGACATCCATACAATGCTAGTGCTGAAGACCTTCTCGAATAGGGCTTACGAACATCTGCATTGGTGTATTATACCCGACTTTTGCAGGTCTGGACGCATTCGTCCAAAATCCCCGCCTCGAATAAGATTCAGACGCCACGACCTGCGGTGAGTCGAAATCCCGTAAACTGGGATGTAAGGGCGGAGTCATTCAAGGTACAGCTCTAATGATCGCCACTACTTACTCGAAAGCTGGGTTTGTTGCGAAGGCGACGACTGCAGATAAGGAGAAGCTTGGCAGTGCTGCAGAGGTGTATATAAGTGTGATCTATAAGAGTATATGACTGTTGGTGTTACTTTTATAACGTATAATTGTAATAGGATCTGGCACAACCTTGAACGAATTGGCAGTCCATAAAGAGCATCTATCAAGGAGTTGAGCTGGAAGGAGCAGCATCAGACGTAAGATATCGTATCAAACACCTTTAATTAGTAGTCATCTTTACGCGACCAACCTTTAATAGAAGATATTGTTCGTCGCTAGATAGGTGCAAGTCAAATGAAAGCTGTAAAGGGCGTCCAAGGTATACATCAAAGAAGTAATGTCGTATATAGTATATAAGATACCATTTATTCTTCTGGGTCTGGTTCATGTGGCAGTGTTATATTGCGACCGAGGTCATGTGTGGTGAAGATGATTACAGATGATGGAGTAACTCCTAACGCCGCGCCCATACTGCAATGTTACCGCTACGTTCTCTCGCACTTGTCATTTGCCTAGTTATAATAGCCTCACACAATTACCAAGTCTGTTTGCGTCATTGTCGTTCGTCCTATATTCGTCACGTTGAATTTGTCGTCTCAGGAGACCTCTAGACAATGCATTGTGACTTACTCCCATATACATTATGACTTATCCCCATGTACATTGTGACTTACTCCCATGTAACCTCAGTTAGCTATATAAATCTTCTATGTGTCGTAGGTTCGGCATTCAAACACACCACTTTCTGTTCCAGCAGGAAACACAACTAATATCACATCCTCCATCCAATTTTCACAAGCACGCAAACACGGGTTCGCAAATACATCTCGTGTGCAAAGATCTTACCCAATCCCGAGATTCTACCTACTAGACCGGAACCCATGGATCCTAGAGCCTCTCGGCCTCTTGGGGCGATGACCAATTCGCATCACCGCCACATACGTGCAATCAGCATCGCAAGCGCCGATGATGCAACCCCACGAAGGAATCGCAACCCCTACATCGACACTTCAGGCTTATTCCATTGGGAGCCGCACATGGGGCCCGCTGAGAATTATATGAATGATGATGTTGACGTCCTTGTTATACTCGGCCGGCTCGTCCTTATCTTAGGTCTCGTATCCGCCATTTACAGGATCACACTTATACCAATCGCATTTCTCTTGCCTATTATTGTGCCACCCATGGTTAGCCTGCTCTCAATAGTAGCTTCCCTGGTGCGCGTGTTAGTACGCGTGTCGGTGCGCGTGCTCGTGCAATCTCTTCTAGTCCTCATCACAAAACCTCCTCGATTATGGTTGAACTTCTTCGAGGGCTACTGTGACTGGTGCTAGAGTGGTCGTAGGTGGGGACGGAGCAAGACCCTAAGGAAATTCGTGCGCAGGTTGTGGAGGTTCAAAACCTACACGGGAGTAAGCACTCTGCACCACAAATTATACATCAAGAGGATTAACGAAAGTGCCTGGAATGAAGAACAAGAAAGTTTACAAAGGAGAGACACATAAGTGAACCCAATTGGCAGTGATGATGCAACTGGATCGGGGGCATGCTGAGAATTCAAAAAAATATAAAATCATAACACCTTGCGCTTAAACTATTGCTGATTTGTAAGTTCGGACATATTTAAAATAGTACTTTTTGTTCAAGCTTCTCCACCTCTCGCTTCTTGACCTCAAGAGTCCTTTAAGATGGCTGCCTCTGAGCTTCGTTGACATGTTGCAATAGTGACCAGTTTTGAACGGTGCGAGATCGGTCCCAGCGTACACGACCTTGTACATGAATAGAAAGAAGCGAGGTAAAGACAGTCCCCGCAAGACTTATTGTATCGCGACGTAGTTGTTGATCAGTGCGGTGCAGGGGAGCGTTAGTCAACTCGGTGGGCGTTGTGCTTCGAATCCTGCAAGGAGTGTTCTACGCACGTGCAGCGCTGATGATAATAGTCATGTTACAGCTGTTAATATTCAGTAGGTGTGACAATGACATGGTAGGAGTATATCATGTTCTTAAGCAGAACCATCATAACGCGGTTGGCTCGTTCTGGACGAAATAAGGCAAGTCGCCAGGCACGCTTAGGGAGCATATAGGTCGCGAAAGGTCTTAAACACGATATCGAAGTGCGATCTAGACCATGACGACAGGTGTAGATTATGTGAAGGTTGGAACGAACTTTGGATACGAAGGTTTACTTACTCATAGTTGATGCCCACAGACAGAGACGGATACCACGCCCGAAATAGCCCACGCCGTTTAGCCCAGGCTATCGGTATACAATCCGATAGCGGAATTCGACTCTCCATTATGCGTCGGTTGATCAGCGACAAGTCACTAAGATCCAGGTTAGTATCGTAGCCGCGCCGCGAGCTTCTGATCACACATCATACATCACTTTCAGCGACATTGGCGACAACGAGAGGATAACAGTACTGAGTCTACAGTCTGTCGTTCTTCCTTGATAATCACAATGCCGCTGTCGCTTGTTGCGTGAACCTACCGTCTACGCGTCGGGATTGGCGATGAGGTTATTGCGAACCTCGAAGAGAACATCTCCATCGCCAAGCACTCTTCTCAACGACCATCAAGCTTCTCCTCGATTCATTCCAGCCACTTCCTAACGCCCATACTGGCGCCCTATCCACCGAACCACACACAGCGTCTTGGTTTTCGGATTGCCATGGTGTGGACCTGCAGCAGGCGCTTGTGAAGAGGGCGGGGGTTGTAGGGCTGGATTTCGATATAGTGCGGCAGGAGGGATAAGTGGGGAAGGGGATGAAGTAAGCGTAGAACAAAGTTGGGGACAGCCGGATATGGGAGGTCAATCTCGTAGTTGCAGTTGACGGGCTGTGGAGTACGTGTCGCGCGGTTCTGCTGGGGCGAGAGATGCGCCGCTTCCGACGGGGGACCTAGCCTACCACACCGAGTTGCCTTCTTCGTCGATGCCATACTCATTCTGCGCGGTGCTCTTTGGACAGTAGCGGCAGGCCGTGGATGACTACAACCGGTAGACGACCCAAAGGCGAATGTCAAGACAATAGCGCAAGCAGCGCGCCTCGCCGACGATCTAGCATGCCCCCTGCGAATCAGGCTGAGGACGAAAATGAGCGCCTCAGAGCGGATGCTGGGGTATGGAGGAGAGCGACATGTCTGGTGTCCGGACATGGTTCTGCGTGTCCTTTGCGTCCACCCACCGACCCTCTCCTAAGTATGCTGCCGCGGTTCAAGCCGATGGCATCGGGGAGAATGTTGTTCGTACTAATTGCACGGCGCGGGTAATGGAGGTGAGGCGATATCGACTTTTAAGGGCAGTCGTCGTGGGAATTTGGAGGAGGGGAGGGCAGTCCCGCCAGGGCTTGGAATCAGGACAAGCGCCTGAATTTCTAGCGATGCATCAGCCTTTGACTCCAGATTGCAATGGGATACTAACGAGTATTTTGTTCCAATGGCGGCACCGGTAAGTATCGTCCCTCACCTCGTTGAGCCAAGCCAACAACTCCATGGGTACGAGGAGCGTACCGCGGAGCTGGTGGAGACCGTGGAGCTGGAGACCTCCGAAGCATATACCACGGTTAAAGAGCACCATGATGTGTTCGTGGGCAAGCAGAGGATGGAGTTGCTGAAGGAGATGTTGAGGGTGGAGTGGCGACCGCGAAGTGTTGCAGAGCCTGCAAGGCGGGCAACTTCGGTGCCGCTGGAGGTGGGCTGGTGAGGAGCATCCCGGTGATAGTGCTGCTGCTGTTAGGGCTCAGGCAGAAGCTTGACGGTCTGCAACGCCCCACTGAGAACGGTTGGTAGAAGCAGGTACGCTCTGAGTACCAGGGTGCTACTGGCGTCGTGGAGCTTGACGACGAGGGGAAGTCGCTGTTTCGTACGGAGCTTATGTCTCGATTGACGGATACAGCGAACTGGGATGAGGCGCTTGAGGAGCATGTGAGCTTAGGCAGCTCTTGCCCCGTCCTGCCGAGCTACGATAGTGACGATCTACCCCACGATCAAATGAAAAATGAATGAAATGACTAGACAGTGTGCTTCTCTCTTTTTCAAGCCATCCGTCGCGGCGCCGCAAGACACCAATCAACCTGCGGGAGGTGCAACGGTCAGGGTTGGTCACGACCCTGTTCCTGGATCGGCGCCAGGAACGAAAAACGTCGTCGAAGGCATGAAACAGCATTGCCTTTGAAACGAAACGGGTCGTTGCTCGCATGTGATTGGACATTCGCGTCAGCCGGAGCTTATCGGCTACCTCGTCTGCTCTACTCAAGTTTACGGTGATAGCGAGAATTTACGAGAATCTACGAGCAGTTTTTACCGCCCATCTTTGATGCCAAGTGTGAGTCGATCTAACCCCGTTGACGAACTTATGACGAAGCACAAGATGAAAAACAGAAACAATGAGTAGCAGAGTACAGAATATCGGCTCTGATCTCGATTGCAAGATTCGATCAGAAATCTTCCAGCAACTCATGAACGCACGTGAAGGATTCCCACGCAGATGCAACCAAACGACAACCGCATGCAATGCTTCGTATAGCTCGAGCTGTTTGAACAGATTGAAGAGATCAAATATGTTCCAAGGTCAACCCAAACACCCGCAACACTTCATCGGCAGAGTACAAAGTTCCTCGTAACAGCACCTCTCCGCGGCCCCTTCACTTGCTACCGTTCGGTCGATCAAGCATCAAAACTAGATTCTGTCGAAAATACGCTAACCAGCCAGTGTATGGAGTCCCGAAAACCGTAGCTCAACTGCTGATCCACCGGATCGATAGGAATCCACGTGATGCCTGTTCATTTTGTTTGCTCGCGTCTGCAGGTCGGCGCGGTTGAGACAGCCTCAGGCAAGCATGCGTGCCAGGGGGAGGCGGGACGCAGGCCGGAACCATGCTTGCTTTGGTCGATGGGCACGAGGACGCTGGCACGGCTGGAAGTTGTACAGCATTATTGCCATCCGGCGAGGGCTGGGATGAATTCGGAGACATGCACATGGCGTTGGCTTGGCTCAGCGCGTCCGTGGGGGTGACGGGCGAGCGGGCGTGCAGCGTGGCGCCTCGCGGGCGTGGTTTGACTGGGACGCTTTATTGCAATGCTGTGACGAACCCGGAAACATGCGCATGGCGTGGACAAGGGATTGAAGGCAGGGTGTTGCTTGGGTGATGGTCGCGGCCCGGCCTGGCGCTTCCGTACGGGTGGCGGGCGGGCTGGCCTGCAGCGTGACGCCTCACGGGCGTGTTACGCAGTATTTCGTAGGCCTGGCAGCAGCGCAGACGCTTCATTGCAGTCTGCAAAGGCTGGGGCAAATTCGGAAACATGCGCAGGGCGTGGACAGGGGAAACAAGGCATCCGTGTGGGCGACGGCCGGTGAGATGGCGGGAGCCGGTGACTTCGGCAGCGGGGTAGCGCCAGATACGCGACCCGCCTCCGCAACCCACTACAACCCTCATCCTCCATCGCGATCCGTTCTCGCCTCATCCACCATCGTCCCAGACGGCCATCGACGCTCGTCGCGATGGGGACCCACTGCGATGAAAACCCACTTCGCGCGCACCCGTTGGTCCCGGGGGCGACGCACCCTGCTGCTCGGCGCCACCCCACAGCTGCGCCCTCCCGTCATTGCTCGTCGCGATGAGACCTCACCGCCATGCACGCTCGCTGCGCACGCACGCGCTCATACCGAAATCCAGTGCACACTGCGCCTGTCTCACCCCGTCTCAAAGGACATGATAAGAGCAGGTAAAGCGCTGCTTGCCCGCGACCCGCCCTTCACACTTTCTTCACCCTCCGCATTCACTCGCGCCACATCTATCAACCTGTACCAAGCTCTCTGGCCGACGACACATGGACCGGTATTATCTTCGCTCGCGGCAGATAGATTACGAACCAATGTCGGACGTTGGCGAGGATGACTCCCGATCGGAATCGGACGACGACGGGCAGTCCCCATATCGCCGTAAGCACCACCCTTCCCTGATCTGCCTTCTTCTCTAACCTTGCTCTAGACGCTTATAAACACGGCAGCATAGACGACTTTAAATGCTCCCTGCCACGCGACCAAGATGGCAACTTCTCCCTCGTCGTTCGTACCGCTGACGCTGGTCGCATGGAATGGTACGACCTCCCTCAACTCGATTCCGTCCGCTGGTATGACCGTAATTGCGTGCTGAGGCGCGATACCATCGTAGGTTGTCGTTTGCCACGGGACGTGAACTCAGGCACGGGCGTTATGCCAGTGATGGTTTTGGACATCCGACTCTCCCATACAACCCCGTTGGTCGCGGTCGCAGCCTTCTTGTCAAGGGCACAGGCCCGCCAAGAGCTTGCTCCTCGCCGGACACGAATGCCACGGTGGGACGATGCCCTGCTAGCTTCGCTTACCAATCGTGTCGAGGTCTATCACTGGAAAAGTTTGATGAACGCCGACGCTCTGTCGCATCATGGGTATGACATCGAAGGACTCGCTGACCCTGATACGATACTGGTGTTGCCCAATTCTGGGCCTAACACGTCGCCCTGCACTTGGAGGTGGTTCGACTTTGACAGCGGTAGGCCGGACTGCGAATTGGCTGCATCTTTCCGACGCCAACGCCAGATAGCTGCAGATGACAAATCTTGTAAGTGACTTTCATCTGTCGATTGTCGATATCCACTAACGGGGCAGAGAACCTTGAATCGG
Source organism: Paraconiothyrium sp. Pb-2020 (assembly GCA_022419385.1). Taxonomy (NCBI): domain Eukaryota; kingdom Fungi; phylum Ascomycota; class Dothideomycetes; order Pleosporales; family Didymosphaeriaceae; genus Paraconiothyrium; species Paraconiothyrium sp. Pb-2020. The sequence goes on along the minus strand of JAJUBI010000010.1, from coordinate 369,235 downwards.
ACAGGGCACTTCGTCCCCGCGCCAACCAGGCTGTCGAAGCGCTGCCGCCCTTATGCCCGCCTAGGGGGACATACCAGGGCGAGAAGATGTGTGGGCGTCCCTAGTATGCCACAAATGTGAACCTGGCTTCAGATGTTACATTGGCCCTGGACAATATATTTCTTTCGTGGAGGAGTCTTGCTGCGTTTCGTGTACGGTAGTATGTATTATTCAGCCGAGAAAAAACTTTGCATCCTTAATTGTGCGCCATTGGACCGGGTGTAGCGTGTCGCTCTTGTGTTGTCGAGCCACTGCTGTCTAGACTACGCAAGCAGTGAGATGTCCAGGCGGTGACGTGCGGAAGTTTTAGTCTCATGCTTTATGGATTCACAATCTTCACACTCCTTTGCTCTCACCGTTTCTGTTTGGACTGCTCCAAGTGCTCCCAGTGGCGTATGAACGAGCCGTAATGGCTCAACATGTACACTTTGAACGGCACGGTCGCAGGTGCCGCGCAGGAGAGATTGAGTAAGATAATCATGCGTGCAGAGAGCGAGATAGACTGCTTGGTAACAGCCACGCCCGCTATCACGTGATCGTGTGGTCACCCTTTCTACATCACCATCAACACGCATCGCAAGTCGGGCTGCCACCTCAGCCACTGAACATCATTGGAGACGTCTCTGCAAAGGAGTTAGAACGAGCAAGAGCGCGGTCCGAGCTTGGTAGGGTACACGCTCTGGGCCAATGGATGCTTTTCAGATGGGAACAGGCGGGATTGAGGACGCTTTCGTTTGATTGGGCCGGTAGTCGGGAAACAAAGATATGCCATCACAAAGATGCAGACCTTCGACCTGGCCAACACAACGACCATGCGTGCCTCAAAAATATCCAAACACCTCTACAACCTCGAGTCCTCCCAAGCTTTCAGACCTTCATCTCAAGGTTGGCCCTGGGTCGACACGCCTCTCCATCGTCTACGAGACGGCACCACCAAGTCTCAGACGCATGAGCTTGCCTTCCTTCCCGAATCACCCCTTAGGCCCCTTCGCGCAGATCGTCCATGCGAGCAATAAATTCCAAAGGCACGTGAAAAGTGATCCAATCAACGCGCTGCAAGCCATGTTACCCAATACTGTGATATTTTCTATCTAGTATACCCTCCCGGCCCTATATCGCAGCCTAGCGCAACCGAATTGCCCCGGCGCATGGGAAACGACAGGCTGAGCGCCCTCCGTCTTACCCGCATCCGATCGATCTCGCTCCCGTGAGATCGAGCCACGTGTGCACCTTGTCACAACGCCGTTTCCAAGACCCAGCTCGGCGCCTCCAGCCCAGTGCCCACGCCAGGATCGGCTGTCTGTGCGTCCCCGCAAGGCTTCGAAGAAAATGGACAGGAGAATCAAGCACCCACCTTCCTACTCGCCACGGTATTGCCAACGCTGGGCCCCGCCGAGGGCGGTCCCGAGTATGACGCGCCAACTGGAACCTTTACCCATCGCCGCATAGGCCTTTGAGACCAAGGGTCCGTTGGCCCCTCGAACGTTCGCAGGACACGCATGTACTTCCGCCGCTTTGCATGCGGCTTGTCGGTGCGCGCGTGCTTCTCCATCACCATGGCCTCGCCGGTCGCCGCGGGTCTCGTCACTGGAACGGGAGCCTGTGTTTCTTGCGTTGCGAGCTGACGCTTGCGGATGGGACGAAGTGGCAGGGAGGTTTCTTTCTGCGTGCGCGAGTGGGACGGTCCTCCTGCGGTTCTGTGAGTACTGCGCAGCATCTTTCGCATGGGGTACGTACCGGAAGGGGGAGTGAGTGCACGCGCCGGACCTGTGACGGGTGGCGTGCAAGAGCGAGGTTGCGGGGTTGCATCGACGGTATCTGAACGAGTTACTACGAGAAGAGCAGCAGGTGCAGAGGTAGCCATGGTATGTCGACACATTGCGCGCTCGGGTCTCCCTTACCTGTCGTTGTGGACGTATCCGCCGTGTTGATTTGCCAGAATGGCAGCTCCAGTAGGCCTCTCGAAAGGGTGCAGCTGCTCCGATCCGGCTCGTCTAGAGGTGGTTTGCGGTAGGCCAAGATGGAGGACACCTCGCCGCCATGCTTTGGTTTCCACCATACCGGCTCTTCTACGAAGCAGTCAGCTCTGGCCCTCGCGTCATCTACACCTTGGATACGTACCACCTTGACCATGCCTGGCCTTGCTATCCAGTCCATGTCTACCATTGATAAGCGTTCGCGTGCCCGCAATTGATGTCGGTGGTGTAGCTAACCCCGTGGATTGTTGGCTCGCTTCCGCAGGCATATCTAGGGAAGGCGGAGTGTTCAAAAAGACGTCCTCGCAGGAGTGGTAGTCGAATTGGAATGGGTGTAAGAGTGGGAGAGTACACAAAGTGAGGAAAAGTGAGAGTGCACAAAGTGAGAGTGCGAGGGTGTAGCAAACGCAGCCTGCCTGGCGTGAGTTAGGTCTGGCAAACCGCCTGCATCGGCGGGGGGCGCTGTATGGGGTCTGAGTAGGTGAACGAACTGGCTTGTTTGGGCAGTCCTTCGGCGTGCTGCGCTTGCATGAAGGTGTCGAGGGGATCAAACAAGCGTGCTCGCCGACCAGGCGTGTAGATATAGTCAAGTCTGGGGATACATCAAGAGGGGCCTGGACATGGAGAGATGACGAGGCTCTCGTATAGGAGATTTTTCTCCATGAGCAGGGAACATTCGCAATTGGGCTTGTACGGAACGCGCTGGGGAGGTGAGAGCTCACTTCTGGACGCGACGCATGTTCGTAGCCGCGGCGCAAAGTGTATCCAAGGGCGATCCGGCGTTGGACTGCCGAAGCCAGATGTCGCAGCGTAGTTGGAGCCATTTCGCGCACATGGTGCTACAAGGACGAGGCAGCTACTCGCGAAGTGGATGACTCTGCTGGACGCATGCAATATGTGGAGTGGATCCTTCGAATGTGCTGTAGATAGCCCGGTGTCTCGATCGCGTTAGCGCGCCCGTCATCCCCGGCGAGCTTCGACCCCCACACGCCCCACAACGCCTCCGGTTGACCCTCCACGACCGCCACCCACGACCTGTATAATCTTTGACGGCCTCTGCACCCTTCCACGACCTGCGCGCCCTTCCACAGCATGCGCACCCTTCCACATCCTGCGCTACCTTTCACGACTCGTGCAGCACTCCACGATCTGCGCAACCTTCCACGTCCCGTGCACCCTTCCCCGTCCTGCGCACCCTTCCACATCCCGTACAACCTTCCACAGCCTATCCAATCTACCCCTTGTTTGCCGAGGACGATGGTTGCGCCCAACGGGGAACAAGACGAGCGAGCCGGATGCCAAGGACCGCCCGGCGTGAGGCCTGCCACGGGAGGTGCAACAATCGAAGAGCTGTTGTGCTACAACAGAACATGCCTGCGGACTGCGAGGATGCAGCCGGTGAGGGCAAACATCCCATGTCGGGGTCCTTGCGTGTGGCGTATGACTGCATGTTATGATTGGCGCAACCCTGGCGAGTGTACTGCGGCGATAGCATGGTTCTGGAATCGAGAAAAACCCTCAAGGATGATTGGCTGATCAAGAACAGCCTCGATCATGACGCTCGAAGGACGGGTTGCCTGCACGCCGGAGGACAAGATGACAAGTCTGCGGCTACGACTTTCGATCGCAATCTCGAATATGCCGTCCAGCACGCGCCGTTCCGAAAAGCTACCGCAACGTCGTAAGACGTCCGGATAGCCAACCAGAATGGCTCAGATCAGGTACGTGTAACCGTTTTTCCCTTGAGGAAATTTCAGCGATGTTTACTGCAGGGTTGCCCGATTGCCGACCACACGATACACCGCACTTGGCTGCCGTGTACCTCTGGAAGAACCCGCCGACCACGAGTCAGGGAGTAACTCACGCGGCGCACGCGCCTTGACGTTCTGTTCCATGTTCCGATTAGATCGCTTGATTGCTATACTCCTGCATCTGGCAATCCAGCCTGCCAGTCTGGGGAATGTCAGCCCCATGCAGATCCATCAGCGGTGGGTCCGCGAAGCGGGGAACCCACCGCTGTTCCGCGCCCGTGGGGGGACTGGATCGGCCTCGCCTTACCGTGCCCACCTCCAGGGCTCGCTTGCTCCGCGGAACCGCAGCGATCACACTCCATCATCGAAACGACGACCCACATGCACACGCCCGCACACGCCCTTACTTGCGGAGTACCTTGAAAAGCCGTTGATTGCAAAAGTCTAAGGGATCTGCGACCACAGGGCAGGGGTGTCGACTAGGGCTCATTGCGATCATCTCCAAGGGAAACACTCGAATGCACTGCCAAATTGGTTGGTCCGACTGCCTGATTCCTACCTAGCGCTACCGCCAATCGCGCGTTTCAGACCAGTGGCGAGCCGCCGCGACGAGAGGCGCCTTCAGAATTCTAGGGCTCGACCCCAATATCCAACCCGAAGCGGTCCCTCACTTCGCATTGCGTTACTATCCCGTGTAACAAGAATATCGGTCGCGACGTGGCGCACCCTGGGACCGAACAACCGGGGCCCACGACAAGCAGGTGTTGTTTGTGCGTTCCCGCAGCTGCCGATGGCGCTATTGGTGGATGTACGATACTACTCAGCAGGTAGACGAGTCGCCATCGCAAACAGCCAAGGGCGGTGGGTCGATGCGGTGGGCAGGAGAACATTGGACACGTAGGTGGGGAGTTTGCGGGCTAGGTTGCTAGCAAGCACCGCGTTCCAAGTACACGGGCGTCTCTTGCTATCTCTTTAGGTACGGGAGCTCACTTGGCTACCACCTTCGGTCTCTACTCGCACATCGAAACACTGCAGAAGCTATTCAGCGGCTGGATGCAGGATATGGTGGAGAGCGCTTGGTCGAGTTGCACGCACCATGGTGCATTCCAAGACTATCTGCTTACTGCTCCCCTATAAATTCACTGTCATCTCACACTTCTCCAGCGGGCTCCTTGCAACTACTTACTGGTTATCCTTGCCCTTCACTCGATTGACACACTGACTTGATCCCTATTACTTAGGCTCACAATGTCTGATGAAGATCTGCCTATCGAGGCATGGAGTGTATGGCGCGATCCGGACTTCATCGAGCCTCCACTGCATGTGCAAACTGTGGCCAAAAAGGGGACTTGCGCTGCTCAGGGTGCCAAATTGCCAGGTATTGCTCTGAGAGTTGCCAGAAGTCAGTGGGGACGTCACAGGCCTGCATGTCGCCTTCAAGTTTGGTACAAGCAGAACCGCGAAACCTTCAAGCGTGAATTTCGCATCTTCAAAAATTCCAAACCTTTATTGAGCAAATCGGTACCATATCCTGCAGTTACCCCTCCACTCATCCTCTCGCCACTGACGTCGACACAGAGACCATTCGCCAACTTCGGACCTTTCACGGGCCAGGATCGCAGGAACCCGGTTTTATCACCTTGGTAAGTTGGGTCGCCATGGAGGAATTTTACGTCTCACGTTCCCAACACGATCACGAGCTCCGGCGATTCGAGGACTTCGGTAGCATGATGCGCGCCTTTCTCTACAGTTGCGACTACACACACAACAAGCCGATATGGAGTCATCGGATCAAAGCGATTTGATAACGACATTCGTAACAGTCAAGTTGGAATCCTCCGAAATCTGCAGAACGACGAGCTGTTTTCTCCTACCGTGAGACAACACACATCTAAGTGGTGGCATCCGGGGACCGGAGCTGCCAGAAGATGTCCGAACGCATCTGGAGACTGCAGTCCAGCAGGTCCTCCAGCAGGAGTCGGTGAGGACAATCCTTACAGAAGCCGTGCGCAACGACGAGACATCTGCGTGGGGATTTGATCCGCGGCTGCCAGAAGATGTCCGAACGCATCTGGAGACTGCAGCCCAGCAGCTCTTTCAGCAGGAGTCGGTGAGGACAATCATTGCAGAAGCCGTGCGCATGCACCAAAAGCTGCTTGTGGCTGACGGCCACCGGCGCCATGTTCAAGCGGCGAACTTCCCTACCATGAACCTCGATCCTCCTGCTGGTCCACATGGAGTTGGAGGGCTCTTGTTCCACGATGACGATGGCGATATCCTACAACATGGAGAAGCTGCAGGCTTCGACCCACTCAAGCAACCAGTTGACCTTTGCATGCCTGGATGCAAGCGCCTTGCCCCGTACGTTGGTGAAGGGCCGTCGGCTGTGGCCGCTGACGTCAATCGACACATCCTCCACGAGAACCTGGGCAGGCTGAAGATCGATTATCGCCGTTTCAGACAAATTAGTAAGTACACGGGTAGCGCTCGATCCCATCAATCTGACGATGTCACAGACGCTGAGAGTGGAATGTACAACCCAGTTCGACGCTGGACAATTACGCGTCCGGTATGGGACGCTTTCAAGTCGATTTACTACGGCTTAAGAGACACAGAAGAGTGGTTGGGTTCGAGTATGAGGTTGCGATTCATCGAAAATCTATTCCGGGTGTCATTCAACATGAACGGTCTCACGAAGGATGAAGACATGCAGCCATTGATGGTCGTGTACGTCAGCCCTAGCGTCCTACCGCTTGCGATGCAGGAACTTCGCTCCCCGGGAAGCACCGGAGCTCGGGTTACCCACGCACGCTACCAGACTGCAGATGCCACGGCTGCCGGAGACTACGACGAACTCCGCCTGAATCCAAGGTGGCTCCTTTCTATAAGTTCTCTGAGGTAGTGCTGGCCTTTCCATGCTCTCGGGGCGTTTGGCCCGACCGACCGCCCCCTCAGTCTCTGGCGTAATTTGTACGTGCCGGGGTTACCGTCTTCACCACCTCCAGCCAGCACTTTCACTCTCCCACGCGCAGCGTCTGCTCCACCCATTCATGGCTGACATCACCAGGGACCAGGCACGGGAAGTCCCAGTCGAGGGTTCTAGCAGCATGGTACCATCCCGTGGTTCAGTTTCGCGCCGTCCTGGAAGGCTTGCAGTGGGGTGGCATGATGTGTTGGATGAGCGCGATGATAGCCTTAATTGCTCGGCACCCTCTTCGCTTCTAGCTCGACAATCCTGTCGATGTTGGTAGATGACCATATGATGTTAGCTGGTAAAAGTTACTTAAAAATAAAAATGTTCTTTCGCAATGTGTGTAGCTTGGTTTCCAACGGAGTTATTGTGCGAAGTTGACGATTTGCGTACCTTGATGTTGAAGGGCATATTCCCTTGATTTTGGAGAATGAATACACATTGTAAGTCAAAACCATTCGCTACTACTTCTAACTCCGAAGTCGTACATCAGTCGTACCTACAAGCTTCTCGTTGGGCGGCAGCTTGTTTCGTTTCATCCACGATCGGCCGCGTCATCACCAGCCCCCACGATCGCGCACAACGAATCAGCGGCCGCGCTTTGTCAACGACATTTACCAGCCCCATAAAAATAGATACCAAACATCCACTCCCCCTTCCTTTGGAAGCGAGATCCGCTATGTAGTCTCTTGGCCATACGCGTCATGTTATGTGGCGGACCAAGTACCTCAAGGGCCATCAGCTAAGAGCCAATCAGAGTCTGACGATTATCAGTGATGGGTCGATTGGAGGGGTGCGCGATCCTCACGGTGGTTTTCGAAGCTCGTACGTCCAGGTACAGTGACGGCTGAACGAATCTCATGCGCGAGGCTGACGATTTGCGTACGTTGATGGTGGTATGGCTTACGCGCCTCCAGTGACGGCAGTGTAGCTCAACGCGGCGTCAACTCCACTTCGCCATACATCATTCCGCCAGGTACAACATTTGCGATTCGAGGCTGTGATATAAGTAGGCCTTTCTCAAGGTGACTCTGAAGTGTTGTCGACCACAGATTGCTCAGGTTCACATTCATTTCGCGAAATTTATGAACTCGTTCGATTTACCTTTACGTTAATTGTATTGCCAGGTCGGTCGATCTTTGATAATTCCAGGATGGTTGGGATTGTTACGTCTGCCAAACTGGCCATCGTTGGCCTGGCTGCTCTCGCAGCAGCCCATCCCGGCCATCATGAAGTAGTCGGGAGCCCTGTTAAGCGCGACTTTCATGCACGCACTCGCCGCTCTCTCGAGTCTTGTGCAGACTATCTGGAACGTAGGGGAACTCTCCAAACCGCTGCGCTTCATCGCAAGGGCGTCGTTGAAAATGTGCAGAAGAAGCTCAAAGGTAAGTCGGTGCTCTTTCTCACATTTTCTTTTCAGGATGCCTAGGACTGACCTTTCAGCTCGCAAGATCCAGGCTCGCGATAATGCCTCGGTCAACACAACCCATCTTTCCAACGTGGAAGGCATCTCCATGACTACCGACGCCGCTACCCTCTTCTCTGACAACAGCACCTGCATCCTCAATCCCACGGGTGAAGTCGGTCCGTTTTGGGTCAAGGGCGAGCTCAATCGCCAAGACATCAGTGACGGCGAACCAGGTGTGCCGACCTACATGCACGCCCAGTTCATTGACGTGACGACATGCGAACCTCTGCCTGACATCTGGTAAGCGGCTTTTTGATCTTCATTCGTCACCCTGCTGCATCGCATCATCTTACTTCGACTGTAGGTGGGACGTCTGGAACTGCAACAGCACGGGTGTCTACTCCGGCGTTCAATCCTCGTCAAACGGCCACGGCGATGATGCTTCCAACCTCAACAACACCGCGCTCCGCGGCATTCAAAGGACAGACAAGAACGGCATCGCCATGTTCAAGTCTGTCTTCCCAGGCCACTACTCCGGCCGCGCAACCCACGTGCATGTCATCGCACACGTCAACGCCACCTTACTCTCCAACGCCACCATTGCTGGTGGTACCGCTGCCCACAGTGGCAATTTCTTCTTCGACCAGGACCTAATTTCTCAAGTCGAGGCCACATACCCATACAATACCAACAACGCGAGCGTGACCTTGAATTCAGCAGACCGCGTGCTCTCGGATGAAACTACCGGCAGCAACTCCGACCCGTTCTTCAACTACGTACTTCTGGGTGATAGTGTAAGCGAGGGCGTATTCGGCTGGGTTACGATTGCCATTGACCCTTCTGCAAATTACACCACCAGCTATGCTGCCGCATTGACAGCGAACGGAGGCGTGACGAACGATGCTGGGGGCATGGGTGATGGACAAGGCGGAAGCCCAGGGGCTGCTGCTTCAGGTGTTGCCAGCGGTGCGATGCCTAGCGGTACTGGCGCGCCGCCTTCTTGAGTAATCATCGGTTGTAACGTTGTAGATGGAGGTATGATTTCAATGCAGGAATCTGTGCAATTCTCCAGATGTGGAAAACCATGCAGTATCCGACTAATTCCGTGAGCTCGCTCTCCTAATCGGGTCAAATTCGACGGACCGATTACCATTACTTGTAGTTGTGTGAAATCAATGCATTGAAATGTTCACGACAGACATGTTCAAGTGGACCGACGTTGAGCTATAGCCGTATAGAATTCAAAATGCATTATTTTCGGAGCCTTTCTGCCTGGTTCCATGTCCCCAAGGTTGACCTGACGATGTGGTAGTCCGCGCGGAATGGTTCGTATGTGTGGTGTAAAATCGCGCGTTGACCGCGAAGGAGTCTGCTCTCATTAGTCCGTTCGACGTACCAGCTACCTTTTTGTGTCTCTGCCACGTGCTGCTCATCAATACTCGTGGATGGCGAAGTGATCTGGTCAGTACTATCCTGCCAGATGCACGGGCGATTGATCGCTGCTACGTAACGTGCATCGGCTGTCTGCCCGTGCCAGATCAGAACGTACGTAGTGGCTCGACTGACTCAGGGGATGCCAGCGAGGCGCTGGTCGTATAGAATCATGTTGTTTTGAAGTAAAGTATCTATAGTAGATATAGGTATATCTATAACTAAGGACCTGGAAGGTGGATTTCTGGTATATAGTGTTGTTTCTGTGTTTCCTGTACGTTGAGCTGGCGCTCCGGCTGCGTTAATTAACGTGGCTGATGATTCTTGTGAGTACTTATCCTAGCTTCCTGTTCGATCTCTACGATCTATGCTCTGTATCGGTATGTATGATAATATGGATTATAAGTAGATGATTAAGGGTAATAATGAGATGTAAGAGGATTTAAGGAATTTAAGAATTTAGGTTGTGTAGAGGAAAGTAGTGACGTTGATAGCGCTAGGAGAAGGGAGAGAATTGTGAGGGTAAATTGAAAACTGAAGATGAGACAGTGGATCACATATACAATAAGAACATCCGGATAAGGAAGGTGTAGATTATACCCTAGGAGACAAAAGGGGCTGCTACAGCAGTGACAAGGACTCAAAGAGAAATCTGTTTCTAAGGAAATGGGTATACCCATAAGTGATTGACGACTAGAAGGCGATTCGTGTAAGGAGTTGAGTTATGATACTTAACCCCGTAAACACGAGATAGTATGTGGCCACGCGTTGTAACCAACCTTTGCATGGATGTAATGGAAAGCGCAGGCACCTCTGCGATACCTATTATTGGAGTCCTTACCTACGACTTTGGTGTACGTTGAGCGCTCTGGACGCCAAGCCCTAAGGGTATCATGTAGATATCCTGGAGCATCGGGGACCCTGGATATTGTCGAGAGCATAAGACTGCTAACACGTGGGAAGATCCATATGGACATAACGGTCGAGATTTAGTAGCTCTCGTCAGGCTGTTCGGAGCGAAGCTGTCGTCTCCGCCCCGGTGGGGGGGGGGGGGGGGGGGGGTGTCTGGTGGGTTCTCAATGTGTAAACCTCGGCGACCAGTCTGAATCTCCAATGTGCGCCTTGTGGGGGGCGTCCTCCGCTTTTGATCTTTCGGATCCGGGGATCGAATAGGCTTTGAAGGTTCGAACCCCCTGGTGCTTCGTGCAGTCTTCGTGGGATATGGGGACGTGTGCCTATTATTGGTAAAGGAGGCGTATTGCTAAGCTTCTTCCTTGACTTGAACATGCTCACTGGTATTTGCCGCCTTGCGCTCTCTACTTGCGCGAGACTGTCTTTGCCTGATTGATCCGTTGCGTCCACCGGCCCGAACGAATTCTCGCCCGCTTGCTCAATCGTGTCTAGGTTGCGGTTCTTCGCGGCCTTTACCGGGGTTCCGAAGAGTGCTTTCATGAAGTTCCTAATACGCTTCGCGGTTATACTGCCCTTCTGCAAGAGCCTCGAAGGCTGCTTTCCATCGCGAGGATCCTCAGCCATCGCCTTTCGCTGTCGGTGCCACTGGTCCTGGACTCGCTTCCTCATGCGTAGTAATACTGCTGGGTTGCCGTTCTCCCGGACCGTGGCAATGACTACTCCCGAAATGTAATCAGTAGCCAGCGACATCTCCCCAGGCTGGTTCTGGCAAAACGGACCCTTTGAAATGAATCTGACGCACGCATCTTCCGTTAGGTTTTGGAGAGGGTGCGACTGCATATTGCGCAGGTAATGTAGATACGGCTCGCGGAACGTCATGTCCGAGAACCAGATCTGATCCTTGTTGTATGAAATCATGAGCTGGTGATAGTCTCCGTTCTCGTCGCGGCCCTCTTCAAAATTCGTATTACCCTCTCGAAGCTTGAAACGCTCAGACACAACTGCAACCAGCGTTGCCAGCTCTTGCATAGGAATATGTCTTCCCTTCGCTCGATCAAAGTCCCGTCTGTAGGGTTTCATTTCGGAGTAGAACGCGACGCCTAATTTTTTTCCAGATTCCATGACGGCGTAGCCACCTCCGTCTGGGCGCCCGAGATGGACGTAGGTCCGCTTTTGCTTGTCCCCTGGAAGTGAGGAGGGTGGTGTACCGAATTTGAACGATCTTTCATGCAGGCGATGCTGGAAGCTGGTGGGACCATCCTTTTGCAGGACTTGACCTTTCAGGGCATTGATCAAAGATGTGAATGAGCATGAGCTTTGAACTTCGTATTCTGTACGCGAGGCTTCATCGTTGCGATCCATGTCATCTTCAAAGCCATCTTCATCTGCGTCGCTATCTTCAAAGCCATCTCCATCTGCGTCGCTACCTCCACGAGGGCGTAGATTCTCTCGAGGATTGTCCTTGCGACTGCCTTGGTCCTCATCGCCAGCGGCTTCCTGGTCTTGGTGATCTTGCGCATTCCGGCCGCGCCTCAAGGGGGTGTCGATAAACGGGTCTTCAGACTCTGGTTCACTAGCTTGGGCTGCCCCTCGTCGGATAATGTTCATTGATGCCTCGCTCAGAGACCTCCGCGCATCGAATACTTCCGCATCTGGATGGCTCCAGCGGCGCCGACCCTTTCGAGGGCGATGAGCCTCCACTACCCTCGTCTTCAGGTGCATCGCCTCCGACGTGATAGCATCACATGTGCCGCTGGAGTATCCAAGATCGTTCTGGTATGCTTCGTCCTCGGGCTCCTTGCTGGTAAGCGGAGTCTGCGGCTCCTTGTCCGCGTGACGTTTGGGGCCTCGAAGCGCTCGCAAGAGGTTGTGCAGGTCTGGATTCGCACGATTGGCATCCCTTGCCTCTTCCAGGTCGGTCGAGGACATAGCCGTGGCATTGTACAACATCTCTCCTGTCGTCTCGAGGTCATGGTCAGAGGGGTAGATGCCGCGAAGGTGGAGGCTTTGGAGGTAGGTGATTGTAGACGCTGAGAATGGCTTGTTCACTGCCAAATTTTCGAGCGTGCGCAGCTCGTTCTCATTCTTCTTGAGTGCGCATTCCAGTTCGTCGAAGAACGTGGGACACCGATGTACTGCCCTAGTCATGGCGTCGCTACTACTACCCTGCTCAACAGGATCTGAATCGCTGCGAAAGCCTCGGCCACATCCAGCCAAGTCAGATGCACTGGAAAGGTGACACGCTGTAGGGATTCGTGCAGTGATCGTCAGCAAAGCGCACCGGAATGCAAGTGGCGTGCGCGTCGTGCCACCAGGAAGCCAGAGATGGTGGTGTTGACCGCGGGCGAGGGGAGTCGTGGCGTCTGAATCCCGTGTAGGGTGGTGTGGTGCCCAGGTGAAGTACCGGCACGTGACGACGCGTGCCTCCGCCGACGCCACTGTCAACGAGCCGCCCGCGCTTCACCTGCTTTGTTTACCTCTCCCCACGACGTCGCGCCCGCCAACTTCGACCTTGAGAATATCACAACAATATGGCGCCTTTGCAGGAGATCAGCGGCAATGCGGTCGTGGAGCCCCGTTCCGCCGGAAAACTGCGCGAACACTTTGCGACGCCAGACAGCTCAACGTGCACTACAGCCACGGTCACGGACACGGCACCCGCCGAGGTCTCCAGCGCTACCGAACCTGCCGCTGAGAGTGCCACCAACAAGTACCAAACGCCCATCGCAATTGGCGGCCGGCGTGTTTTGGCCATGGTCAAGGAGATCGAAGGCATCCAAACCTCCATCGGGTCCGATTTCTTTGCACGCCACGACGTCGCCTGGACCATGAAAACAGATGGCACAGCCCCGCTAGCAAACTCGGATACACGGGCCCAGTTTGCAAAGGTGGCACGGGATGTTGGCCTTGCCAAAAATATCGAGAAGTTCAATAGTCAACTCGATGAACTCACTCTCACTTTTGGAATCACTGCCACCGACATTGCGTATGGAATCAATGACCTAGCCAAGCTGGTTGCCCATTGTGATGGTGCCTCGTCCGCCTTGGACCATTCTTGCTTCTCGCTGGCGACGATTCAAGAGCCTACTGAGTTCGATGCTTTCCACCGCCGCATCACTGCTCTGATTCGAAGCGACTACATCGACTATCTTGCGTCTCGGAATGGCCCGTATTGGGACTTACTTACGGTTAGTAGCCCTTTCGGCGACGAAGACTCCGACATCCTTAGCTGCACTGTGGCTGAATCTGCGGATGCGAACCCAGATGAGCAGACCCTGCTTCGCAGCGAGGCCTTTCCATTGATCGTTTTCCTCTACCGTCAGATGGTGCGCCACTTCCAAACATCCTGGGATAGACCGAAGACTCGATTCTCTGTATGTTGCCACTTGCTAGTCGTTCAACAGCCTCAGCTAAACTGATTCTAGGTCACCGTCATCGCCTTCACCTGGACACATGTCCGCGTCCACGAAGCCTGCCTCAATGTGCCCTCCGACCCTCGACAGGGTACCTCACCATTCATCACCATCACTAGACACCTCAACCTTGGCAACTCTCAAATTCGCGGTGGTGGTCCCATGGTGGAGCAGCGCTGGCTTGAAATCTTGTCATATACGTGTCTTTTTCGTGACCCCGAGAAGGAGCGGTCGTCGCCTGGGCTGGGCGATACGGTGCCATCATCGCCGACGAGCAAGGCTGTCATAGGCTCTCCAAGCGCCTAGTGCCTTTCGTGCTTGTTGGGGGAATATGGTAGCAGTAAGAGAGCAGCCGCGTTGGCTATGGATCTACAGGTGACGACATTTGCATTGCAAGCATCTGCTTTTGCATGATTATGGAGTTGGATACCCGGTCAGCGTATGATCGTTTAGAGGTTTCCCGATTTGCACCCGGTGTGCGCTCTAACTGGCGTTGTCACCACGTTTGTAAAAATGTCACTTGTGTTCACAATACCCTTCTTTGCGGTTTTACATGGATGCTCTTCACTGTGTCCGGTTTCTTGTCACGTCACCCTGCGCTAGATCCTCCTGGATCCCATCAACTTCACAGTCGTTATTCTACGGCTCCTGAATCCCATCTCTTTGGGTCTCCATTGCTCGTGTAGAATGCGCTCAGCGCATAGAGACAGGCTGCGTCGGTCACTGAGTAGCTGTCGGAGTCTTCGATGATTGCACAAGACGCGGCTAGAGATATTGCGTCTGGATTATCGCTATACAATACGTGACCTTGAATAAGTTAAGAATGAAATGAAAAGGCTCGGAGTGTGGGTAATCAGCTATAAGACTTCGATTCAAACGGCCATTAAATTAAGGCTAGATCTACGAAGGAGCTATGGGACAGTGATACTGCTTGAGTAGGGGTGTATGCCCGAGCTGCACTATCTCCATGATGCCGTAGCTGCTCATGACCTTCCTTACCTGCCGTCCGAGTCCTCAAACGAGAACAACTCGTTTTCCACGCTCACATACGCCCTCCCAGCACGTGGTCGACCCTCTCGTCCGAGAGCGTGATTACGCCGGTGCCCTTGGGCTTCTGCATCGGCCGAAACGACGTCACGCTGTCGTACTTGGACATGTACGCATGCATAAATCTGACCAGCGCCGCGAACCCGCGCGCGACGTCCTTGGTGTTGACGAGCAGGTTCGGATTGGAGCACTCGCCCGTCTTCACGTCCACAAATAAGTGTGGGCATGTTCTTGTACGGGATACTCTCTCCCACCGTGGACTTCGGGCCGTCGCTGGCCGCCAGCTTGTCCCCCATCACGAGTTCCTTTGACTCCATGTATTTGACCGTGTAGGGGTCGCCGACCTTGCCCATGCCTATGTTACGACGACAGCTGGAGTCGCGGGCTTCTACTAGCGCTGCTTTATAAACGTAATGCAGGGCTTGATGAGCGCACAGTCGGGCGGGAGAGGGCAGTTGATGTAGCCGTTCCATGAGAACACGCCCGAGTCGGCGAGCTCCTTCGACACTGACACCGCGTCCTTGGTGTTGGACATGCGGTTGATGGACGCCGCGCCTGCGAACCTGCTTAAATACGTGATCAAGCTCTTGTTCGAGCTCATGTTTTTGATGATGTTCGTGAACGACTCATGGTAATGGGGACGCGCTCGCCCAGGGAGACGGATGTGGCGTCGCCGTTCACATGCCTGCGACACAGGGCCTGTACGCGCATTTGCATTGCGAGGTCGAGGCGAGGCTAGGTTGTGTACTGGAAGAACGGGATCATTCTGGATAGGGCGTCGGCGTACTGCTTGGGCTCGGACTCCCTTGAGGGGAAGCGCAGACCGGTGAACGTGAGCGTGTCGTAATGGTAGACCGAAAGTGAGTCGACGAATGGGTCTTGGATGATAAGCTTGTTCCCGTTCTCCAGCAGCCGTAGCGGGCTGATCAGAGGGCCGGTTGTGATCGATATGTTGCGCGCCTTCGAGCCGACGGACACGTGCAAGTGGGTATCCATGTTAGTCTCACACATGTACCTCCACTTTTTATCATCGAGCGGACGTCGTCAACCGTGGCCATGCAGCAGTAGCCGCAGCACCTCACAATGCAGTGTACGGTGCCGACCCCCATTGGGAACGTGAGGATGGACAGTATCTTATACGCCATCTCGTACGTCCTCGTTGTCATGAGCCTGATCATGGTCCCGCACGTTAACATATCCACCCTGCCGGTCGCCTTTGACTGGAGCGTGTAGCACGTCTTGATGAACCCGCCTGTCTCCGTATTCGGCTTCCTCTGCTTAATGTTGGCTTGTTCGTCGCCACCCGCAGCGTCACCCATAGAGAGCACGGTGTTGTCCAAGATCAAGCCATCGAACGTGTAGTGTCTGTCGATCGCATCCATGGATCTGTAACGTGAAGGCGCTCAAATTCAGAGACAGAAAGGAGCGGTTGGCATTGGGCACGAAGAAGCGACTGGTTAGGTTGTCGTACATTTCCCCATTAGTGAAGTGCCTGCGGTTGGCGAATATCAGCTCGTCGAAGGTGTTCATGTCCAAGACCGTGATGACCATCAAAACCGTCTGCTTGACACCCGCATTGTCGATGTACACGTGGTGGGGCTGCCTGTTGACCCTCTTCTCGAAGACCTGCGAGCTCACGGGTAGCCTGTTGCGGTGGAGCGCCAGCAATCCTGAGGTAGAACCTGGCTGCGAGCTCGCGCTAAAGCAAGTGTTTGCAGCTCTCTGGTACAAGTAGAGAGCCCAGTCTGGATGGCGACGAGTTCATATTGCGCTTCGCTATCTTTATCCTCGCTTGGGGTTGTCGCAATCTCTGCGATTGTCATGTCTGTGATTTGACAAAGCATCTCGGCTTTGTGTGTAAAGAGGTCGATAAGGATTCGGCGCCATAGCGGGTCTAGGAACGATAGGATGGGCTTCTTATGCATTCGCGGGATCAAAACCACCAGGGTAAATAGACCACAACTGAGATTATCCTCTTTTCTAAAGCTGTCTGGTACGCCGGAGCCTACTTTTTACCAATCAGCTGTTGTAACTGGAAAAAAGAGTCCGAGGAACGTAATGACTCGAATGACTGTTTGCTTACCGTCCGTTACCTTTGAGACGATCGAAGGTCTCGAAGGTGTATCGAGAGCAATCGACAATAGCGCCCGTCTAATGATGGCTAGATCAATGGCGAGAACCAAGTATGTTTTTTGATACCAGAATCGTATATTCTTTTGGCTTTGTAATACACCAGGAAGGGACGATTAGAATACTGGCCGGATCTGGATTCATCGCTTGCAAGGTGCTGTTGACAGCCACGTCGTTAAGACTGCTTACGGGCTCAAAGAACCTTCGCATCACAACTCCTCGTTCGTGGTTTTCGTCGCCTGGCTCTGGGCCGCTGCTCTCCTCCTCACCTATGTCTGTGTGGGCATCTCTGGCGCCAACACATTCATCGCTGTTATCGTAGACGCTGACCGCGTCTGTGCTCCCCCCTTCCTCCTCATGTTCGTCTCCTTCCTCATGCTCGACAAGTTGCGGATGTAGTAATGAACAATGGTTCTGATCGAAGTCATACACGCCGAATAGAGGATGGGTGGCGCCCGCTTGTTCGAGACTGCTGCCAGCGTCGCCGCCAGCATCGGCTTCCGCATATGGTAGGCTGCTCGAGCTAGCACGAGGATCGTTGCCTCTTAGGCGAGAAGGGTCGCTCGAGGATGAACGGCGTCGCTTCTGTGCGCCAACAGTCACTCCATCAGGCCGGGACGATAGACCAGGTCGCCGATGACGTTGGGACTGGCATCAACCATCACCCCTGCCGTAACGCGGGGTATTTCGAATTCTTCAGTTTCGGTTCGTGGTTCTCTAAGGCTCGGACAGCCGCTCGCAGGCCGCTCACCCTGCTTCCCCTCCGGGTCCTGATTGGCATCGCGCCCATCCCTTTGCAAGTGATGAGCTTGGTATTCTCGCGGCCGGTGGCGACACGCTGAGGAGCAGTCGCTGATTCGGCCATATCAGCAATCACGTCACGATCTCCGCTGTCCGCGTGCTTACTGCCGAACACGCCGAGGGTGCTAGTCGTGAGCATCTTGCAGCTTACGGCCGTGCCTCAGCCCTCTACTGCTTCCATGGCTATGAGCGCCTTCAGAATCTTGCTCAGCACCGTGGGCTCCCCCGCGACCACCCAGCTACCTAGTCGTGGCCCTCATCACCATCAGACCCGGCAGCTCGCGCAATTCGTCGATCTCGATGTCGGTCATGTCCATTGGTACGTCCACGCTCCCCTTCTTCAACAGCAACTCCAACCTGGGTGCGGAGACGCATCTGTCCACGGAGATGCCCAGCTCCACCATGACGTGTACTGGGAGAGGTCTGCCAACACAGGCGCGCTCGCACAATTTCATGCGTATGGCGGACCACGCGTGGAGGTCTAAAACTCTGCAGTTGTACGTAATCGTGTTCGTCAAATTGTTGTCAATTGATGTGTCGATCATCGTGTACGTGTCCAGCTTGGGATGGAGTTCGTACGTGCTGGACATGTATGCGAGTGAGAACTGCTTCCACACGCTGTTCTCCAACTTGTGGGCGTAGTACTTCGTGTCGCCACACAACATGCCCAAACCCGACTTTGTTCGGTCTCCTCTCGTCGGGAGTGTCCGATGTCTTGTCCATGTGCGCGTTCGGGGTTGCCATGTACCTCAGGTCGTAGTGGAAGCCGTTTTGGATGTTCAAGAAGTCAGGGTTGAATGTGATCACGAACGCCGACTGTGAGTGGGTTAAAGATGATTTCCCGCTCTCGGGCGCCCCAACAAACGAGCTCTCGGAGAGGGATGAGTAGCTGTGTGACTGGGCGGTATTGAAGAGGAAAGTTGTCGCGAACGGACTCGCCTGCTATGTCTACTATAGGAACGCGGCGTTGTGGGCGCAGTGCGAATTGACCGAGGCTGCGTGCGAGTTGCTGGAGCAGACTGACACCATGGCGCCGGTCAACTTTGCGGCTGCGCTCAAGAAGTTCCACGCGTTGCTGAAGAGGGTCGCGTGTCCGGTCGGACGCATCAACAGCAGCGTCTGTATTGGTACGTGGAGACTCACGTACACGGTTGAGTATGAGAACAGCGGTGCGTTGGTGGGATACAAAACGCACAAGGAGGTGACCGCGAACCCGAGAGGAGCTGAGTTCATGAGGACGTCATGTTCGTGGTTACGGCCATCGTCATGGCGCATCCGTACGCGTGCCCGACCACGTTCAAGGTCGACATGCAGAACTACGCCTCGAACTATATCACGGCCCTGCTCCTTTGAACGGCAGACTTGAAGCGCTCTCGGTGAAGAAGGCTAGGACTTTTTGCAGCGTGAGTAGGCGGGCGAAGGGTCCTGTGCACGGATGGAGCTGTCGAGCGTCGCAGATGGGAGCCTGCCTGGGATTCTTTCGCATTGGACTCGGTGCATGGCGGGGGTTTGACGAGAACAGCGATAATATCGATGATGTTAATGAATGATGTTGATGACTGTTGATGAACTTGACGACTGTTGATGAACTTGACGACTGTTGATGAACTTGATGACTGTTGATGAACTTGACAAGTGTTAATGAACTTGATGATGTTGATGAGTGTTGAGGATGTGGATGAAGGATGTGGATGAAGGGTTTTGATGAAGGATCTGATGATGAGAAATCGCGATCGTTCTGAGTCGACAGATGCGGTTGGCAAGCCCCGTGAACGCCATGGATGAGTACAATGCTTTGTATTGGTTCTCGGCGCTTGCTGCAGCATGTCACTGTTGAAGTCAGTCCGCCGTTGCATCCCGACCATGTTTTGAGGTCCCCAATACTTGATGTCAGTTCCTGGCCTTCGCGTCCTCGTCCTTCTTCACATCAGCCTTCGTAATATATGTGGGGGAGTAACCCCGCTTCTCGCTGCTACGGGGTTGGTTGTATAGCACTGGTCTCCCCATACTGCAGGAAAGTCAGTTAGCGTCGCCTGCCCAGCAACGGTGCTGAGGGAATCTAATCTACTTACAATGATGGTTTGGAGCTCGTGTCCGCGTACGGCTTACTAACCGGCTTCGCAACGGGTGTTGTGATATCCCGACCATTTTCGTTGGCCATGGTTGCGGTGGTGATAAGCGCGCGAGTGTCTTGACGTTCAATAGTGTTCTGACTGATTACCGATACGAGTGAGGAACTTGTTGATAGTAAGTTGGTTGTATTTGTGTCGAGAATTGTTGTAGAACTGTGAAACTTACCCTCGATCATCTGATTGGGTGCGGGTGGAGGTGAGAGGGCCGGAGGAAATTACTGAGGTCGTTCCTGCCTCTTTGAGATGGGAACAAATAAACGCTTCTTGTGTGTCTACTGTTGATCCTACTGTCCCCTGTAAGCCTCCTCTTCCCATCACACGCTGCGTATACGCGCAACCACAATGATCAGGCATACAGCGAAACAGCAGGTAGCGGTCAGAGAGACTGTAATGCCCATATCCCTTACTCGCAGTTGCAATGGGACATTGGCCCCACCAAACACTCCAATGACACGTAAGTCCGACACTTTGCATCCTCACACCAATGCTTATAACGAGACAGAGCCTATGACCACCTCCCTTCACAATCTGTGGACATCTCTATACCTCGCAGTGTCGCAGGAAGCGGCACGGCGACCGTAATCAATCTAAGAGAAGGTCAGTGAGTCAAGCTGAGATACGCCATGGCTCAAGCAACCGCTGACTAATGTCGATTCTAGTCGCGATGGAGCAGGATGGCCAAGTCGTTGCTCATACTATGGCGGCGTGCCTTTCCGCGGTGCTGCAAATGGCGGTGCTGCAAATGGCGGTGCTGCAAACGGCGGCGCTGCCGATAGCTTGAATGATCCTCACAAAATCGGGCTTCTCCCTCGATCCGAGTTCTACCTTCGTACCTGCTATATCGTGTGTTCAATCTGTTATACGGTTGTTGACATCAGATGATCAGGATCCGAACGTTTCACCTGATAGGAGAAGGCATGTGCATACTTCCTCTCAAGTGAAGGGAAACAACTGCGTCGACTTCCAACAGGTCCCTACACATCCCGCGCCTCGAGCGGCAAGCTATCGCTGCCGCCGACGAGCTTGTTACACACGAGCGAGCCTGACATTGAGCTCGGCCGATCAACAGCGTCTCCACTGCCAGACCACGCACCGCTTCTCGCCCCTCGCATCGTTGTCCAGTGTCTCGATGTATGCGCCGAAATCCTGTTCATGTTCAGATATCACGACGATACCGTTGCTGAGAACTCGATGACAGGGAGGGACCGTGCACGCATTGCCATCGCGCCAGCCCTTGGTTCCCGCCCCCGCCCCCGCCGCCACCCCCAGTCCATCTCCACCCGCACACAACAAGGTCAAGCACACGCAAAGTTCAGATCGAGTCGCACGCTGCCCGCTATCCGCTATCACGCTGGTCGGCGCAGCTCTCTCGTGCTACTGCCTTCACGGCGCCACCCTCCCACAAGGTCTGCTACCCGGCAACACACTGCGCGATGCACCTGTCACTCCAGCTGACCCGACAGCCCGACAACAAATCCAAAAGTAGGCCTCGAGCGCCGCAACCGACCGCCCTTTGGAGCGTCCGAAGCGCCGCACGCGGCCACGCCTCCCGCGAACAATGCGCCAGCAGCTCGTGGCGCGCTCGGCCAAGACACGCCCGGATTGAGTCCCTCGAGACTGATGCGACGGCTGAACAATCGCTCAGGCACGATAAGGAAGTGGCTGCCGTCAGGCAAGTGCTGGCAGAGGGCAGGAAGAATCCCGTACAAGATCATAAAGAGTGGCATCAAGGGACAACTCGGTGACTGTTGCTTGCAGGACGCAACGTGGTGCAAAAGTCCGGTGGGCTGGGCATTATTTCCTCAATAGCCGTGGTCGCAGAGTTGCAATCGGCCCGTCAGATGGCTGGCCTATTCCTACACGTATGACTCGTCGAGCCGACACCCCATCCGAGGATCGACATGACACGCATCTCCACCTCCCCCAACGTCGAGCCCTCGCCGCATCCGCACAGCTCAGATTGTACAGGCGCACCCCGAGCCGATCGTACTGCAGCCTATCGTAAATTTTCGGGGTTCGATTTCGACGATACAGACATTCGCAGCCTCGATCCGAATCTTGACAGCGGCATCATGAACGGCTCCGAAACGTCCAGAGTCATGCCTCCGAAGTCAACGACTCCTCTCCATTCCAAACCAGAGAAGCAACATGCCGCCTGACTGCGCGAGGACGCTTGGCAAATGATGTAGGTACTTCCCTGGCGAGTGTTTGGCAGTCCAGTCCCTAATGCCATCAGTCAGCTGCATACTCAAGACGAGGTGCTGCGATGCAAACAGCAAGATGCTAGCATCACTTCCGCAGTAGCTTCAAAACCTTAGGGATATTGAAAAGACTCTTCGCAACAACAGCGCACGATCGTCTCCGAAAGACGCCATCGCAAATGCTGATGGACAGCGACAAGTTGCCGAACTAGCGAACCAAACCACCGTATCGACGTATCATCGAGCCAACATGCAGTTTTCGACACCCGGACCGATGAGCACGGGTGGGCAGAGGAGATGCATACAACAGTCTTGAATCGTCTTCAGAAGTTGGACAGTGAGCGACGGAGCAAGCAGGAGGCATCGGATGGCAAAACAAGGGATTGATAACCAAACGAGCAGGATAAGGCGAGACTGAGTGCAGCGTGACATGTCGGAGATCGGGTTTGGGTATCTAGCAAAAGGCCTTCCTTTCGATGCCCGTGTAGAGCTGCTTACCAGACGGTATCAAGAGACTCAAGCCCGAAGAGTGTAGTAGACCGGCTGTCACGAGGGGGAGACGCAGATGTATGGAATATCTTGGGGTGCAAGTTTGTAGTGGTATGTATGCACCTCATGTTAATGGAAGACCGCGTGACCCCTCTTGCTCCCTTGTGACATACGTACTACTGCGAGACTGAACTGATTGAAAGCGAAGCTTTTTGTATCTGATTGTGACTGTTCTTCCTTGTTGTTTGCCCTGATACATTGCACATTGCGCGTCCCCAATGGTATCAGAGGTGCTTGTTAGGAGCTCTGCAAGGAATTGCTACGATGCCTCCAAGAAAGGCGGGAAGCCGATAGATCGGCGCTACATTTGTGAGAGTGGTTGACCTCATGGATCAATGTGTGTTCGCTCAATGGGACTGTTGCTTGGTTTCTTTTTGCTGATCTTGTCCGGCTTGAACAAGCTGTTGGCGGTCGTGCGGGTACGAGTAAAGGAAGGTGGCAGATCAGATTGCGCACGGCCCACATCGTCAGAACACCAACTTTGTATGACGCAGAAGTCAACTCCATTCTTTTCGACGCGCTACGTCTCGGCCACAACACCGTTATCTTGTAAATATTTCTCGCGCAATCGATTCACAATCCCAAAAGAGGTTGCAACACGATTCCGATGGAATTCCGCCGAATTGCGGTACGCGCAGCCTGAGCAAGATGAGAACGTCGACCCGGCGGCACTGCACACGCCCAAGGAACAGATGAAGGCGCCTACGCCCGGCACCGTCCACCATGAGCGACGCCACGAAGCGAACAATCATAACGACTCGGACCGAACGTTATCCTGCGGCACAAATTGCAGGCCTCGTGAGGGTTTGGCCTGGTATTGAACACATGGCAATCCATATCTACGGCACGGGCGTATCCGGTGTCGCTCGAACGCTCGCAAAACCGTCTCGGGGTCTCTCCTCAAGAGCGTAGTGGGATCGCCACAGGGATGGAGACTTAATGAGGAGGTGTGCGCATGGCTCGCCCCTGCGAGACCCACCTGAACCAGCCGCGGCCCGCTGGATATCTTCCGGCACGGACTAAACGCTCTTTACCTCGAGGGCAAGGGTCCGTACTTCCCCCTCTTTCCCCCTCCGCCTTGATCACAGTCTCACCAACAATAGCCAAAATCCTCGCATCCGAACGTCGTTACTTTCGATCTACACAAATATCGGTCCCGTTTCAGGGTTGGATCACCGGCACACCCACCTCCAATGCCGACTCACACCATTCACGCGCTGCAATCCCATCGCCCACTGACATCGCCCCGCACCTCATCTCCACAAAGGTAGCAACGGTCTCTCAACATACAAGGGCGGTTGGGCAAAAT
Source organism: Paraconiothyrium sp. Pb-2020 (assembly GCA_022419385.1). Taxonomy (NCBI): domain Eukaryota; kingdom Fungi; phylum Ascomycota; class Dothideomycetes; order Pleosporales; family Didymosphaeriaceae; genus Paraconiothyrium; species Paraconiothyrium sp. Pb-2020. The sequence continues at coordinate 345,165 of JAJUBI010000010.1, read as the reverse complement.
CTCCAGACAATCGTATGAGCTTTGGGCAGGGTACGATGGGGCACAACCTTCCACCAGCACTCCGGGCCCTCGGATCTCGGCCTCGTGCCGGACCGAGTTGGTCGCTGCCGAAGCTCTGCCGGAAGAGTAGGATCTACGTGATGATCAACCTCGAGGAGTATGGGAAGCCATCGGTGGTTGTCATGTCCGAGCTCGCGTGAGCTCTCGACACGTCGTCTTAACCTCTCTCTACTTTAGAGACCCGCGCATCACATTTATCTTAAAGCGCAACGATGGAATGTACAAGCTGTGGACGACGCTTCCAAGCGCGAGAGTTGCGTGGGCTTGTTCGCCACCACGTGCAAGTCACTGTCGACGAGCCCATTGGGATATTGGAACAACCACTTCCACTTTTGCCGCTGACCTGAGTCTCACTGGGGTCGCGCGGCACATTGTGAATTTCGATAAGACCCTTCACGCCGAAATGAAAGATGCCGACCAAGAGCAGCGACGGCAAAATCGTCCATGCCGATGTGGTGCGTCTTCGTTTTCTCGCCATCGACACCGAGGCGACGCTGGTACGCCCAGACAAACGCCAGCATCAACCCGCTAATCAGTACTGTAAAGAAGATGCAAATCCACAGGATGAAGTGAAATAGGCATTTCGTTTGCACGGCGAGGGTAGACCCGGTTTCTTTGAAAGGGAACAATCCCTCCGAGGCCATCCAGACGGAACCAAGCATGAGCGCTAACAGAATCGACACCATCTCTCTGACCTCCTAAGCAAAGGAGACTCACCGCGTTTTGTTTTTCTGGTTTCGTCCAACCAGTACATCCCAATTACGCCCGCCAACACAACCGCTGTCACAAAACCGCGCGGCCGCATATTTGCCCCCGGCCGCATCGTAATAAACGCAGGATTCAGTCTACCACGGAATCAACTTTGCTCTCGGTCGCCTCCACCAGCGCGGGTCGTCAATCGGAGGCTTGATTGAGATCCCGGACAAACAGCGCGTGACATGGCCGTCGGGCGACAGCGGGATGTCCGCCGCCACATGCACGTACTCCTGACGCGACTCAACGAACTGTTATCTAAACCCGACCGTGCAGCGCCAGTGTTTGAATGTTTTGATATGAATCTGTCGCGGGTGGTGTGGTGGGTACGCTCGAGATTCTATTGGCGTTGATGCTCCCGGTGATGATGTCGAACTGCTCCTCCGCCGTCCACGCAAGACCCTTCAGCCCTCCGCCACCTCGTTCAACTGGAGACTGCACGGCATGGGGTAGTCGGAGTGGTTCAGCGTGAGCATGACTTGGCTTCGGCTGCCCAAATTATCGTTGAGCTGCGTGGGTGTCCCATGGCGTCGGCGAAAGTCAAGCGCAGCGTTACTTGAGTCGCAGGCTTCTACAACACCCACGTCATCCGGTTCCTTGGGGTCCGCCTCCATGCGCTGCACGTCGGCGTGGTTCACGGACTGACTTGCCAGCAAAGCCGCGCCGGCTGCTATGAACAAGTGCTCACGATTCACTTCTTTGTGGCTTGCAACGTGTGCAGCTCGAGCTGTATGGCGTGCTCGATGGCACGGCGACGAATTAGGACGTTGTGATGTGGCTGCGCTGTTCGTTCTACACGTCGCCCCTCTTGAGAGCCCACGGCGCCGCGCTTCTCAAACCCGTCTTCCCTCTGGAACCACTAGAATGAAGTCTTCGCTCCAACGATGAGCGCGACAATCAGGACCACCGACGAGGTATTGATCTCTTCTAGTCGCGCCATCTACGTGGACTTCATGTGGTTTTTCGAAAGTTGCATTCGAACGTCTCGAACGTGTCCTTGCAGTATATGATGGTTCTGCCCCTCCCCTTGATCGCCTTTGTTTGCCTCATCATGGGCATGTCGAGCTCGCACCCTACAGTCCTCAGCCTCTACTTCCTCGCCTTCTGTGCTCGATCTCGTGGTCGATCACGATGTGCAAGAATTCCTCAAGCATTCCCCGAATTTCGCAATGCCTACGAATACGATAATATTCCTGCTGATCATGGCTTGGTTCTTGTCCCTGTTGTACTCCATCTTGCGCATCTTCATCGAGGTGGACGCAATGTCATATAGGATCGTCGAAATTTTCTTGTCCCTGACGACGCTGGCTAACACCCTGTTGATAATCTCTCGGACGTTGGACATCTCTTCACTATGCTTAACAATGGGTTCTTGAGCATGACCGTCGTGGGTCTGAACCCGTGGTTGACGTGCATTGATATCCCGATTGGAGCCTAAACGACATACGTTAAGTAGAGCATGATCGTCTCGATCCCCTGGATGGATGCCGTCTCCGGCAACTCGATCTCGGACGTGCACGAGAAGGTCCTTAACACGGAACCCTCGTTCCTAGTGTAATACATCCTCGCGATGATTACAACGCTGCACTCCTTGAGAACGATTCTCACCGAGCCTTGGGAGATGTTTGAGATTTTTCATAACCCTGTCGAAGTCGTGTTCGAGCGAGGGCGCGAACGTGAGCCCGGGCTTGAACTCGTGCTCCGTCACCAGGCGCTTCATCGTGTTATCGTTGTTGGTCCTATTCCTCACCCTCAACACCGAGTTGAACGGCTCTGCCCACCAGACGCTGCACGACAACTCCGTCAAGTTGACGGTCTCGAAGACCCCGAAGTACTGCGACGAGACAGTGTCGGACAACACCTTCAACATCTCTGCGTCCGTCGCATCTCCTGGTGTGGGGTCCCGGCGATGTCGCGGACGATACCACGGCAACGGCCGTCATCGAGCCCGACTTCGGGTGGCAATGGAGGGCCCGCACTCAAGCATGGCCACATCCTTCTATCTCCTCATCAGCGTCGTCACGGACTCCGAGATGGGTCTGCACTTGCTCACAATGGGTCCGACGGGTTCAGCGAGGCCTGCCCTCACGTCTTTGTACTCTGCGAGCCGCGGGTTCTTGGTGATCCCGCGGAGCTTGCCCACGTACTCGTCAACGGTCTCACCATGTTGTCGTTCCAGATCATTTTCTTTTGTGTACTTCTTTACAATCAGATCATCCGCTGGTGCTGTACGACGTAGCTCGTATATAAGATCAGCATCGGCTCAACGCAGGCTTTACAACTTCTTCGTTCACAACCTCTACAGCACCTTCCACGTCATCGAGTACAAGATGTACTACACCAACGGGAACTAATATACCGACTATAACGCGGCGATCTCGTGGAAGATCGTGCCGTATATGAATATAAGGCTACAGTTCGTCTGTCTTGAGGACACTCAATCGTCGGTCATTAACATCGGCCCCGCTGACTTCTTGAACCTCCTCAACACCGTTCAGGTCATATATGTGTACAACTCCCGCAGCATCTGCCCCACGACAAGGGGTGAGACTGTCAAGACGACGCCGATGTCAGGCGCCCTAAAGCGAGATTACAAAATTGACGATAGTGGCGAATGCTTCCTGTACAAGGACGCAGTCGTCAACTGCTTTGCCACTAAGAAGAGGAAGATTAAGTGGGAGACGGGCGCGGTTAAAGGAAGATAAAGCAGGGTAGGGTAGGCGACGACCATTAAGGTACATGCACTGGAACATGTAGTCGAACACCTTAATAGTGATGTAGACGCACAAAATCGAGATCGAGATTTTCGGCACGATACTGACAGGTTAAGCGGCACGAGCCTCTAACAAGAGTCTCACGTGGGCAGCTACAAAACGGCGAATAGTGATGACGATGAGCACGTCTGTTGGAGATGGTGAACGCGTCAATGGCCTGGCCAGCGTTGAGCTGCGTAAAGATTGGCGCCTGTATCACACATCGCCATCCTTTTATTGTTGACGAGTGCATCTCACCTGCGAGACCGAAGACATTCCATGCCCGTTAGCATCAGCAGTGGGAGATATATCATCGACCTTTATGTCCACTCCAAACATCCCCGTATACTTGCCGCATCCTTCCATTTCCTCCATCAAGCCCTGGACTAGTCTGATCATCCGCACTCTGTCCTGACGATGAACGCTTATTTGGGAAGTGTAGACTTACCACCATGCAACGACTAACCCCTCAGCCAACCTGTATCCGCCTAGGCTCGCTCAGATATTCATTACCCGTACCTGCGGAATTGATAGAGTCAAGCCCGTCAGATGGTGGTGAAGTAAGACGGGCTGTAGCAAGTAGATGCCCGTGCCATAACCCTTAACACTGGAGCGCTGTCCTTCCCATATCCGGCACGATTGATAGCAGATGGCCTCCATTTTGAACAGCAGCCTACGCACGAAACGCCTATAGTCTGTTCAAAACGTATCCATCTCCTGATTACTCACTTTCACACAATAGCCTGTGTGAAAGTGAAAGTGATCGCCCGTTTGCGTTTGCGCGCTTGTATTGCAAGAGTTACCTTACACTCAACGAACGTAGTCTCGCAATCGCTCGCCCTATACCTGAACTCTGGACAGCATCTTAGTAAAGACATGACGAGATACGACACTTCTTCGCTTGAGATGGGGGATTTCTTCTCGCTCGATCCTCGAGACTTTGACGAAGATTTCCTGGCTGCAACTACAGTATGTCCTTCCTCTTACATCTACAACAGCCCAATCATTCTCCCATTCAGGTTCCCTTTAAGAATTCCTCATCCACTATTCCATCTCACACGCTCACCCACTGATCTGATACCAGTATCCACCTCTGCTTCCTCTGGACGGCATCAGCGCACCGTCTCCACCAGCATCCGAGCCGCCATCCGAATATGCGCTCGTCGGTCTACAACTGCTGCGCGCAGAAGAGCATAATACGTTGCTATCGAGCTGGCAGCGGCTCGCTGCCGTAGACCTTGATAACGAGAGGGTGCAGTGTGTGGTTCTGTGGTGGTTGAGGTTAGCCACGGTGATGGTAGTTATCGGGGTGGCGATAGCGGTAACCATGGGTGTGTTGGGTCTATTTGCGGTCTGACCGGTGCGTGGGGGAGGTTACCGGTCGGTCCTGGCTTGCGTATGCGAGGGGGTGGCTCAGTAATTGCGTCTTACGAAACTTTCCGCTGGAATGGATCTCACCTCGAATCTGATATGGACTGTAGCCTATAGGAAAGGCTGCTAGGGTACTTTGCTGTGTTGTCAAATACAGTAGAATTGCTCCCTCAAAGCGCCCACATATTCAGCATGCACACTCCAGACTGACCAGACCCACGTACAATTTTTATTTGCAGAGTCTCAACATTGTCGAGATGAAATTTGGTTGAACCTACCTAAGTCTGCTTCGTTAATCGCCATTCAGCAGTGTTCGTTCCCATCCAGAAAGGCACCATTCTAGAACGGCTTGGACGAAGCCGCTATAATTACTCGTCTACAGAATTTTTGGAGCTTTCAACGATCATATTACTACTACAGTGTACTAAGGACCAAGGCATTCATAGTAGGATTGAAAAGTGGGATATCGTGCCACGGTCGGTTTGGGCCGCATGTTGCGCGAAACGTGCTTCGCAACACCAATATACACTACTGCAGCGGAAGAATACCCGGTAGACTTGCTGCTTCATGGAATCAAGAGAAATGGCGAAAGACGGGCGATGTTACTGAATAGGTTGAGACGGCACGCGATTGGTCAGTTAATCGCCGGCCAATCAGCACCGCCAAATAGCATCGCCAAATCCAGCAGCACCCTCCAAATCCAGCAGCATCGCCAAATCCATCTCGTCAGCGTCAACATCAATTCCCCTCGTTCTCCTCAATACCATGTTCCACTGTCCACGTAACATACGGCCAAGTATCGTCTGGCCATGTCATCCTCACTCGATCACTAAACACCACGATACTTTGGCGCCTGTCCAGAACGAGCTGTTTGAGACGCGTTCACCGGCTTCCACGGCGCTCATGGTTTTCACGCCGCCGGCAAGCTTTCATGCTATGGACGAAGATGACCGACGACTATGGCGTGAACTACAACAAGATCCATGCAATTGTGGTCGCTCAAAGACAGTAAAAGGATGAGACGAGGGGCATGAGAGCGGAGTGAATTGTGGGCTTGCGGACATGCAGTGGGTACTACGAGACGATGCGAATAGCCTATGGATGAGAACATCTACACTCACTCGGGGAGGGGTGACCTTGATTCTCTTAGACAATAAAAAACGTATCTCGTTCCTGAGCGTCCCTACGATGGGGAACTGGATGCACGCGGCGAGCTGCAACAACGGGTACCCTATCCACTCCATGGCCTACTCAATCTGCTTTGACGTAGCCTCAACCACCGCCATCATTCCTCCCGTCCGTGGAATCGGTCATGTTGAAGTAAGCCTCCGCAGTCATGACCGGAAGCTCGCCCTTGGAGACGCTCAGCATCGAGTTTGGGCCAGTCATCGTACAAGACTGGCGCCAAGTGGGTGCAGAGCGCCATCAACCTCGTCTCCACAGCCATGGTGTCCGTAGACCCGGACTTTGCGATGTAGTACCTCACCATGCCCATGTGGATGGGGGCGAGAGACCGGCTTCTTGGCCGTATACACCTGCGCCGCGACCGCCGACTAGCTCTTGTACATGCTCCTGGCCGTCATAAACGACTCGACGGCTCCAACGTGTTCTCAGTTATTAAGAATCACGCCACGATCAATTTGGGCCACACGTTGCGCGGGCAGCGCTTCACAACACCCGTAAGCAATACCGATTGTAGAAAGCCATCACGAAAAGCTCTGGCCGAGTGCGTGCACCTGGAGCACCCGTGCAGCGCTGCGCGCTGTTGCGCATTTTTGGAACCTTTTGTGTATTAGCGATAGCCGTTCTCTTCTCTGCTGTGTGCATCTTTGCGCAACTTCAAATATCAAAGCTTTCGTGATGTGTAAGTTCATGTGCATCCTAGCATCACTCGCATTGACGAGAGATTTTGATTGCGTGCTCCTCATTCTGTCCAAATCACTGCTTCTCTCTATCGACTGCGTGGGCTGAGCCTGCGGAGGGGATGGAGGGGGAAGCGGCGGCTGGCCTGGTCCCAATTGTTTCGTTGATGGAAATGCACTTTAGTCGATGGTGAGAAGGTTGGCGGCGGAGGTGCAGTAGACCCTTTCCAGTGCCATGTTATCTTATAACCCACTTCCGCTTCCCGGTTGAACAGATCCAAAGTCGTTCGTCTAGCCCGGCGATGGCAAGAACAGCAGGTCTGGCACCATAAGCAACAAGTCGTGTCTTTAGTAATCTATAATGATACAGCAATTCTATTAGACATAGACTAATAGCTCGACCAAACATAGAAACGCTTCTACCTCCGACCTCCAGGTCTATCTCGAAGAATCCTTCAAAAACACGGAGTTGCAGATTGGGCGTCCCCACACAGGAAGCTGCGACGCACCCGGTGCCGTTAACGACCTCATGCAGGTCCCTATCGGCTCAATCCTCCACCCTTACTTGGGCGACACCGAGCGCGTAGTCAGCAATAGCGAAGGAGTGGACGGGGCCTAACAACATCGACGTGGGAGCAGAGTCGATACTTGGCGATAGGTTACCGGCAGATTCGGTATATGGGATCTACCGACAAAAAGGAGTGCGGCTTTGCACGCAGAGTATACCTGCAAGGGTACTGGTACGTACAAGCCTGCGGGCTCGGGGTAGCAGTCACGTGCGGATCATGTGGCCGGTACCGTCACGTGCAGTGATGGATCCAGCGTGAAGTATATGAGGCCCCCTTTGGCCTACATGGATGCTTCACTTTTGGCGGAGAGCAAACTTCCAAGTGCGGAAGTATTGGGAAGAAGTGTAATGAGTACCATCAACAACTAGCGACTTGCAAGGTCTGGCGGACTTAGGCAAGATTTTCGAGCAGCTTCTATACATGCTCCTATCTGTTACAGACGACTTAGACGGCTTCAACCCATTCCCAGTCATGGGAAAGGTCAACATGGTCTGGCTCCTGGACGCAGTGCTGGCGAAATTGTCGGAGGTACCAGCGCACAAGATAACTCCCAGGCTTACGGAATCATCCATGAGCAAGGAGGGGGCCTCCACCTTGACCATTTTAGTATCGGAGACTACAAACTAGGTCTAGGCCTCTGCGCTATCCTTCACCACTGTCTTCATCTTGTTGAGCCCGCGCTTTATGCCCCCGTTCTCCGCGAGCAGCACCGTATACTCGACCTACAGCGTCTCTACCGGGTCGCTCCCTACGATATATATCTTCTTCGTGATGGCTGGTTTACGTTATTCTCTGGCGTGTGGTTGGTATAGTTCCATTGCCACGCGGCTCGAAAACATGATAATGGTTGACTTACCCTGTCGCTCTATTCGCTGCAAACACGTCGCCACTAGACACCACACCTTTGTCAAAACGTGTGAGGAAGATGCCTCCGCCCAGACGCCGACGACAGAACCTTTACTTTGCCCCGAACATCTGTTAAAAAGTTGCGAAGCCACAATCCACTATTGAATCGAACGTCACCGAGTGTCTACCCAGTGGACTTCCGGACACCAATGTGGACAGCCTCAATGCCGCGTTAAGACTCCTTCATTGGCTCAAGACTATCAAACGAGCACGATACCGCATCTAATGAAGTTGACAAATGTGTTGTCAGTCCTGCTACTAATCAGACACCCGAGCGTATACAACACCGATCGAAGGTCCTCAGTGCCCAGATTCATGAAAATACGACTTACGTGCATCTCGACGCTGTGAAAGGCTATGTAGGTCTGCTAGATCGTTACATTCCATTCTTGAGCGATAAGTCTGTAGCATTGCATGAGCACCCAATTAGCACAACGAGTGCATATCAGACCCTCAGAAAGAGCATTCCCTATCCAGTCACACAGATTGGCTAGCTACGAACCTGATCTCTCTCGGGCACATTACACCACAAGCGATACCACCACAAGGGATTCATAATCGATTATACCTTTGGAGTCGCAATCCCACACCGTCATGTAGTCTTTTCCACGAAAGGAAAATTGGTTCTACCCTGCACTGACCGATAGAAGCTTGATTCGACGGTTCTTGCAGAGTTAGGGGAGAATCGACCTACGATCAACATTTTACTCAAGTAAGTGGGGACTAGAGAGTATACCTCTGGATACGAGTAGCTACACCACGCCGGCAAAATGTACGGCTTATCGACTGACTATGTGCAGTTAGAGCAGCTTGGAAACAGATTCGAGCCGCTATTTTGCGCAGCGTTTGGAGTTTTTGCGCGCGTAGCATACACCGGCGCAAGTGAGACGAACGAAGTTCCTAGGGTTGTTGAGCTGCCTTGTACCAAAAGATTACGACGCTTCGTGCAGGTCGACGCATGTTCCCTACCGCGCTCATCTTGCCTCGAATATCTGCACGCTCATCAGTCCTGTATCAGAGCGTAAGGTAAGATCGCACGATTGACCAAAATGAGATGGCTTTCCTCAACGCAGTTAACATTGAAACTCACATTCTACGTTCGAAATGGGACGCTTGTCCCAAGTCCTTTTCCTAAATCAACCCTTCGTCTCTCAGTGCTTGCGTCCAAGACGCCTAGAAATAGTCGGAGACACCTTGCGACTGCCCAAATCCCCAGAGGCCAAATAGCAACATGTGCGGCGTGAAAGACATCCAAACCCAACAGACCTTTCCAGATCAATTGAGTTACGGCTGTTTGTTTTCCTGTCTCTGCTTTGCGGTCTCGAGTTCGCGCATGCCCTAGCAGTCGCTTCCGCTTCTTCCAGGATCCCACCCCGCCTTAACGGTAGGCTCAACGCCACTATTTCCACCGCTATCCGGCCAAGGGCATGCTGTTGCTCAATATCTACAAGAAGGCGCAGCCCGCCCGGTCAAACGAGCAAGACACAGCCTCGTCAAACACGCTTACTCTGCAGACCTCGCATCGCATCAGAACGATATCGCAGGTACATGGCAGTTGCAGATGCAGCAGCTCGGTCAGAAGGGTCTGCGCCGAACGGAGAAGGATGCGAAGTGAAGCAGGGGATGAAAGGGTCGGCATGGCGGTGAGGGAGATTGTGCACAAAGAGATTCACGTTGTGTCGATGATGGAACCTTCGAAGCTGTTGCTAGACGAGAACTCGACGAATGTCGATTCTTTAGGCTTGCGTGATGCGCTTGAGAAGGTTGTCACTCAGCTCCATGCAAAGCTGCTGCCCTACCGGATGAAGCGCGTACGCTACTACCACCGTGGACGGCTTTCGGTGCTCGGGCGAGACCTCGTCAAGCTGGATAACTAGTACAGCGAGCTGAGCGGCATACAAGCAGCCGAAGAGGCGGGACAAGCAGATTCAGGTTCACGTAATTGCTGAGGCGGCCGGCTCTCAGGATACCAAGGTAGATCGCATCAGCTTGGCTATTCGGGAGCAGGCCAAGCTGCAGGAGAGGATGCATAAGACAAGCGCTGACGATGTGTGCCTTGTGGACGTACGTCTCATCGGCTATTCCCACGACAAGATGCGCATTCAGGACTCCAAGGTGGATTTCCGAAAGATTCATACCGCTGGGCTCTCGACGGCCTAGACTCGCGGAAGTGGCGTGACGACCTGTAGGACTGTCTGTTGTGGCCTGAGACCGATCCTGGCAAGGGAAAACTATGCTGCTGTGTAGTGTGGCCGGCAGGGCTCTCTGCGAGCCATAAACCTCTTATCGTACTTCTTCTACGAGGCAATCGACGCCCCACGGATTAATAATACTACTACTTTCGTGTGAGGCCTCCTCCATCTACCTGTTACCTGATAACTATCTCTTACTTATACGTACAGATAAAGTATAATAACACCAACACTTTTGGGGTATATGTATATAAGGGTAAAGAAATGGAGCAGAGGCGGTTTGATAACGCATGCCCAGGCGGTAAGTCCTGATAAAAGGCAAGGGCTGCTTCCTATCACATGTCTTAGTCGCTTGCGCTGGCCACATTTATCTGACCATCTCTAGCTTCTTGTGAGCCCCACAAATTATACTCGATGTCAATACCACCATAGTTTTGGTCCCCACTTGTGAGCAAAAACCGTATCCTATCAGTGATCGCCACCTCTATGGTGAACTTGTAGCGACGATATAGCTTCGATGTGTTATTAGTCCGCTTCTGTGCTTCATTTGCCAAAGGTAGTTTATTGAGGTCGAATATGAGTGTTCCGACAAGTTTGACATTCTGGGGATGTTAGGCATAACATAAACGCTGGCACTGTTCGGACATACCTCGTCTTTTGCACTGGAGGGAGGCTTGTCGAGATCACACTCTTTGAATTCAATCTCAACGTCGTGCGCTTCTTCCCCAATGCTGAATACCCATTCCACTTCGTACGTAGCGTGTACGGGTTCGTTTGTGGAGAGGCTCTGCCCTTTGCCGACGAGCCATCTCATGCGGTTTGTGGCGTATTTCTTCTTCGTAAGACTGCAGGTCTCCGTGGTTGTAGTACCATGTTTCGACATATCATATAATTCCTTGATCGAGAGGCCGTAGTGTTTTCGGCATATGCGCTCCTGGATGATGGTATTTTCCCTACCTTCATGTCCCCAGTACACGGCACCCTTAGAGACAGCGGACCACCTGATACGGTATTAGCGTTTGGAACCATGTAATGGACACTGAGATGTGTACGTACGCGGATGGAGGGTTGAGTACAAGAGCCTGTAGATTACACTCCTTTACAGCCTGCTCTATCTTCTGTCGTATATAGGGGTTAAGCCCCAAGCCACCAACAATAATAACAAGCTGTTGAGTTAGCGCAGCGCTCTTTCACATAGGCTATGCGAAGGGAATACATACTTTGATCAATGGTGCGCGTGTAAAGATTTCCTTGATCATTTGGACAACTGCATCGCACGTGTCTTTAAAGAGTTCAATCATTTCTTGCCTTTCATACTATCAGTAACGTGAGGGAAACACCTCCGGTGGCCTGAAGGTCTAAAAGGCATAAGACTTACTTGGTAAGGCGGAGCTCTCCTGAAACTGATCCCGGAGCGGGTTGCATGGAGGGTGGGATGTCGAGAGGGTAGTGCTCCTTGTCGTCTTGACCGTTGAAGCTGCACTTGAGCGCCCTCGAGAACCTCTGCACCAGGTCCTGGAGGCTTGTGGGAAGCGTCGAAAAGAACGTCTTTTCAAGTTCGTCGGTACTCACGCCGCCAGATACTTTGCGAAACCAGTCGTCGCCCAACTTCTTCTGCAATAACAGGATGAACCTTTGGTCTATGAAGCTGCTGCCACATTGGCGGCCAATACCAGGTGCAATCTCCTTGATGGTGATAGGATCCATAGCGCAAATTCTGCCTGCGACAAGATCCGAGGTACCGCCTCCAAGATCGCATACAAGAAAGTCATCCCCAGCATTCATACGACGAAGGCCGTGAGTGCCCTTCATGTCTTTAAAAACGTAAAGGGCCACTGCCTCAGGCTCTGTGATCGATATGACGCGTTGGAGATTGCTAAGTTCAGACTCGTTGAAGCCAGCGTCCTCCACCGCCTTGAGCGTGGCGGCCTTTGCGTGTTCCGACCAGACTGCAGGGAAGGTGACGACAAGGGTTGTTTTGAGCGACTTCCAGCTATCCCCCCCGTAAGTCTGATCCAAGGCTTCAAACAAGTGAATCCTCACATGTTTCAGGAATTCCGCTAGTATCTCCGTCGGTGCTAGTATCTCCGACGTCCGTGCGTTGAGGCTACGTGATTCCTCGGCACTGGAGAGCTGGCCAGGAGCGTCGATCGAGGAGCTGTGTGGCTCCTCGGCAATGGAGAGCTGGCCAGGAGTGTCGACCGAGGGGCTATGTGAATCCTCGGCAATGGAGAGCTGGCCAGGAGCGTCGACCGAAGGGCTGTGTGGCTCCTCGGTCATAGAGACCTGACCAGTACCGTCAACGAAGGGGATGAGGCGGTTCTCAAGCTGCAGTTTGGTAAACGCATAACGCTCATCATGTGGCTGGACGCTATAGCCCCATCGCTCCCCAACGCCATCATCGGTTTTTTGGATTACCGTTGGCACCTTCTGGGTATTTCCGCCTTGGCCTTGATGTTGGCTTTCCGGCCAGTCCCAAATGGTATGGACCTGGATATTATCCACGCCCTTTGCCTTCTCGGCCCACGACAATCCTGCTCATTGCTGCCGTTAGCTTTGCAACCATAATGAGCACAGAGCTTATGGTACCCACCAGTATGCGTAACCCCAACATCCAAACCTGTCTTGACGCGTTAATCTGTGTCCGAAGAATGATGACAACAGGAAGCAAGGGCACCAGGAAGTAAGGGCATCGGACGCAAGGGCATCGGACGCAGGGGCATGGGGAGGCACGGGCGTGGAGAAGCAAGGGCATCAGGAAGCAAGGGCATGAGAAGTAAGGCGTCAGACGCAGGCGGTTTGCTTGCACGTACCAAAGATAAGTTCGCTCTCTGCCTCCATGACGTTCAGCAGCTAAGGTAGCAGCGTTAAAGCGCTCGAGCAATGTAAGACGTGGCACAAATGATTGTATTACAGGGCTTGTAATAGTGAGATGGTGGAGAGATGGTGGTTGAGCCGAAGTCACATCGCACGTTGACTAATCTCCCGCAAGCGCGTTGGTGTAACAATAACGCGCGCGCCTGTACCCAATCAACCTCCAGCTCTGAGAGTAGCGTGTCGTGTCACGTGAGCCTCTGTAGCCCGTGCCTCGTCTTCCGGCTGGCTCCCCAGTTGCCAGGGCGGTACGCTGAAGTAGCTGTCTGGAGAATACGAGGTGCAAGTTGCAGATGGGCGATCCAAAGACGCAAACGGTCCTGCCTAGGCATTATAGAGCTCTACAAGCTATTCGACTCGTGCCTTCATCTAGCTGATACCCGCGGATATCGCGTGGGGACAACCGATGCCGGTCCTCATCGAAGAACGAGGACAACGTCCCACACTTCCTATTCTCCTTCCTCGTCTAATGCCGTCCACTCTTCCTCCGTCACTGCTGGGGAACCGCATGCTAAACTGTGGTGGCACGGCGAGGCGGCGGATGCTAATCGTACCAGGCCTGTGCAGGTTCGTGCGGCCTCACCAGCGTTCCGCCAGCCCACATGTACACCATGATTGAGAAACAATGCAAAAGCTTTGGACTGTGCTTAGGCAAATTGATCTCCCGGGCTCTGTCTCTGACTATCACATCACTCCCTTGACATTTCCAACTGCAGGAATATATCTCTTCCCCCGTCAGGTTCACTGTCCCCGTTTCTCAGACCCACCAGAGCTTGAACGCTGGAGTCGTTCCGGGGGTCACAGGCGACCGGGCCAATCTTTGTTTGAAGGATCGGTGAGGCAGTGCCTTCGCGGTGAGTACGCCTTACGGAATGACAGCATCTCAGCGGCAGATGCAGTAGGAGCAGAAGCCGCGGCGGCGGAAGGACTAGTAGGTACAGTAGTTTCTCACCACAACTTTGCCATGCACGGAGCGGGCGTGCTTGGCAGCGGTTCCTGTCGACTTCTGGCTTGCCGTGGTGTCCGTCGTTCTAATTGACTGCGACAGGCCCGCGACTGCGCCCTGGGCTGATGTACCTGTTCCCTTGCACCGCCGCCCGCCTTTCCCGCCCGCCGTCTCCGCCCACCTGGACAGGCCCTCGAGGGCTGTGCGTTGGTTATTGTCGCCCCGCAGGTTGGTCAAAGTGGTGGGAGTCGCGGGTGAGGTTCGATGGCAGGATAAATTGTAGATGTGATTACGGGGGAAGTGTTTGTCGAGTGATGGTGGCTGTTCGCAAAGTGTGTCTCTTTCTTGAAACTGCACCAGCAAACGCGTCTGTTGATGTAGTTGGTCCTCGGCAAACACGCGGATCCTAATCCCCGAGCTAATGATCTGGAGACGTGTCAGACGGTATTCCTAGATATCTCACACGGCCTTGGTGTGTATTATTTGTCTGCCTGCGTCGCACGCCCCATCGATAGTGTGAAAGAGGTAAAGTCGGTTCGTGTTCGGCGGTGCTGGATCCGGGGCACGATGAGTGTATCGCCTCTTCGCATAATAGCATGCGATCGACCGTCGCAGGCTGCCTTGGAGATGTCACCGGAGATGCCAACTGAGATGCGCCCAGCCCATTGCAACCGTCCTCATCCTCCGTCTCGTTTCTTTCCCTCTAAGTTTCAACACGGGTATCGAAATGGCCATTGACCTTGTGGCGTACTCTCGGCCGAGAACTAGGACCGTGGCAGGTGCGCGGAACCGCTTCGCCGCTGCGTTGGATCGAGGTAGTGCCGAACGAAGGTGTAGATTCGTGACAACCTGGTAAGCGTTAGTAGACCGAAGCTTAACTGTTTGAAGACGACGCACGTACGCTTAGCTGGTATATGTCCGGTGGTCTAAATTAGCGCTGACTAGGCGACCAGAGGCGGAGTTGGTCCCGGTGACGCTGAGCGGCCAGGCTCGCTCGCCACGAGTCCTGAACGGCAATTTCGCCAAGATTGTGTACAATGTGTAATGCTTCGGCTGCTGGTGTAGGCATAGGCGCGCGAGAGCCATAACGCCAGCGGCCACCTAGGCGACAAATCGTGCCTATCGGTATCCACTGATGGCGCTTGCTCCTCTCTGCACTCCCTATGTTTGACGTGTCTCCTCCCGGCGGCGCTTCCTTCCGAATACCAAGTGTGAACACCTACGACAAGGCTGCGAGAAATCGATACATGGTCGGCCGTTGTTGTCGGACTCGGGCTCGGTGCTGCGGCGGAGGTGTAGCCGTACGTAGAGGACTTCGGTGACGTAATGCGGAGAGGCCGGAGAACGAGCGAAAAAGTAATTTGGTTTGCGAGGCAGCAGTGCGTGCAATGCAAAGCATTCGATATCACGTCCTGGGCACGGGTAGAAGGGGGCTTGGAGTGCGTGGATTTGATGACTCGCGACACTTGTGGGCTCACGAACTTGGCGTTGTAATCTAGCCTGAATAGGCAAGGTGCACGGCCTTACCATCACGGAACTCTTCGCGCTGATGTAGTCGGATGTTTGAAAATACTGTTATGCCCGCTTGCTCTGTAGCGGACCAGATTCATTGTTGTAAAGCATAATTGGTACCCTTGCCATAGTCCTACCAAGTGCTTGAACCTCAGCCGTCCATGACTGAGAACAATGAAATGCACGAGCTCTAGGGTCAACGAGTACAGCACGAACGCCTTCCAAACATAGGCGTCGGTACGTCGTGATGTCTTTGTTGACTGCGACACGGACGGAGGTACTGTGAACCTCGTTTCGCATCGAGCACGAAACCTACAACCATAGAAGAAGTGACAGCCGTCACGCGAAATTGATGCGGTGGCATTTTGGTGGATCGGCGCTCCAACTGCTCGTTACAGAAGGTGCTGGGATATCCTTACTTCCAACAAGTCGCTTGCCGTAATACCGCGAGCTTGTCTCCCACCTGTCTCCCGGCAAAGTTGGAGAAGATGGTTCAGCATCTCAGTTCGAACGAGAACGGGGGGATGAGGTGTTATATCCATCTTCCTTGTGTCCTCTCGCCAACTCAGCCCTATCAAGTCTTCTAAGACTGGGATGAATGGTTCTCCATCGTCCGATCCTGTGCAAAGAAAGCTCCCGTATCAACTACCTCGACCCGACGTAGGACTCACGCCCCGATCACGCCCACCAAACCTCCTCTGCCGGCAAGTACCATCACTGACGCTGCCGGTAAGCAACACAAGTGGAAGCGTGAGGACACGAGGACAAGAAGGCGTGTAATAGGTAGATGCGAGAGATCGATGACCTCTCATCGTCCTGGAGGACTCCATCATCATACACGGTTGCGTGCCCCACAAGCTCGACTCCAACGTCTTCATGAGCCCCGCGAACTTGAGAAGTCTCCAACTGCCCATAACACTGCAACGTGGGCTCACACAATGGAAAGAGTGTGTGTTGAGAGCACGCACTCTAGGCCTCTCTGATGTTGAAGGCTCCCATTCCTTGAGCCTATCGTGTAACAAGACTCAGATTGCGCCAGCCCTATCTTTGGTGAGCTACGACTAGGTACCAAGACTCTTGACGTTTCTGATCTCATTGTCGACTATCGTGAGCATGTTCGCCAGAAGAAGCGCTCACAACAGATAAGCCTCGTGCGACACTCGCAGCCTCACCGTGAGGCGACGAAGATCCCAAGAAGGCTCTTAAGTCCTCTGTGGTGACTACCAGGGCTATTCTGGTGCTTTTACCTCAGCCGAGACGCGCACGGTCGTCCTCACGACTTCAAACTTGACAAAAACATTTAGGTTGAGATTCTCGACCTGAAGAGGATAAGATCAAAGCGCAGGTGGCTCTCTCGACCAGTCCGCCCTTCATCTCGACCGCGCCAGTAGCCCGTTCTATGAAAGGGGTCGAGGGTGCCGAGTAGACGATCATCCTCACGGGGGCGTATAAGGCGAAGACCATATGCTTGCGCATAGCCTCAACTTCCAAACTGATGTATTTGCGACTGCGTCGGTACAAAGTTGCAGGGAGTCTCTCATGACTTTGACTGAATGCGGGTTGAGAAAGATGATCGGGTGCGGTACATGGCATTTTGGAAGTGCCAACCCTTCCTCGCCAGGCTTCTTGGGACCAGGATAGCGAAAGGAACAGAGACCTCATTCCAATCTACATTCCATTCGAAAAGCTTAGGCTTGCATCCAAGCTAGGTTTTCTCATTGGCGTGACTACCACCGCGAAGCACCATTGGGCATTATGGACGTGACGGCGGCCTGCGCACGTTCGCTACTGTTCTATCTATTGAGCGCTCAGTCTCCCCTCTTATGAACTCCTGCAAATTCATCTCAATGGTCTTGCGCAAACTCCTGAGGAAACAGCGTGAACCGTCTTGTGAGATCCGGACCGAAGCGCGGATTCTACGGGGTAGACTTGCCCAGGAAGGCCCGAAGGCGTACGCGAGTTGGTCTGGCTCACCGTCAGATCAGTGACCTCGACAGTTATACCCTTCGCATATCCGGGGCCTTTGAGGGTGAGAGCCTCACGAGTGCTACTGCGGGCTTTTGAAGCAAAATGCTTCCATGGTTGACAGGAAATCCGTTGCATCAACTTGCCGCTGGCCGGGCAGCTGTTTCATCGATTAGCAGAGAAAATCACTGCGCCGTCGATACAAGAGTGCAACGCCCGCGACGGAACCGCCCACGATCTTCCGATAGTCATCGACCTAAGTCGCGACCGCGAGCTTCTCTTTCTATCATTTGGATGACGTGTGGCATGCTCGAAGTGTTTGAAAGGGGACCCTAGACCCTACAATAAGGCCATCCGTTCGACCATGATAATAGGTCTAATCAGTGTAATTATGCGTGTTGTTTCTTTGTCGGGTGAAATATTGAAGATCATGTTCGCCAGCTTGAACCGAAGGTTATTACTGAAGACGGATTTAGATGAATGGTTGTCAGTGTCAGATGCGAAAGCAGACATGTGACGAGGCCCTACATTCTCTTCGTTTACGTATTTGTTACCCTGTCGCGAGACGTCTTTCTCGCCGGTGACTCTATCATCGCCATCAATTCTTTGCTCGGTGTGACCACATACCCCCCCGAAATACAGAAGGTGATGTTGTGGAATCGGAAAACGAAGGGCAGTTTGGACGACAGCGCGTCAATCTTCACTGGGTTGATGAGTATGGAGTAGCTGGAGTAGTGCTACCTGTCGCCCACGTATACATTCACCACCGAGTGTGCCTTCAGCTGCTTGATGATGTTACCGACCAACGACATGCTGCCGCGCCTATACTGTATGGGCGCCTCGCTGCGCTTATCATAACAGAGGTCATCTTGCCTGATCATCGCACAATCATAACCCATCCTCTCAAGGTTCATGGGCCTGGTCCTATGGTCAATCGTGATTTCACCGAGGAGCTGCTGTCCCACATCGAGTTCTTAATTCTCTCGGAATCCTGACCTGGTTACGTCCCGATGACCATCTCCATGACTACGTTCAACGACCGGATCTTCCCTAAACTCTCGATCGGAGCGCGTTCGAGTGCAAGGCTCTTCCGATGAGTCGCTAGGACGTGGCTAAGTATACAGATTCCAAAACCGGTATCACCAAGTCTGTTCGTGAGTCCGTCGCTGAGCGCTTTCGTAAGTACTGCCCTCGAGCCCATGGCTGCTTCTCTTACCCATAGGGAGTTCGTCCTTGACCAACTGCATTATATACGAACGAGAACACTTCAACATTACGCAAGTTCTCATCATGCGTACCCCACCCAACATCGTCTCCGCTTGCATCCAATTACACAAAGTATAACCTTAGCGTCCACATATAGGGAGTAGATCCCTAGTGCCCAAACGAGACGTTACTGTCGGGGAATAACAACACTGCCTTGGAACTACTTGCTAAGATATTGATGAGATGGCTTCTATTCAAACACTAAACATGTCGTTGATATCATCTTTAACGAGGAGACAGGATTCTATTTAGTACAGATGCAATACAGTTTCCTAGATATCAGGTGTTACAGGTTCTGCCTCGTGATGCGCGGGATCTCGCAGGGTTGGCGGTGCGGAGGATCAGAATTTGGGGGTACGGATGATTGGCATTTGCGGTGCGAAATGCGATTTAGTGGTGCAAAATGCGATTTGGCGGTGCGAAAGACGATTTGGCAGTGTAGAAGACTGTTTGGCGGTGCGGATGACTGGGATTTGGCGGTGCGGAAGGCTGGAATTTAGCAGTGCAGCAGGCTAGAACTTAGCAGTATAGAAGGCTGGAATCTAGCGGTATAGAAGGCTGGAATTTAGTGGTGTAGAAGGCTAGAATTTGGCGGCGCGGAAGGCTGGAATTTGGTATTGTGGAAGACTAGGATTTGGCGGCGCGAAGGATTGGAATTTGGCGGTAAGGATTCGTGTAGTGCTCGCCTAAACTCTGCTTTACACTATCCAAGTAAGTTCTGTACTCTTAAGCTGGCAGTCTATATGCTTCAACAAGATCGCTTTGGGCCTCCTAATTGACAAAACTTGAGAAGCCTATACGCCTCAGATTCGCTTTTACGCACCTCTACTTCTACCCTCTCCCGCTCTTACTTTACATCGCCTTTCCCCACTTCTCAAAGCCAATTTTCGCATTAATCTGTGCAAAGGATACATGCGCAGGAAAGCGAGTGGTGATGCCTACCAGGTATCCTTACAAACACACAGACAGCAACACCTGGCAACGGAAAGAAGATGGCATGGTAGATAATACGGAATAAGCTCGCACGCAAGGAAAACCTTCCAAATTCTACACATAGTAAGCACTTCGTCAACAAACTCGAATCGCCTTGGTCGGGGCACTTCTCAACCTGGTTAGGCCCACGCCTCTACGGGCCCTTTGCCCGTATCTACACAGGTTTTTGTCCGATTATGGGATAGAGCGCGAATTTGTATTCCGCGCCGTGAGGAGCTTCATATTCATTTAAGGTGGCCAATTCTTAGATCGGGGCAGCTTTCAGCCTTCACGTGGAACACTGGGAAGCTTTCAGCGTGATGGTGCCTAGCGCGCGGGTTTTCCCACAGTCATGCTATGAATTCCGGAACAAGGTGCGTATTTACAGTTAGCACCTCTAGGAGCTTCAGCCGGGAAAAGGAAGTGGCACGCAGCCGGAAAAGCTATACGTAGGGCATATTCAGCAGCTGGAGCGATTTCCAGGCAACTGCAGGGCGTGAATGGGAGAAAGACGTCCATTGCCCATCTTGTTGTACTTGACGCGCATTACGATCCAACGTCTTGTCATCTTAAGCAGGGAGCAGGCACAAGGCAACGCGCAGAAAGAGAAGGATGTGAGTTTGTAAGTGTCCGTTTGGAGTGCGCCGAGGACCTCTTCCCGCTGCGAAAGCACTAAGCCCCAGAAAGGTTAACCTAGCTGAGTCAGCTCTCAACCAGTCGCGCGTTCTCATGAGTGCTTCGACTTTGGCTGCTGCCACGCGCCGATTTCCCATCTGTCCTCAAGTACAAGCAATGCCCGCCGTCGCACTGCGCGGAAGCAAGCCTCCGCGCCTACGCGCAAGCCGATCGCACGCCCCAACCGTGGGGACTTTCTCGACCCCCGCAATCCCCGCCCCGATGTCCTGCACGAAGGCAAGCTACGGCCGTCGACGCAAGCGAGTTCGCGCGTACCATTGCGAATAAACAGGCGCAGCAGCAACGAAACTCGTTGAAATATGGCACACCACTCGGAAATGGGCAGCTGGATGTCGCGACGCCTGGCCTGCCACGATCAGGGCGACGACTCTCGTTAGCCAACACAACCGACACAACTCGCGTGAGCTTCACCTGTTCGGAGGCTACAAAACCATGCGCGCGGTAAATGCCATGTTCTCGACTGGACAACTTCGAGACCGTAAGCGGGGACATCCGAGTCAGGCAGTAGGACAGCGAGCCATGTGACGATACCTGGCGTAGCGCAACCAATCCTCACGGCTGTCAGCGAGATCGCGACGTATCTTCCCGTCGCCGGAGGTACTGTGAATTCACGGGAGCCGCTACGTCCCAGCAGTCTGGGCTTCAAACGCTTGACCGGGCAGACCCCATCCCGGTACTGTTCAGACTTCACACAACAGGTGAGAGTGATGCCCTACGTCGCACCGGCCAGCCACTTTGAGGGTAACCTGTACTAATGCATAGCTTTCAGTATTGTTGCTTCCTATTACGCGCCGTCGCGTTCGTCGATCCCCCTCGTGTACGTCAAACCCATCAAGCAAGCGATTTGCTCCTTCCGCCATTTAAGGAGTACCATACTGGGTCGCGTGCGAGCGTGGGGACGATGCCGGTATCGGTCCGTGAGCTTTTGTTGGCATCCGGTGACATTGCAGGGACAGGACTATACTCGTACCATGACGCTGCTGCGATGCGAGGACAGGGCACAACTCGTTAATACGGCAGGCCCTACGGGGCTGTGGATGGCCCGGTAGCGCAATGGGTCACCAGCGTGGGGGTCTAGCTGTGTGAATTCCTTCGGCCTCAGAGCTTCTCGTGCGGGTGGCTTTGGGTACTGTGGTCTCCCGCGCTGAACAAAAGTACGAGCGAAAGAAAGCCAGATACTCAGCGGCATTAAGACGGCAGGCTGAACGATAACAAGTCTTCTTACCTCGATCGTCACCCGCCCGCCTCCCGAGTCCTCGCTACTACTAGCGCAGCTACTAATACTATTGTCTGAGGGTGATTATACGGTATCATTATCTACTGTGGTCAAGTGTGTAGTTCAAACCGCGAAGCCCTAATAGGAAACAACAACTAGCTACTTCGGCATTGCTTGGAAGGGGGAGGCCAGTGTCTGGAAAAGGAGAGTTTGCGGACGAGCGGGCATGTAAACGTCCTGGTCCCAAGGTCAAAGTAGGAGCAAGAAGAGCATGACGCTGTTGCCATAGCTACCAAGGACGAGCCGTATCAAACTCAATCTGAGTGGTGTTGAAGTTCTAGGCAATCCTACACATCACCTGCCAAACTTCTCCCTTCTTTCTCAGCTTCGCCTTGGTCTTCAACTCCAAGACTATCCCGGCTGGCAAAATTCGACTTCTTGCACGCCCCTGGAATAAGCCATCTGCTCGGTGTACGGCATGGCCGCAGACAATTTGAGGGTAAAGCACCGCGCCACCGCCTTCGCTGATGACGCAGTTGCGCGCGCCGCTTCCGACAAGATCCATAGCGAGGATCTCATACAGCTCCGAGCGGGTCAAACGTATCCCCATTCCACGTGAACACTTCAAGTTCCTTTCCCCTTAAAACTGTGGACGAGCGAAGCGCATGCATGCCGTCAGTGGCCATCTCCTCGGAAATCCTGTCTTAAATGTCAATTCAGACGCGATTATCCTTGACGCACGTGGCAACGACAGCTCACGTGGGCTATTACTTGATAGCGAGAAGTTCGATGTGTTGTTTGACGGGACGAGTGAGGACAGCTCAGACCGAACCCCGTAACCGGCGGATCTGATCTAGAGCAACAAAGATTGAGCCGACCTCGGCATTTTCACCTCATCCCAATGTCCTACGAGATCGAGCCTCCGACCGAATCCTCCCTCCTCGAACCGGGCCCATCAGAAGCAATTGATTGACATCACCGGCCCGCAAAGCCTGCCCACAGCCTCCATCTCCATCACGATCAACATCTTGAGTAATACGTTTGTCGATATGAGGCTCGTACGACTACCGTGCGTAGCAGAATGCGCGTTAGGCTCGTTCATACGCGCTAGAGCGAAGGAACAAAATCTGAGCAACACTCGGCCGGCTTGGGGGAACCTGATCGGCCTTCCACAAATCCGCGCGGGCGAGAAAGCTGAAAACCCACCGGATCGGGAACTGATATTCACCGTGAATCTACCGTCAACTCACCAGTGGATGTAGATAATTCTGCGACACCTCGAATGCTTTCGTAGTCAGGTACCGCGCATCGCCCTCTAAGGTCAAGAGCAACATTTCTTACTCGGCTGGTGGAGAAGTATACCTTGTTCATGACAAAGGGAGACGCGAAGGTTTTGGCCAACATGCTCGAAAGTCCGCCTTGGGAGTCTCAAACCATCGCCAGGAATAGCTTGTACCAGAAAAGAGAAGCTCAGTAACGACCGCGAAGACAGCGATACGTAGGCCAAGTCCGAAACGAGGCAATCATCTTCAGGGTACCTCAACGTCCTTTACCGGCACAATTTGCGAAATGTACTGCTCAATCCAGCCGGCACAATACAAAGCAGCCGCTTTCATTCTGTACGAGGATTTTGCGGCTTCTCCTTATCATCTTGACCCACACTCTGGGCTTTCGAAGAAAGGTCCCTTGCGTTTCGGGCCATCAATCGTGGTGGTACTGGTTCACAAGAATCGTCCGTTGAAGCTCGGGTCCGGTATACAGCGCGGAAGCTATTGCTGCAGGCCTCGATGCACTGCGCCCCGACGCCGACACCAACGACGCGCCCGCTCCTTTGGGCTAGGTTTCCGCTGACCTACTCTGGACGATCGCGCGTCACTTGCCCCAAGAACAGGATGCATCCAGGGCAAGGTTCGCTACGGTTGATGATTGTCAGTACGTTTACTCTTTGTTCGGCGCCTCACGAAGCGTTCTTCGTCGTAAAAGATACGCCTGTAGTATTCCAGGACTTTGAGAGTCGACACAGCGTAGGACGAAGAAGAGGTGTTTACACCCTTCTCTAATGCATTGGACTTCGAGTTTTTTGGGCAACAAGTCGGGGCCGGCACGAGTGCCATCGCGCTCACCCAAACGAACGGCGACATCCCATGCTCCCTTGAACTAACAGCATGAAGTCCGGTCATAACCCACCCCGAACGTCAACAACAATGACTGGTTGGCCATCTGCGCGTTCTACGTCAAGCCTCAGTCTGTCGCTGCGCGCTGCTTTTGCGCTGATGCCATCTAATCCTTGATGACGCCTGGCAACATGGCAGTGTAGGAGGGCCATCACTTGTAAGCGTTGCACTTACCTCTGTGCTCCGTATCCTCTCCCGCTCTCCTCGTCGGACGCAGTCACACGTATTGCACCTTTTGGCGAAGCGTCCCCTGGGAGTCTACCTGCGTCTCTGAGAATCGATTTAGTGCCTTTCCACCGGCAATCCCGCCCTCACCATGACCTCACGACGACTGCTTTGTCCTCCGATCACGCACACGCTCCGTTTCGCCGCCTCGCTGTCTCCTCCACCATGGCTGAAGCAGCAGATTCTAAAGAAATACCCGCAAGTGCCGTGAAGGCTACCACCCCTGGACGTGCGGGATCGAGCAAACGACCAGGTAGTAGGTCGGATGCAGCCACACCGTTTGAGTCAGATTCGCGCTTCATCAACATCGATCCGTGGAGAAACCTGGACTTCGACTACCCAAAAGTCTGTGACTCGTCATTAGGTCATCTCCTTTGCCTTATGCCGCTCGTCGGCATCGCGCGTCTGTCCTCGCAACTCGCGCCCCGCAAGCTCCCCAGCTGTGAGCTGTCGGCGACCCGCAACCATCACTCTCACCAATCAGCGTGTAGAAAGCAATGACGCAGGAGGTCGAGCCAGCTGCCACTTCACCCAACACCAGAGAGGCTGCCTGTCGAGTCATCTTGCCATGGACCGTCTCAGAGCATGCGTCGTGCGGTCATGGCCCCCTTGGACATTTGTTAAGTGGGCGGAGCTGGGTGGAGCCCTTTTGTTGCTATCTGGCCTTCGCTGGCCAGCGGGAGTTCGATTGCTTCCTTTAGCTAGTGGGCCTAATGACGTGGGTCGCAACCCTGCGAGACAGCAGGATGGGGGGTCCTGCCGGTGGTCCCCAGACACGACGGATGCTGATAGTGGGAAGGTGCTTGAGCTGTCCGGCGAAAGGAGTCTTGTTGCTTGGTTGCCCGCCAGGCCGCTGCCGTCCTCTGATACGCCACCGGGCTTACCTTACCAATGATTACATCACTCCTCCATCTATGTCAATGTCTGCAACAAGACAGGACCCGACAGACAGACCCACCGACGAAGTGACCGTCGTCGCCTCACCGATCGCTTCACGGAATCTGGAAGAGTTGATGTTGTCACGATTACCGTGACATATCCAATCGTAGCCTCCGTTCGACCTACAACAACAATCATTTAAGATGTCACTACGAATCGTTCGCAGCAAAGAAGGACACTGGCGAGACGTCGTAGGCTAGGTCGCAAGGACGCTATATCTAATTTCATGGGCAAGGGCAACAATGATAGCCGTCAACGTGCTAGTGTTCGATCCAGAGGAGTGGGCACTCAAGCGACGAAATCAGGCAGACCCTGACCTATGTTTGCCTATAGATGTCGAGCTATCTGTCTTGGCAGCCATCCTCCTCAGCACCCTTACTGACAATCGACTCATCACTTGCTCCACGGGTTAACTACCTCGCACGCGTGTATTCTAGTTGGAAGCATGCCAGGGTCTTGCGCTCTGAACGGATGGCTCCTCCCAGTCCCAGCGTTCTTATGGTAAACTCTTCGAATCACCTTTTCCGCGATTCCACAGCGTGCTCAAAAGCGTTATGACGGGCATCCCTCCCTTCGCGTACGGGTCTTCGCCTTGCCGGCGAGACGATTTTGTGTCATGAGACGGAAGCTGGAACGAGTTTATTGACTTCATGGCCACCGTAACGAAAGGTCATGGAGAGCGTATATATGTCAGAGCATGACCATCTTGCGCGTATTGATCATCAGGCGCGGTATGCAATTCAAGGGTCAGGACCTCGCGTCTCAAAATTCCTGGCAACTATTTCCATGGCAGCTGAATTTGGAATCTGAAGAGTATCCATCACCTCACCCTACCTTGATATGGCAACATTCATGTCCCTGGTTGATGGGCACTGACCCTACCATGATGGCGACGACATTTGTATTTGCCGCCCCGCAACTGGGCGAGATGAGCGATTGGGTGACGGGCACTCAACAATGACTAGATGGCGCTCTACTTGCGAGACGTCTAATTGAGTTTCAAAGCAACGGCAACCCTCACGCAGCGCCATGGAAGGTGGCGAACATTGGAGTCCATCTTTTCTATCACATCTTCAGCAAAACGCGTTCTGCTTCTTTGTACCAAGTGAAGTAATTTGCTGGCTCCTCCGCCCTTCTCCTAAGTAAAGGGTAGTAGTCAAGAACCTATGCCAAGCTTCAAACATGAGGGCATTTGCACATACATGGATCCCGGATAAGAGAGAGTTACCAGTCGAGGTGGTCGCATTCTGTGGAAGCTAGAAGACGCCGAGGAATCTCTGGGTCGCTGTCGCCTATGTTGTTTGATCCGATCAAAAACTTGTTTCGTTGGATGTTTCATTGGATTCTTCAATGATTCACCAGATTCTTCAATGGTTCATCGAATTCTTCAATTCTTCAATTCTTCAATTCTTCATCGAATTCTTCAATTCTTCGTCAAATTCCTCAATTCTTCATCAGATTCTCCAATGGTTTATCAGATTTCTCTAATGGTTCATCAGATTCTCTAATGGTTCATCAGATTCTCTAATGGTTCATCAGATTCTCTAATAGTTCATTAGATTCTTCAATCTTCCTCAGATTCTCCAATAGTTCATCGCATTCTCCAATAGTTCATCAGATTCTCCAATAGTTCATCAGATTCTCCAATAGTTTATCAGATTCTCTAATCTTCATCGGATTCTTCAATCTTCATCAGGTTCTTAGATTCTTTAATTTTTCATAAGGTTCTTCTGTTTTATAAGATTCTTCTTCTTTCATTAGTCTCGTAGATGTTAATCGATCTAAGCATCGGAGCGGATTGAAAGAGATGGATCATTATCCTGGAAGATATGAAATAGAAGCCGTTCCTACATGTGGCGAAGCCTGTCACCATAGACATCCAGGAACACGTTGTGGTACTATTGACCCTCCTAGACCTAGTAACAAACATCTCGAACGACGTCTTACTACCTACAATCCCGATAATTTCGCATCTATTATGCGTCGCTTGCACCGCCGCGCCACTAATCGCCTGTCTATCTGGCACAAAGATTCATTGGTAAAACACGCATCTGGAGTCGCGTAGCTACTTTGGGGTGCCTCTTATTGTAAGTGTAGCATATATGCCCTTAGGATTTATCTACTTTCATTGCGACAAGTACATCGGAGCCCCGCCTTCACCCTCAACACCTCACGGGTTACTTTCTGGAATGCAACACGACATATCGCACACCATTAGCCTCCCATTTCCTTAGTCCCTAATGTGTTTCGTTCGCGAATGCTGTCCTTACCTAGCGCAGACTACGCCAGATGATTTTACGTTCACATCGACTAAGCCGAAAGTCGCGCATATCCTTGCCATTTTTGTTTGTCGGGACTCTCGATAACGGACTGATATAACTAACGAGGCGCGGTAGTGGAGTTCATGTGAGTAAAGAGCGAGGCTGCGAGCTTGTACCAAACAATCCCTAACTATATGTGTAGCGATCTGGTGTTCTTGCCCAGCCACGTAGTGCTGTAGTTGAATGTTGGTGTCATCGCCCTACTTCCCCTTACCCCACGATGTCGCCAACGTACTTCTCAATTCCACCTCAAACAAATTGCCACTGTCCAGGAACCTTGCCACGCGTTGCCCAGGCTGTCCTGTTCCACGTAGCGTTATTGTTGCCAACCTTAAGCGGCGTGCTTCGCGCTATAATCTGTGCGCATTAATGCTCACCCGTGGAGGACTATAGAGTATCACCGTCCACACACAATCAACCTTCCCTGCGAGTCTCACGCCCCAAGCGCCCGCAGTTACCACCTTCACCGGCTCCCAAACAAGCTCAATCTTTCATCTACATCAGGCTCAAAGATAAGCGTACCAGGAACGATACAAGGGCTACCCACCGGCAGATATCAGAGCTTCTGATCCTCTTTTTCCAACATGCCCTAAAGATGTAACCCACCTTCCGCTCGTAAGCAGTAATCCAGCTTTCCTAAGATTTGGTTTATCTTTATTAAAATCAGTCCCTACCAATACCACCTTGGCTTTTCCAGAAAACCTGCCACCTCACTCAGGTTTCCTTACCCCTGGTACCACGTTGGCATCCCTGAAGCTGCCTTACAGAAAGCAATCATCGTCGAGATCTCTTTCCCACGACTTTTCCTCTACCTTCACCCTACTCCTAGAAGAGTATTACATCCATCAAAATACAACAACCAACCTAAGAATTTAAACAACCAGAAAAACACTCAGGCCGACTTGTGGGTGAACATCAAGGCTTACTCTCCGAGTGGGAAAACGTAGAACTTGTCATCCTCTCTCAGCCAGGCGAGTCTAGCCAATACCACAAAAATATATGCTCAAGCTCAGAAACTTATTAACGTACCTACTGCGAGCGCAAGCCACCGGTAGGCTCAGCACCAATAGATTCCAATATAATGCCAAAAACGGGTATGTTTAATGGAGACATCTCCCAAAACACGCTTAATAATATGGAATTAGATCCCTAAGTCCCATTACTAGGGAAGCAGATATCCCAACCAATTCTATTAACCTTCTTACGTCCCTTACTACTCTCCATAAACAACTACTATCCTGTTAACTTTCTTATTAAGGTGCTTCCGCCTTTAGGAAAGCCACCCGCGCCCAGGGTTACGACCTATTACTTGGTATAATAATGGACTACAGCAGTTATAAATGCCCCGCACACCCTGCCTCTACTACTACTATAGCAGTTCCCAAAAGCCTACTCTCAAAGCTACCGATGATTCCGAGTACTAAAATACTTTAGAGTACGATGAATTTAGAAGCTCACGCCCGACGTTCATCCAGTCCAAGGACCCCCCATGGCCGAACAAAATTTAAACGAGCCTTACTCCGGTCCTCGGCATCTTTAAAGATTCTATTACTCACGCTGCTACCATAGACCATTCCACCCTCTATCTTGGGACGTTATCTACAATCGTTTATTTGAGGGTTTCAAAGGCAAATTCCGGTCGACTACTATCCTCCAGGAAGAGAAGATCGACCAGATGAAGAGTAATCCAAAAACAATAAGCAGACCTTTTTACTAGTTCAAGGCCATTACCACCAGGATGTCCAAAAACGATCTGGTGCCCCAAACTTAGCAACACGGTGATCACAGAAAGACTTCTCCTCCTCCTCCTCCAATACCTCGTTAATAAAGCCCGCTGCATCTCGACTCACACTAGCAAAATGCTGGAATTGAAGACTACCCGCAAGCTGCGAAAATTCTTCAAAGCGGAATTGCCAACCAAAAGCAACGGATCCTTGCCCCGCCCTCACCGATGGCAGGCGCTGATACGAAGCAATCGTATCGTAGTTCGCCAGACTACCGTCTTTTTTGGCACCACCAGCCACGGAGCACCATGACCTGAATATCTTTTTGACACGTTGGAATGGAATGCTGGCCGTCACCACTCGCCTTTACTCGCATGGCTCCGCCCCATACCACAGTCCCCACAAACCTGTTCGCACCTCGGTGCCGAAGGTATCAAAATCTACGAGGATCGCCGGCAACGCGAAGCCGACGCTTGAGGTGCTTTCTCGAACGCGCTTCTCGCGTCACACTCCACTTTTGCTTCTACTTCTGAGGACTGACGCGCCTTTCCGCCTGTTGGGGCCACACAACCCGTGTGCGCGAGGTTCGAGTGTCACATGGGCACTGAAGGAGTGATGGACAAGATTCCCCAGTGGAATATAGGGTAGGCAACGCGACAGCGCATCTCCTAGCGGCGAACAGCCAACATGTCTCAGATCCGTCGCAGATGAACCGCCAGGGCAATCTTCACCCGACAGACGCGCACCGAGCACCGTCTCACTACGCACGACCCCGCTGCCGCTGCCTCGAACCGCGCCGCACGACAGAACAAGCAACCGCGAGCATACACCATATAGAAACCCAAATATCATTCCACAGCCTCGGTAGCCGTGTGCAATATAGAATTAAATGCCTGGTCATAGTGGAGAAAGGCAGGTTCGTTACACGAGCAGCCCGATACATATAGACGAATCTGGTTGAATTCATTGGCGATGGCATCGAGATCTCCGAGGACAACGAGCAGGAGAAGTATGACAAATCTCTAGAAAGAAGAAGGGACGCTAAATCGAAGGACAGCAGTACAATGTCGATGCGCCTCACGCGGTTAACGTTAACCACGTAATTGGCGAACTCGATAGCCTCAACGACCACTTGCGCTTTAATGCCTCGCCTCCTCTAGCACTTCTGCGCGCGGGACCGGAGGCGGCTGGTGCAAATACTAGTGAACAGTGCTGTATAATGGTCGTTGTGGGAAGGAGGAATTTCGAGACCACAGCAGTACCCCTATACGAAACCTAATTTCGTATTGTCGGATAATCGTCAACTTTACACAGCCTTGCATTGAAGAATTTGATACGCTACAGACGATGAAATTTTTCAATCAAGCTTGAAAGATTTACCGTTGCTAGACATGAGCCATGCGCAAGGGATACATGCTACTCTGCGTCTTCATAAATATAGCACTCGCAGTTTTATTCCACTTGCACCTAAGAGCAACAACAGTAGGTCAAGTATAACCATTTTAGCTTAATAACAATTCTTAACGGCGTGTTAGGTTTAGGTGGGGCCTATGTTCTGCTCAGCTACGACGGTACGTACTTTACGCCATTGGGGCAGACACCCTAGTCGTTGAAGGGCAGATCCTTTGATGCAATAATGGGACACTTCACTACCGTATACCACCGCTCCGGCACGAGACCACGCGCTACTCCACAAAGTCACCCTTAACCCTTGTGCCCTCGGAGTCCCCGGCGGATGACGAAGCGCCTCTAATGGCATCCTCGTTCTGCGAGTGGACGCCTGTCCATAGCGTAAGGAATTGGATTGCAATCTTTCGTTAACGAGGCTGAGAATGACCATAGCATGGATTCTCTCATCATGGTAGCAGCGACATCACCGCTGTAGGACTAGGCTACAACAACTTCACGGCCAAACAATCGAAGCGACTAGGCTGGTCCATCTGCCTAGGACCACGGAGGAGGAAATGACCGCCCGGAAGATAACCACCTACCTCGAGTCGACACACAACTCGTTCGGGTCGACCACCTTAAGCATCTTGGGCTGGAACTACCTAACTAAATTTGCCATCAACCTCAGGGACACCCTCCAGCACCACGGGGATTACCGAAACCAGAACACGGACCACCATTTGAAGGACGACGAGATGATATTCTTAACCAAATTAGCCGTGGCCAACTCGGGTCCCAGCTTAGTCAGAGACAGGAAGCCCAAGAAGTACGGCAGCCGAAACGCTCGAATGAAAAGGCTGGGGTCGACGCGATCGTCGTAAAGATTACTTCCAACATGAATAGCCAGATCCCGCAGTTCTCCTCCCACACCCTGTGGGACTTGAGCTCGAACCCCGAAATGGAGTTGATGAAGACCAGAGTCGCCAGCACCACGAGATTTAACATCGTTAGGTAATACATAAGGCGCAGGACACCTTCAGCAAAATGTCCGAGTACGCCCTGGACAGCTTCATTGACTCAAATCTGTCTACGAACTCGCTCACCAACCTGAAGGGGAAGATCGCAGACGACCCCATGTCGATCAGGAACGGGATCCCCGGGAGGAAGAAGCTCTCGGAGATGTCGTAGATATTACACGAGACGTCCAAGGTGAAGAAGAATACCTACTACAAGAACATCTCCACCACGACTATCAAGATCGTCAACGAGAAGAAGATCCCCAGTATTCAAGTACAACCAAGACGAACCAATAACCTTATCGTCCCAATGGCCCCATCGTTGGGCCGTGTTGAGTGAAATGCCTACTGCAATCCGAGATAAGGTCATAAGAGCCTCTGAAGTAGTCTACACCACCGCAGCTCCCGAGGTCAGAGCAACGAAGCCTCGGACAAAAAGGTCAAAAAGTTGAAGAAAGGGCACTCAGACGTGAGCCTAAACATCAGTACAACGACTCCCGAGATATTCAAGATGCTATTAGCCTCAAACTCGATGGTTAGCAAGTTCGTGATCAGTTCAAAGACTCCTGCGTAGTTCGCAAGATGTGGTCGTACATCGAGTTCTGGTACAAGCTCACTACGAACCTCTGCTACGTCGACAGAGGAGGCACTTGGCCAACTCATCCAGCCGTCACACCGTTCAATAACCACATAACCTTGTAGGCTTCCAAACTAACGGATTTCGGTGCAATCCGGTTGGGAAATCGAGCACGGGTAAGGTTGTGGCTTTGAGAGTATACTAATAGGATGGAGAATGCTAACCTGCATAGCTGAGAAACATGTCTTGGGAGCGCACGTATTAATGAGAAATGGAGTGGAAATGTCTACATCGGCAACAGCGTCACGATACGCACTGAGATCGATGACGCTGCCATCCGCGAAGATACCCCACCAAACCCTCCACGCCACTCAACGACGCTACCTTCCTCACCCCTCACCCTCGGTTTGCTCCTTCACCAATAAAAGTGCAACTATCCCATGTAGGCATCTTTCTCAAGATGACGTATACGCTCCCTGAGAAGATAACTGCACCCTGTTAGTTTGTTCTACTCCACACGATCAAGCAATAGACAGAGAACCAGGTAACTTACACCTCGTCCTCAATATGGCTCAACGACTTCTCCATCTTCTCCGTCTTGCTGTTGATCTCCTTGGAGTACTTGACCAAGTCGTTTTGTCCCGTGCGTATCTTCTCCGTCCTTTTGGAGAGAAAGTCGAGGGAGGACCTCTGCGAGACCTGCCCTAGGTAGAGGGAGTCGAGCTTCTCGTTCAAGTCGTCCACCTGCTGGGATGCCCTGAGCGTGGGCATGGGCTTGGGCTTCGAGGAGGAGGGACCCGCAGCTGAGGTGCTGATGATAAGGAGCCCGCCCGAGTCGTTGGAGCCTGCGTTGGAGCCTGCGTTGGAGCCGGCGCTGGAGCCGGCGCTGGACACGGACTTCGCGGGCTTCGCGGGCTTCGCGGGCTTTGCGGGTGCGGTGGGTGTCTCGATCTTGACCTTGGCGGTTTTCTCGGGAGCTGTCGCCTTGGACTTGGGCTTTTCGGTGGACTCCTTGGGGGCGCCGTACAGGCGAATCGCCGCGGTTGAGCCGTAGTTGTAGCGCTGGCCCCTGTGCATCGCGCATTTGGCTTTTCCGGAGGGGGCTGTGCGCTCGCATCGCATTCCGTCAGTCTTTCTGGTGCCGAGGCATTGCATGGCTGTGGTTGTCAGTTTGGACGTGGAAATTGTGGAGTGGAAGGAGTGGAAGTTGAGGAGTGGAAGTTGAGGCGTGTAAGCCGAGACGAGTAAGTGGATGACCTACTTGGTTCGTTCTTGCTGACAGAAGAGGTGTCGTTCTTCACTTGACAGGCAGATCCTCTGCAGCGTAAAGGTGTTGAAATGGCGATGGTGAATCAAACGTTTGCCAGAGTCGTTGGACGGGTTTGTTGCCTGGTCCAGATTGTGGGCAGGCGGGCCTCCAGTCGGTGAGCGATGAGGAAGACGGTTACGTTCTCATGGACGAGGAAGAGCACACTGGCGAGCTCTAGTAGGTACGATATTGTCTGTCGCAGAGCAGCAAGGCATCGTGGCGGTCTTTCGGCGTTTCCGCTACAACCTTGTATGCTCTCCAGGCAACCTCACGAGCATGGTTAGACCCCAGACTAACGTGTGCCCCAGGCATCCTTGAATGCGCCTCGTGCATCCCTACGATCTTCGATGTGCGACCACACGTGGTGCTACCAGCTCAATTCTCCAGTACTCTGTTTATTTTCCTTTTCCAACACGCCCACAAGCGGTTTTTTTCTCTTCACCTTTTCTTCTACGACCAGCTACTTCGAGGTAGCTGCACGATTGCACGCCACGAGCCGACCTATAGTACCCCGACAAAGAGCAGCATCGAAGGTACTCTTGAATTACACTGCATTTGAGGAGTTCGGTAACATATGGAGGGCTACGTGGTTTGGACATTGTGGTATCAAAGGCGTTTGTTCTCGAGGTTATATACCCATAGCTCTGGATTATGTTCTAGAGGTCGATTTCCGTTACATGGGTACACTAATTCATTTCTCTTAATCATAACTTTAACAAGTATAGTGCAACAATCCTGACATTTTCATCGGATCACTGTGGCCGGAAACGTTGACAGAGGGCACTGCATTGATCATGGTCGAACAGAGAACATACACGTAGCTTGGAAGCTTTGTGGGCCGATGGAATGATGATAATCGAACTTCTGCGCCTGCAGACTGTTCGTGGAGCGTGATCTCTGGTGGCACCTTCTCAAGAGAGCCTTGTTTTCAACATATGAATATGGAAGATCAACCTTGTTCCGACTCGTGAGTCAAGCCCTGGTCCTTCTTATCCCCATTTTACGCGCAACTCCAACGGGCGACGGATAAGTTCTCGTGCAGCGAGCGTGAATTCAATCGGTGACAGACTGCAAACTGCGTGGCTGATATTCGTGCGACCGCTGGTCGTGCTCCTGGCCGTGTACTTCCTAGTCCCGGCCATGATCAGCTCTATGGACTGTTAACAAATATCGAGTCATGTCTCGCATAAAACGGATTGAGAACAATTGGAATAAAGAAATGTTTGAGATATCACTGCAGGCTCTATCCAAAGCCGAAAAAAGCCACAAACCAGTATCAAGAGCAGTCGCAAATTCATGAAATGACACTCGCAAGGTACCCAGAGGTGATACCAAGATACCGGCACCGAACATGTCAGCCCGAGCCATAACCACGACCTGTTCAGATCCCGGCGTCCTCACCCATGATCAAGACCGCTTAGCCTAGCCGAACCGTCAACCGTACGTATCCACTAGTTGCCCGAACGTGGGTTTTCCGCGCTGGACGAAAACAGCGTAGACGTATGCGTATTCGTCACCGAAGTCGGGTCAGATCTATACTGGGTTAGAAAAGTAGCCTTGCAAAAGCAGGAGCAGATGGCATATCTACCGTGTAGCCTTCAGCATGATGACAACCGGTTGGGGATAATCGTGAAACACGATTTTCACTTCGTTCTCTATCATCGTCCAGGCGATCGAGCTGTTGCCTGCATTACCTTCTTCGGCAATGCGAATCGTAATCGTGTGTGTGTCAGTCGTAATGGTCGCAGATGTGGTCTCGGACGTGGGGTCCTGCGCAATCGAGTAAGCCAGTGATACGAGGGGACAGGCTTCGCGACTGATCTTTGGCTACTCACAATTGTGCTGGACATGTTGAAGAGTAGCGCGGGGTAGAGGTTCTGTAGCTTGTTGCTTCGGATGGCTGGGGAGGATGATAGTCACAGATAGCCTAGCAGAGTAGGAGGTTCGATAAGACGTAGTTCTCCTACTTCTAGATCAAGTAGATGGGGCGTCGTGGTGAGAGACGTTTGAAACTAGCGGTGAGTGAGTGGTTCGGTGAGTTTCAGGGTGAGAGAAACTACTGGCTTCTGGTGCAGTTACCGTTTCGCCGATGAGATGGAAAGCTGGCGAGCTTATCAGAGACGCGATACTGTTAGCATCTATCCATAGTAGAAATTCAAGTATCAAGTCAATGCCAGGCACATCATGTATTCTGGTCGATGAGCGTGGCGGTCAGATTCCGGGTGTGAAGGAAAATGGTAAAAGACGGAGTCTTGGGGCGCATGGAGGGTCTAAGCCGCACGGTGCAGTCAACGGACGACCGCACTACAGGCGTCATAGTAGCAGAGGTAAGCGACGGTGCACTACACATACGGTGCTCTGGAGGGGACGATTCATACCTTGATATGAAGCACATGGCCTACGGTAGCGTCACTTACAAAGGCCGGGCCTCGGACGTGCAACTCATAGTAATCCCACAAAGGGACAGCCTACAGTGCCTTTTCTCGCTGGACTACCGTCTGAGCTGTGTTCAATCTTACATCACAGCCCACGTGGCCGGTCACCAATACGGTCATGTTTCGTCTAACAAGAATACTTACAAGTGGGTGAACGAGACGTCGCCTGCTAGGGCGGATGACAAGTTTCAGAAGTACTTGAGGAGAGGCTATGAACAAGCGAACCCAGAGCTCAAGGGCGGGAACTATATCATGAGGTCGTTCAATGATGAAAAGTGTATTACCCTTCCTTCGTACAACTTCTGTGCTGCTCCCGAAGGCGTGGTGAGAGCTTACGAAAGGTTCTCCCAATCCATAATGTGGGTG
The DNA here is from genome assembly GCA_022419385.1 of Paraconiothyrium sp. Pb-2020. Classification (NCBI taxonomy): domain Eukaryota; kingdom Fungi; phylum Ascomycota; class Dothideomycetes; order Pleosporales; family Didymosphaeriaceae; genus Paraconiothyrium; species Paraconiothyrium sp. Pb-2020. The sequence continues at coordinate 308,777 of JAJUBI010000010.1, read as the reverse complement.
GAGACCAAAGACCAGATTGCAGCCCTGCCAATACCTCACATCTTGGTGAGCAATAGGTACCCCTCTCTCGAGTACCCCGTCTTGGGAGAATGGTGTGTTGAACCACAGGCCAATGAGCAGTGCCTTATCAGACTGAAGAGTTCCTGCACGTCGCGCGGTACACGGTTTCCTCTACACAGATGGTGGTGACATGAGTGAGTCCTCAAGTGACGAGGAGACTGATGGGCCAGTCTGAGAGTGAAGCCTTGCTTGGAGGAATTTTATGCCTCGTCTTTCAGAGCACCTTCCGTTTCTCTTGAAATTGCCCGATTGTTGCTCAAGTCAATGCCTTCCAGGGCTTTGGCGGAAGCAGAAGATCCCTCGCGCTTGCCGGAGGTAATGCGAAGCCAAGCAACATTCTCTCGAAAAGCTTCTGACAGGCTAAGATCCTCCAAGCTTTTAGGCGCATACTTGAAATACGCCTCGTCAGCTTTCCGCAGCTTCTTTCGTCTCTTGTCATCCAGTAAAGCTACGATGGTATTGCTACGGTTGACGGTATTCAGTGACGCCCTGGTAGCCGTCCTCCACGTGTCCCAATCGTGTTCTTCTTCCGCAAGGATGCGTTCGTCTTCGGAATCCTGCCTCTGAGCTCCAGACTGAGGCTCCAGGGTAATCGCGTGCTCCTTGGCTGGTGTGTATTTGGGGTCGGCGTCCACCATACCATCTTCCAACGGCATGACCTTCTCAGGGAAAGCGAAACGAACGGTTTTCACGGGACCTGGGGCTGGGGTTTTCGGATTGCCTGGTTTTCGGATAGCTGACCGCAGCGGGGCTAGTAATTTCGGTTGATGGGCTACTGTATTGACCGGTCTGTTGACGGCCATATTGTCTCAGCGGGGTAGAAGTGGCAGACCTCGTCGACTTCTATGATGTGTTAGCATAGCCAAGAGATCTCAAAAGAGGGTACGCACAGATAGAGTTTGGTCGAAGCGCACCTAGGCTAGTTGTAGATGCTTCGCAATGGCGGATCTTTTGATAAAGTCTACAAAGGACTTCCACTGCGCTGCTCCGTAAGCCTCGACTGCTCGCCTCCTTCGCCCGTTTTGAGCTCACTCGCTGCGTGAGTGACAGCGTCGTCGGCGGATGGTCGTGCGAGATCTGGCAGCGCGGCAGGTGAGCGAGCGTTGTGTTTGCTGCGGCGGCAGACGCTTGGCAGCCAGCCGCTGGGTTTCCGATAGATCCCCGGAACGGCCAGCGGAGCACTCGCAAATGACGTCAAGCATATCTTACAAGAAGTGGAAGATGCGAGGCCGACTCAATGAGCTAGGCTGGGCACCGAGAGCTGCGCCCGTGGTGATGGTGACGGTTGTGTATCGCACTTGCGGCCACTGAAAAGTACTGAGCGGAGCTGCCTAAAGATGCAGCAAGTCGATGAGATTGTTCTTGACCTGGATTGAAGGAGAGCGTGGTTGAAGGCAGTGGAGGACGACAAAGATGAGAGCATCTCTGCTCAGGGTAAGCAATAATCTTGGGACGTCCGTTTGATGCTTCGTGTCGCAACACAGTCGGCCACGGCACTTGTACATGGGTATGTGATGTGCTTTCGACTCACCCACGTCCTTCGCCGCAAGCAGCAGTACTTGAGGATCCCATGCAAGGTTCAGATGCGCTTATTCGACTAGCAACGGCACTACATTTAGCCCCATCGTGCGCCAATCGGGACGTACCAACCAGGACCGTTGAGGAAACAATGCCCAGCTCGGCTTTTGCATCCGCTGCGACTGGGTGCGCGGCGTTGCAATGGCCCGCGGAGCCAACAAGAGGCACTCGAAACGCTGGCATGAAAAGACTACGGAGCAAGTCGACATTCGCAGTGCTGTCAGGGACTCTGCGTTACTATCTTCGGGCAGCTCTCTATCAGTAAGAAAAAAGATGCACGACAAGCCTGCAAAGGATCGGATGAGGGCGGAGGCCACTGCCGAGACACTAGTCCTCTTTGGGAGTGGTTTACAAGCGCTGACACGTGGGGCCTCTACACACGCTAACAGACATGCTTCAAGCACGTCTACCCTAGGCCTCAGCGCCCATCTAGAACACGGTCACTATTACCGGGGCGTCGCGTCGCTCTCTGCCTATCGACGATGGCGTTGTCCCAAGCGCTTCGCCGTTGTCGCAACTCGGTGCGCGTATCAAGCCACGCCGCGCCAAAAGCGCAACGACTCCAAAATCAGCACGCTTTGTTGCGCGTCTATCACCAGCATCAATGGCGAGCTTCTTGCGAGCTTCTGCCTCCCGCCGCAGCAAAACTAGCCGTCGTACACGCGATACACATTGACGGTTTGTCTCCGCCCTCGCCAAAAGAGTTGAAGCGGCGCATTGTTGACACTACTGAGGCAGATTGAATGAAAGCCACTTACAATGGAAATCTGGCGGAAAGTATAGGTCCAGTCATCTGAAAGCGTGGTGAGTCTATCTACGAGTGAGCAGGGGATTCTAGCTCAACTGTGTCGTTCGATGAAACGTCGAAGCGTGTGGTAGAGGACAGACGATTTCTTTTTTGGATAGTGTCTTGGAATCGCGCGACATGATTCACATTGTGGCACTTCAGCTTCTCACGGTGAACGAGACTAAGACATCGATGATCACCTTCACCTTCATCGCCTGAGAAGAGCGCGCTATCCAGGGCAAAGCTATCTGGCAGCCTAGGCTGCTATCCTCCACCTACATGGCGCCCACCTAGAACAGCAGGAACAAGTCAGGTCAGTTACAGAACGATAGCAACATGAGCGGCCGCCCGCGAAAGTCGTCAATCCAGTCTTTCAGCACCTCCGTCCGTGATACAGACAAACGAAAACAGGTTCGGTTCTCCGAAACCGTAGAGATCATGAACGCAAATCCAGTTCTACCAGGTGACATACACCTTTGTTAACCAGGCCACGACACACGCAGCAAGGCCCCCCCGAAGCTCATCCGTCAAGACGCCGATGCAGGCGATTTGCAGGAGTAAGTATCGTGGCAATGTTCTCAGTGCCGCTCCGCTGACATAGGGATAGCATGTTGAGGACCGTCACTGTGGACACGGATCTCGCCGATCCCGACGCTGCCAACGAAGCTGCCACCGATCGCATTGAGAGGAAGGCCTTGCCGCGGACGGCATCCTTTGACCGAATCACGTTAGACCCTCGAACGGCGATCTTGAAAGGGGGCGCCCGAGTGCCTAAGGTATACACCGAGCTCGGTCAGCAGGACAAATCCGTTTGGCTGGAGGACAACCGGAAGGAGAATACAATATGGAGAGCTCTTAGAGGTCTGAAATGAAAGTCGCGTCCATGCGTAGTGACTGAATGGGAGAGGCGGGAGACGTAAGCAATGAGACAGAGCGGTCATGGGAAGGACATGAGTAGGGTTATTCGTTAGCTTTTCATAGCTCTCATCCCAAGGCCATTTCGTCCACAATGAGTATTTCACTTTGTGACCTGATGGTGCATTATTATTCTTCAAAGTGATCTTATGTTATGACGTTGATTAAGGGCCCAGTAACAACGGTTGAGAACGTTCGGATCCGAAAGCCGCAACACTAAGCTAGGTCCCGAATATACAAAGGAAGTACAGGGAGAAGGAGTCGTGGCCACGATATAGGATGAACAGTTGACTTTTGTTGTGCTTATCAATCGATTTGATAGTGTTTCTTAGCCTTAGGATGCGGCCGTGGTCTGCGTAATTTGTACTACTATCATATGGAGCGGCACTGAGGAATTGCCCGGATGCTTCGGCATTTCAAACATCGATATCAAGATGCACATCTAGTGATGAATTGGCCTTTAGTCGCCTCGTAAGTGGATTACCATGTGCTAGACCGCCTTACTACTACGTGGCCCCGATTGAAGTCCGCTTCATGTCAAGCACCGGTACTTCGCTTGCGGTAGGTTTTATCTAGATCTAAGTCCCATTTGCCGGCCCAAAGTATCCCGACGCAGGCATGTCTAAGTAGGGAACACTATCACCGTCTGCCGTGTTGGCAAACACCGTGTTCCCCCACCAATCGGGAAAGACAGCGCCCGTATAGCTGATGGCAAAGAATATGATGATGCCGGACAATGCTGTGCCAGTGTCCAACGCCGCGGCCAGGATGTAATTGTACTTTGTCCACCACGCGAAGGCTTTTCGGAAGATCACGCGGTTGAAAAGGAAATTGACGAGCCACCAGGAGCTGTAATTAATGCCGGTCGCGGGCGGAAAGTTGTACCTAAAGACTCGATCAGCTCTCGACGTGCCTAGTGATGGGCATTGGGTTGCACATACGTTCCAACGAAGATCAGTGGCCAGTTGATGTACCTGTGGTTCCAAGTCAGCATGCGCTCGAACATAGCCAAGGCGATGAACGACGCGTACCTAAGCCAGTCGATCTTTGTGCGCTTCCAGGCGTACCAGGTCACAATCGGCATCAGCGCGCCAATCCAAAAGAAGTGGCAGAGACCAGAGTAGATCTGGCCGGCAGAGTACAGGCGACTGGGCCCGATAAGGCCCCAGATGACCGAAGAGGAGTACGTCGTCCTGCCTTGCGGACAAGAGAAGCGGTCGGGTTGATCGTAGGTGCAGATCTTGTCGATATGTCCTAGCATCCAGCTCGTGGTACCGACTTGTGTCAAAGCACCCAGGACCTGTCAGGTGTTAGTATGGAGAGGTTGCATCGGAGGAAGGACTTGCCGTTGCGCTGGCTTGCGCCGCGAAGACCAGCCGCGGAGAGACCTTCAGGTAGTGCCCAAGTTTCATGTCTTGGGCGAAGAACAAGCCCTGCTGGACGACGTCCTGCGAGAGGGTCTTGAAGATCATGTTGGCGAGCGGTTTGCCTTGGAACATGTATCCACCGATGAACTCCGCGAGGACGTTTAGCTGCTGGGCGTCAACGTTCGTGATACCCTGGATGATGCAGCATGGGATCATGTATATCGCGGGAATGACCAGGGCGAGGAAGACGCCGTAGACCGGCAGTTTGGTGTCGTAGACTTCAACCATGACGATCGAAAGGACAACCATCATGACAACGATACCAGCGTACATCCACCAGGGTGTCTGTTTGTATGATTGCATAAGGCGCGCGTGAATGTCCATCTTCGTGCGCCCTTTCATAGCATCGAGGATGTCTCTGCCGTGCCAGAGAAGAACATGGACGAGAACAGACGTGATAGCTGCGAATGACAGACCATATACAAACGCAAATGATGCGCCAAGGTATGGAGGGGGGTACGCCTGGTATGCAGTCTCGTTGAAGGTGCCGTCGGCGTTGATCATCATGCTCACGTTGTACTCGGCACCGTACCGGTCCTACACGTCTGCCGTCATCAGAGGCAAGTAGCCCGTCCACCACGTGTTGGTGTAGTAGATGGCGGGAACCACGATCCAGAAGGCGCCGACGAAGCCTAGAAAGACATTGAGTGCGGCCCAAGATGGTGACAGCAACGGGTTCGTATTGTAGGCGATCTGAGTCCAGTCAAAGGTGATGGGAGAGAGACCAAGACCGGTCTGCATGCCGAAGAGATGGTTTACGATGCGGTTGTTCGGCGCGATCCAGCAAACCCAGGTGAAGTAACTCAGGGCTACAAAGATGAGTCCAGGGAAGAAGTACCACACGAAAGCGCAGGCCATGACGACCATGAAGAACCGAAGGCGGGAGATCTTCCAGCCGTTGGCAACGGCATTGGCTCGAGAGTGTAGCGTGGTCAACAGAGCGCAGATCGACAGCGTTCCGGGCCAGATGATATTTGCGGGTTCAACCACCCATTTTCTGCCGAGCCCCGCGATGCCAAAGCCGAGCAGCTGGCAGCAGAGAACGACCAACACTTTGAAGCCGGCGGTGAGCTTGAAGTCATAGAACGCTTGCGCTGCTTGGATGAGGCTAGTGGCATCTGCAGTGCCCCAGGCAATTGAGACGTTGGCCATGATCGTGATGACACAATGCTCCTTTATGTTGAAATGGCGATCTGGATTGAGGTTCCATTTGCCGAGCGGTCCGAGATTGACAGTCCAGAGCGGGAGTGTGTGGGCCAAGAAGACGCCGCACGGAAAAGCCAACAGCTCCGCGACCAGTGACACAATGTGGACGGACGGTTGACGCAGCGAGAAGAAGTTGTTCACTCCAGCGCCGATCATGGTGAATATGAAGCCAAGGATCCACATGCGGAGAGTGCTGACTGGCATGAGAGGGTCGTCGACCTCCGGCACCACAGCTCGGACTGTTGCGGCGGTCAGAGAAGGACAAAGTGTGGTGATTGGCGAGGATACCTTCAGGGTACGGGGAGTGTTCAGAGTCGAAATCGAACGACTGGTCGTCCCCAAGCACCTTGGCCACGTCGACCTCCAACTCCTTGAGGTGTTCATGGCCGACCTCGACATCCGGGCCAGGCTCTGTCGTGATTGGGTCCTTGCCATCCACCTGAGCCGACATGTTGACTAAGCTTTCCGTTGCGCAGGAGACCAAGACCTCGGGCGCTGGCGCTTGGTGCATGACAAGGCGAGCCAAGTTTCTTATACGAGAAAGATCCCAGAGATAAGAGTCAAGATGTGCAACCTGTACGACTACGCCTCAGTGCTCGCGGCCTATCGGTTAGCCAGTCGCTGCAGGATTACCTGCCTAATCGGGCAATGATCCTTATCTCGTATCTATGCCTCAGGCCACGGCGATGTACTGAAGCCGTTTCGGCCGATCGAAGTGGAATGGATTGCTATTCATGGCCGGACTGGATGTGGAGTTCCAAATGGCGAAGCTGCTGCCCAGGTACTTATTCGCAGGGGCAGCGGACCGATGAGTGAAGGTCAGACGCACCCTGGTACCGTGCTGGGGGTACATGGAAGTCGAGATTTTGGAGCTGCGTTCGAGGCGCCTTTGTGTGCTCGAAGGGGGCTATCGGGTCGAGGGTGGTGGATGCAGTGTGAAGGAGGAAGCTTGGAGGCTGTCGGGGTCGTGATACTGCTCGGCGAGCCTGAGTGTATCGGGTTTAGCGCCATCTCCTCGAAAGGTGGGGTACATGACGCATCTCGGCGGTCCACTCAACACCAAGCGCATCACACTATCCTACCGCTGTAAAGGTTGCTAGTAAACCTCCACTCGCAGCTGGTGCGTGGTAACGATGATTGAGGAAGCCTAATTAAATAGCCGACATGCTCAACTTGCACAATCCCAAATGGTTTGAGTGAGAGAAGTCAGCCAATATTCGCTTCAACGAGCTGCTATAAGCGCTCCCGATGGAAGTGACCACCAAATCCACCTACGATGTTGACGCTTCGATGCTCTCACTTTATCGGTCCTCCAGCATCACCAGTATCCTTCAGAATACGTCTCATACGTTTACGCCAGTCTATTCTTATAATCCCCCCAAAGTGACAGAAGACAAAGCCATGTTCAAGTACTTGCCTATCTTACGCTTGTATCTACGTTGACCATTGAGACTCTGCTATATAAAGCCGACTCGCTCTACATCTATACTACGTAACATAATTCTTCTTAGCCAAATACTTGGCGGGCTCATTCAGCGCTCTTTTGGGATGCCTGCTTAGTTCTACTTCTGTACCATTCGCCATTACTGTTACATGCGATACGAGGCTCTGAGCAGCCATTCCGCAACAGATGTTAACTCCCTATCAGTACTGGTGCGCCGGCTGTATAGTCCTTAGTCACCACCACATACTGTGCATAATCCACTCGCCTTTATTATAGCTTTTCTAATGGTGCCTAATTGTTGCTATGCATCTTGTCGTGGAAAAAGAAGCGGGACTAGGAGAAGTCAATATCGCAGCCGACCAAAACTCGAGGCGGCAATTGAGGTTCTATGAAATACTCGGATTGCCCATACGGCGAACGCTGGTACCTCAGGGCGTCCATGAGAGTCCGTGTCACTCATAATTTGAAGGGATTAGTATTCCTTGGAATATGCACAGGCTTGTTTTGGCAATCTTTCACGTTTGTTCTGCTAAGTTATCCAAAAATTTGCATCTCATCATGTATATATCATTGTTAAAGAAAATCTGCTACATCAAAGATCGAAGATAAAGCTAAACGGCTACGGCGGGAGCATATAGAGTATTTATAGGCACGAAGAACACCTTCGACCAACGTATTGAAGACTGACTTAGAGTCGGTGGGATAGGGGACTGATGCTGATAAAATCTAGGACTATCAGCGATGACGTTCAAAAGGCCTCAGAATAAGTTTGCTCAACGAAATGCAGAACTTGGGGCCCCACTTACAGCCAACGGTGCCTGTTTTTGTACAACTGAAGGCATATACGAGCGGTAACTGTAGCGTCAACTAGCGCGTCGTGATACTTGAGGCCCTTCTCATCTGGATACATGGCTTCAAAGACCCCTTTTAGAATGAGACCTTCCAAGTTGGCTGTCATTTTAATCAGATGCGCAAGGTCGATTTTGTTGAAGTTTTCCAGCAACTGGTCGTTCTTGATGATGAGAAACCCGTTGTTGCTCCCCCAAATCCTGGCGAATGAGCTGATATCGGCATCTGTCTGCCCCCACTTGATCAGCAGCATGTCGTCCTTCATGTTCAGGTTCTTGACGAACAATTTGCGCATCTCCACTGGAGTGAGTCCATCGTTGAGGTTTCGACGCATGTTGCCAGGACGATACTGCTTGTCCAAGGTACTCAGCCATGACTTCATGCTCGCATCGTCATCTCCCTGACTTGTAGTGGCATGTGCAAGATCGATTTGGCGTTGGAAGTCCTCGGCTGTTAGGCGATAATCGAACTTTACATGCTCTCGCTTTGGCTTCGTCGTCTCGACGCTGACGACATCGACAACCGCGATTTCTGACGGTATTGGGGCGTAGGGGAGACCAGATGGGCAGAACTCGCAGTCTATGGCGTAAAGTTGTCCACGTTCAGCGTACTTTGTGATTTGTAGCAGGCACGTGCGTATCCTCTCCAAATTCTTTGGCCCAATCTGCTCCTTACTTTTCCAGATGCCCGAAGCAGAGCTGTTTGTTGTCTTGCTCTCCGTAGGGCTGCTATGGAGGCTCTTGGATGGTCGGCCGATGTGGAGGCTACTGAACGCCCGGCTGATCCAGTCGCTATACGATTCTTCTTCGTCGCCAGAGTTGTCGCGCACGCTCTCGGTGTCCGGCGAGTCTCCATGGGATTCGTCTTCATCACCGGAGTTGTCGCGCACGCTCTCGGTATCCGGCGAGTCTCCATGGAATTCGTCCTCGTCGCTGAAGTAATCACGCACGCTCCTAATATATAGCTGATCTTCGTGCAATTCGTCCTCGTCTTGAATCGTAAGATCCTCGAGCCAGTATATAGGTTGGGGAGATTCCGACGAACCGGGCCGCTCCCCAGAAATGGGTTTGCAGTCAAGCAAATCCTGGCAAGCGTGCCTGAGACTTCTACGAATCGCCCAGTACTTGTCACGGACACTTTCAATGTCCTTGTAGATGGCAAGGTCGAAACGGACGTTGGAGTCATCGGACGTGTAATCGATGTGTTCCAGAGTGTCCCAGATTCGATCCACTTTGAGACTGATAGCATTCAGTTTCTTATTATATGCGGACCAAAGACCGTGACTGTCCCCGAATTGAAGCCCATCCATACGTCGGCGAAGTGCATCCAGTTTTTGATTGCACCTGTCGATCTTGCGGCTGTGCTCGTCAATGTCCGTACGAAGACGCTTGAGTTGTTCATCCTCACCTTTCATCTTCCTAGTCTGAACAGGCATGACGGATACCTGGGGATTTCGAAATCTGGCCCGCTGGTGGTCGAGTGGAAGTAGAAGCTACCAGCGCTTCAAATGCTCTTGGGAGGGATGTCGAGATGGTTTTCGATGGTGCGAGTTTATATAGAAATGAGTGATCGTGTCTCATTGTGATGATAAAGATGTTATATAAGAGGGCTCGTCATTGTGTGTGCATATATAAAGCTCAAAGAGGAGCTACCCGGGGCCTGCCGAGGATGATTGGCTACGGGCCCGGTGATAACAGCTCAGGCGTGGGTTGTCCCTTCATAACGAGTGAAGGGCAGAGCCAACTTGCCGTGGATGGACATTGTTAGGAGGCTGCGGGAATATATAGTGGGTGAATAATGTTTGTGGCGTGTAAATCACGCCGACGAGACAACAAAGCCCGTACAAGGGATGGCAAACCAAGACAGGGTGCACAAAAGACCGTGGCCAAGACTGATTGCGAACCCAGATATTCAGATCCTCAAAGGGACTCGTGTCTTGCGCGTCCGCTTACCCTCACTTCTCGCTTTGTAGCCCCAACCGTCGAGCTCTACAATCTTGTCGGCCAACTTCCTCGAATGCCACTTGCGCCATCGCACCACTTGAATAGGAGAGACTACTACTACACCATGTCACTTTCATCACGAAAAGTTTGACGTTGCGAGACAACTGATTCAACGGTACGTAACATGAACAAACGGGCTTGACTCAAGTCTCGGCACGACTCACAATCTATGATTTAACGGGCGGAATTCGAAAACATAGAACAAACGGGCTTGAATCAAGCCTCGGCACGACTCACAAACTGAGATGAATGATTCAAGCCGTCTTCCATCGGAAATTGTAGTGCGCATGACGGGTAGATTAAGATTGGGAGGCCTGATAGTAATCGATTCCGTCCGCTGAGGAGAGGAGTGGAAGTTGATGCTGGCTCGTGACGTTTCATCCATGACATTCCCGGTACCAAGACGGCCGTGGCATGAATCATTGGCACTTCTATATATTGCTTGCATGCAAGCGGCGGGATGCGACGGAGAAGGCAGCCGAGGCGGCCGCTGCTAGCTGATGGGAGAAGTAGTGCAATAGCAATCGTCCGTGTTCCGAGTATCAAACGTAGGATGAACAGGCGCGGGCCACTGTAGTGGGTCGAGGGAAAGATGTATCCTGCGAGTGAGGCGTAGCGAGTTAGCAAAGGGAGTTCGCCAGCATCCGGTAGGCAATGAGTCGGTGTTGAACGAGTCTTGGGCGTGCTGCTGTTGCTTGGGGCGGATCTCCCATATGATTGAGATTGTGCTGGCGCAAAGGCTGTAATCCTTCTGCTCGTCGTGTTGGTCATGGTGTGGGAGCCGACCGGTGACGTAGGCCGTGGGGCGAGCGCTACCTCGGCGTCGACCAATCAGGCTGGCCTGCGCCCGCCCCCGAGCCGCCCAAGTCGCTCGCAGCTCCACCGACGACATCGCTCCTCCACTCTCCCCATCTGAGCGCTTTGGAATCCTCCAGGACCAGAGCGCCATCTCATCCAGTATTTATCTGTTGCGAGGCCACCTCATGGCTCCCCTCGCTGCGGTAGTCGCGGCCGCCAACATGGACACGGGCTGCCCAGCACCTCAGCAAGACGACGGGCGATCGCTGCGGGCGTATAAAACTACGGTATAACTTTCACGGCATCACAGCGCCAGCGTCGAATCTAATTGCGCACAGCCACTCTCTACGGACCCAAACCCCCGCATCTCTCTAGAGCGGCCCCTCCACCGTTGCGATCCCTTTCCACCGCGCTGAGCCGGTCCGCGCGTCGCCGCATCGCAGCGTCTACTACCAAGCGCACTTATCGCCGCATCCATCCGCCGAGAATACAATTTCTGAAAAGGGACATCAGACGATTCGAGAAGAAGCTGGCAGGCGAACCCCATGTCCCAGTTGCAAGCTATCGACGCACGCTCCGTATTCTGGCAAGATGGCGACTACCCTCCGCCGTAAGGTTGGCCAGATCTGCTTGAACGTTCGGAGGGACAAAAACTCGGTGCCGCTGGCTCTGACCTCGTCGAGCCGTCGGCGTGCGCGTACTCCTAGGTGGTAGCATGACCGTCAACCGATAGAGAGCAGTTGACGGTGCTGATGAGAATCGCTTGGATGGCAAGACGGCTCCGTTCATCACCAGGTTCAAAGACCGACTTAGCGGCTGCCGACCGGCATTGCTCTGCCACAACCTCGACTACTGAGGTGAGATGACATCTATCCGCTACCCGCCCATACTACCCAATGCACTTCCCGATCTAAGCCCAAGTTTGGGTAAGTTTGACTTGTTTTCCATGAGCCCAAGACATACGCATTACAGGATATGCGACAGTGTAGCAATCATGACGACAGAGGGGTGCGGTATGTGCGCATTCATGAGCCCTTGATCACCTTTTTATCGCGTACCGACTGCTCTGAATCTACTTGGTCGGCGTAGGCGTTTTGTGCTCTCTCTTCGGCCAAATTCCCTTATTACTCAAGGCTTCGTGTGTTGCACAGGTCTCGCTTTTGCCCAAACGAGTTTTTTCGATGCAGGAAGTACTCTTGTTGATTGCTTTTCCGGGCCTCGCCGGACCTCGTTGGACCTCAATCCGAAGAAACTAATTGCCTCGCCATCCAACAGCCTACTCGCCAATCCAAACACCACCCACCTTAGATTCTTTGACAATCGCAACGAGAATAGGGTGCGCAACACGAAGACTCTCCAGAGCCAGTGACGTCCTTTAGCAATAAGCTGACACTTTTGCCGATGTGAATAGTGGTGTTATGACCTGTGTTGGTCCAATCTGCATCAGGACAAGCGGCATGCAGCTTTGAAGACAAGCAAACATCGCGGCAGCCCGCAATAAACAAATCAACTCAGTACAACTATGATTGAAGTCGCTGCCATCGCCATTCGTGCCTTCCCTCCCAACCTTCCTACCAGTCACGATCACGGCGGATTTGGTGATTAGCGCGAGCCGAGCGCGAGCCTTGACTGTAAGTCTATCACTGACCAAAGAATAGCCCACTTCGAATTAATCAAAAGCAGGCTACCACCGAGTCGCACTTCTCGCCATCGTGCTTCCCCCACTTCCATCGGTCAAGAAACTGTTTAAACAATCTTTCATACAACCTTTTGTCATCTTCTCGTTAGTTACGATCCGTCGAGCTCGAGACGTATCACTAGCTCGCCTTCCGAAGACGCGTTCCACCACAGATTTCGACACCTGAGAGCTTTCTCTGGGGCCCCCAAAAGACCCTTCGCTACACCGCTCGCATCAAGTCACCTCCGGTCTACTTCCAAAGATCAGGCCCAAGGTCACAGGGAGCGGTTGCCGTATTCTGCGAGATGAGCCACCATCGCGATGATGCTCGGCGCTCGTATGAGCGAACCCCACTCTACAACCCTGATTCAGAGGAGATTCTCGACGATAACCCTCCCGACAATAACCCTCCCGACCATGTCGCTCTCATAGATGAAGCTCTCGCGAGGCCAACGTCCTTCGCGTCCGGCGAGATGAGTCGAGATGACGATGAAACCGATCACTCGGATGAGCGAGACCCGTCGTACGACCCTGACCTCGAAAAGGCTATCGAGCTCTCTTTGAAGTCGCACCGCAAGCACATGGCACGACTCCGAAACGAGGCTACTGAGGCTCTTAATCGCGACATCGAGCAAGCCATCGAAAACTCGCTGCAAGATGAACCGCGAGCCGCGATTGCGATGACCGATCGACAGGAAAGCGGGCCAGGGCACTCAGGCCACGAAGAGGATGCCGCACCCCGCTATCCTAGACGAAGTCGGATCCCTCGTGGGCCGGTTGTCCAACCGCGAATATTGGACCTGTACCAGGAAGACTCCAGGTCGGCGTCAAGCGCGGCATCTCGGTTCTCCCACTCTCGACTGCCAAACTTTGAGGGTATGCCAAGGCACCGAGCTCCGAATGAATTGGTCACTCGCTCGGGAAGATCGAGGCACGACGTAGATGCCGAACTTGAGGAGGTATCTTCCCGCAGTTGGTCGCGTGCCCGCGAGCAGAGGGAGCTACCTGAGCGAACGAACAACCGAAACGCCTCACAGCAAGTAGACGACCGCCGAGACATGGGCCAAGATGCTCATCCCGGACCGGATCGCACATCACGGCCTGATGACAGGAAGCGGTCTGCAGTTCTGACGGATCAGGATGACAGAAGGAGCAAGCGGTCGAGAGCCACGAGAGGCAGGAACACGACACCTGCAACCCCTCCAACAGCTTCAGTCCCTACCACACGCACGACGAGGACACAGCCCGACCATCTGCCCTTCGACATGATCGATTGCCTGGTCTGCAACCGCACATTTGACGTGGACAGCTTCCCTATCGCTCATTTCCGCGATTGTCATGGCGTGAGTGCTACACCGAGTCCCAGCCCCCTTATTTTAGCAGTTGCTAACGAGATAGCTCGTACACCGAAGCTGTCTTCCTTCCAACGGCATGTGCTCGGAGCACCACTGGATAAATCAAGGTTTCGACTTGATCTACCGAATCGATTGCTTCGTTTGTGGCGACTATCGGCCAGTAGAGCAGTACAAGCGACTGCGTTGCAACACGTGTCTGGTCTGCGAGACTTGCTTGAATGTGTACGAAGGTCAGAAGGCGGCGATAGAAGAAGGGGCGGAGTTGGGTCTAAAATGCCCCTGCATAAAGAGGGGAGAAGACGGCATCGCAGTGGTGCGCAGCGGCACACTGCGCGCACATCACAGGATTGATTGAGCAGCATGGCCGCAAGTGGGAGGGTAGAGTAAGCGATCACGCGGTGGTCAAAGTTGCCAGGAAAGAGATCAGAGAAGAGAGATCTTACGTCAGAGACGTCTGGCTTGTATTCGGGGTTCTCGTTTGGTAGGGCGGCAACGATTGTCCACTTGTCGCACTTTCCTACCGCATTTAGCATGATTCGAAGTTCGCCGCGGCTTCATCTCCAACATCTGATCAGGCGTTATCGACTGCAGGGAGACTTGTCGATTTCACGGTATATCGCTCTTGGTTGTATCGACAGAGTGCGTTTGGAGAGGCGGTTGCATCTCGCGGTCGATCAGCCCGCGCATCACAATGTAGATTATACTCATGACCTTAATGTATCACGATAGTCCTTTGTATTGCTCCTGAATCTCGTTGCCTGTTAAATCGATCGAGCGCTCGTTGGCTACTTGTTCAACGTCGCGATCGGAGTCAACCTACGCTGATTGGCCCCTAGCAGCGCTCGGACCACAACGTGCGTGGGTAAGCAACGTCACTCGTAGCTAGGCAGCTGCGGCAGAGCTCTCCCTTCTTTCTGCTACCATATCGCACCACGGCTTACGAAAAATCATCCTCACTGCCTGGCGCAGCAATATCGATTCTACGGCATGGCCAGCAGAAGCATGTGCACATTGGTGAACATCCCGACGGAGCTCGTGGAGCATATAGCTGCCTTTCTCGAGATCAAGGAGATATGCCATCTCAGACTTGTCTGCCGCAAGCTAGCCGAAGACGTGAACAGGACCTACGCTACGACAGTGTTTCCTCGCTTGCCGATCCTCATCAACAGCGATTACAGCCTAGATCGCGCCATAGCCGTAGTCAAACAACCAGCATTTGGAAAAGTCGTTAGCAGGGTCGCTTTGTATGTCGACGAATTCGGGGAGTTGGATTTGTCAAAGGGAGAATCCAGGAGAGAGCACCTTGTCGGCGGGGAGGCTTGGCGGGAACCCGACTCCGACGAGGAGACGTCTTTTGGAGATGATAGCAATGGAGATGCGTCATCAGAAGAGTCCAGCGAAGTTGAACGGGCCAGGCACACACGCCTTACTGCAATCTTCAGTCGCCTTCGAGAATTCGGAAATCTGCAAGAGGTGCAATTGATCGATCTATCAAACTCTGGATTGCGTCCGATAATTCCCGAAGCTATTGATCAAGCGCAGCTTATGCCGCCCGACCCACGAGACATTCGGTGTCTCAAGAGAGTCCTTGGAGCGATGCGAGATGCTCATCTGTCAGTGCCGAAGCTTTCCCTCTTGCCAGAGCGCTGGGCTTTCTCATCACGAATAGCGGGCAGACCACCAATGCTGGGCCTGTTCACGTCAGCTTTGCAAGAGGTGGAGGCTTTGCAGCTCCACTGCTGGCTGCTTAGCAACCCATCGGGTCCAAGCTACGCCTCGAAATTCATGGCTGCCGTGGCTTCAGCGCCCAAGCTCAAGTCCCTGACCTTTCGCACTGTCGAACATGGGGACTCTGTAATGAAGGGCCAGAACACACTCGGCTTGACCCAGTCGCAGGCCCTGTTCGCAATTCTACTTGAGCACTACCCGAACTTGAAGATACTACGCTTGAAATCGGGAACGATCGGATCACGCATCAACATTCTACGCAGCTTCATCAGGCGACACGAAAGGTTGGAAAAGCTTGTGCTGGACGATGTGAGGTGCTGTTTTTGGAGATTTGACACGGCGCGTCGTCCGGGAGAGACCAAAGAGGGGCTTGCGAGGCGATACTTTGAACTGCCCGGGACGTACAGGGTCATCGAACTTGCGTCGCTTGCGGTGCGATTGGACTTCGTTTGGACTAAGGACGGTGAGAAGACTTCCTAGCGCATGATCTTAATAGAGGCACATGAGCATATTCTACTCGGAGGACAGCATCTTCCTCAAAATGGGTTATGCAAGAACGATATATTGTGATCTGAGCAGGACGTGCGACGTGGTCGCGCCAGGCAGGTCACTGCTTATGACGTACATGCCGTGACGGCGGATACTTCGCCGTGAACCCGCCTACAATAAATCGGCATTGCTGCATAGGCGTAGTAGAATCCAGACCGTCGCATCGAACCCCAACGCTCCATCATTGAGATAGCTGCAAATATGGATACTATGTAGTATGAACTGTAAGAGTACCGCATAGAAATCTTGTTGGCCTTGCACCGTGTGGTGTCAAAGGTGAACCTAGCTTCCAACTGCGTCAGACACAGGGCGTACTGTTATCAGAATGGCAATTCACCCAAGACAGCCCTCTTCGAAACGCGCGTTGTATCTCCCGAGCCTCGTTTGGTGGACCTCGGCACCTGACCGCGTCCTCGCCTGCACTTCAACGCGGTTGTGGTTCGCGAAGGAACCCTCGGCTTTCTCACTAGAGTCTCTGCAGGCTGCTCCTTCTTCGAATGGGGCTGCTCCACGAATCTACGGGCGGGTGGAATGCCTATCATGTCGGCAGCCTGTTCGACGTCCTGTGAGAGCCAAGACTCATTCATCGTGAGAACTCTTGCGTTCATGCTCTTACGACGGGCTTCGCGGGCGGCATTGATCGCTGCCCTTGCAGTCTCCCATGGGAGGAGGCTCGCTCGTTGCGGAAGATCTGCAAGGGATTTCGTGAACTCTTGCTCCTGTAGAGGAAGTCAGTATCGCCGTTGTATTGCAGCGATGAGTACGCACCAGAAGATTCGCGAATTCGAACGCGTTACCCAGTGCAGGGAGATCAATGTCCCAATGAGAGTCTTTCAGGGTTTTGAGGTGTTGCACTGACCTCGTTAGCGATGAACATGCACGACACGGGCACCGCCTCTGTGGAAAGCTGGACATTCACGTACAGACAGATTGTCCCGCGGCTGCGTGCCGGAAAACAGACTCCTGTGCTTTTAGGCTTCTCAAATTCCTGTTAGCATTCCCGGCGCTGCTGTACTTTTTGCTCGCTAGATTCCAATCTTCCCGTATGACGCTTAGGGGAAGAGAAGATGTTGAGTGGGCCGCGAGATTGTCAATTTCCGCGCATCTCGCGTCTTCGTAGTTTTCTGCCATGGGTGGCGTGTGGATACGGGCATTGGTTTTGAAAGTGGGTGAGTTTACAAGAGTCGGTCGCAAACGATTGACAAATTCCATGATTGCGTCGCCACGTGATCGGTGAAGGTGAACAAGATGTTTGCCGGCTTCGATGAGTTTTCCAACCTTAGGCCCGGGGTGAACAGGACAACACATCAGCCCGTACGCCCCAAATCCGAGATGGTCAAGTCATTAAACCAGCCCGCAAGCTTGAGTTCCGGAAATTGCTATCGCCGGAATATCAATTTTGCGAACGGTAGTGTTGAAGGAATTCCACTAAGACTACTGATCATGTAAAAGTCACCCATTTGGAAGAGTAGTATCTATAAAAAGCAATATATTATAACTAGGAAACTAGAGCACACAGATTCATGGAACGATCGCACGCTGCTCGCATAGAAGCATAATCCAAACAAAAGGAAAAGTTCACGATAGATCCCGAACTCAGGCGCACGATTCCGTAAGTTCAAGTGCTCTATTGTGAATGAGTACCCGTAAAAGGGATGTTACCTGGCTGAGTCGATAATTTTCTGGACGGTTCAGAATTGCTTTACGGGTGAAGTTATAAGACCTCAGCCTACCAGTAAGGTAAAAGTTTCGATATTTGCCAACTGCGAGTTCGACTGTATTGCCCTTTATTGGACCTGAGTGCTTAGCCGGTCGGCACCTACCATCCTCTCCAATCGAACTATTCAGGCCAGATCGATCCAATGCGTGAGAATTGTCGTTCCTATAGGTATGGAGCGTCTCCATAAACGTCCTTGTGCTGCTTACGATCATTTCCGAAAGTATCCGTAGCTTGTCGTTGAGTTCATTCCTTTGGGTTCGAATAGGACCTTTTAGAACATTATTCATTCCATGGTGCAGCTCGAGAGAGGCCACTTCGGTCAAGGCTCGAGACACATCGTCAACTTCGCATTTGAGCTTTTTAAGGCTCAAGTCGATTGCTGAGAATACGTTAAGCTTGCAACCCCAAGCTAGTTGAAGTTCTATAGAGTGGTGACTGCTGTATTTGAAATGGTAGTCGTCAGCGCCGTAGTCGTGGAAATGGTCGTGATACTGGCCCAGAATAATGCTAAAACCCTTCTCTGGACGGACCATCTGTAGAATGCTATTAGAGCCTATGCTCTTCAGCAATCCCATCGAACCAGAGGGATAGGTCTTCTCGTCCTTTTTGATCGCCTCCATGACGCGATGATGTAGCTCGAGATTAGGGAGAGCAGGAGGACTCTTGTCTTTCCGAAAGGAATCTTCCAGCCCATCTAAGAGCTTCTTAGTCGTCGTGCCCTCTTCTTCAAGTGCCCAGCGTATCCGCGCATTCGCGATGAACGAAAGGTAGATCGCCTGCTTGACCGAAAGATTATGTGATTGAATCCTAGTCACATCGCTACGTTGCTCTTCTTGGACTGTCGTGGCAGGGGCGGAGGACGGTGCAGGGGTCGATTCGGTGGCGGTCTCGTACTCACTACCCGAGGGCCTAGGTGATGGCGTTCCGGGGACAGCAGTGATAGGGTCCCCGATGCCTGATTCGACAGAGCCTGTGTTGTTCCTCAAAGGCTCTTGTTCGGCCTTTATGCTGGCACCCGCATCATTCTCATCCATTGAGAGTTCTCCGAGACGCTCCATGTTGGCCTCATGACGTTGTATACGATGTTCTTCCAGCTGTTCGTCGTGAGAGGTCATGGTTCTACTGGTGTGCTCTCTGGCGTGGTGAGGCTTGTTCTAGAACCCGGGTTGTCTTTTTGATTCGAGTTGTTGAGGTTGTTGTATTACCGACTTCGAGTGGTGGGTGTTTGTATTATAAAGGTATTAGAGCATAAGAAGTTTATATAGCTTCCGTAGGTGGGCGTAGAGAGCACCTACCATAGGTAGTGAGTACACAATAGTAACATTATGTATCCAAGCATAGTGAATGAACATGTGAGCCTAATTAGACCATGTATTATAAGTGCATAACGTCCGTTGCAGTACGACTCCTAATCTATCGAATGGAGATGGGGAAGATATACGCGACTATCATATAGAGGTTGTTACAGGCTGCCAAAACAGTTTTATAGGAAATGTTAAAGAGGATGTCAAATACGTCTGCAAATATACGAAGCCCCCTATCGCGTGGATATGTAATGGGCGTTTAGACAAAGTTGAGGTAGCCTGGTAAGGAAAGATAGGAGAAGTCCCGTTTCTGAGTTTCTTTATTAATAATGTGTTCGGGTCTATTCTAGATTGTATTATTTTAACCCAAAAGGCTACTGCCGGTGTAAGGGATAGATTCTTCTTCGTGTTGGGTTCTATAACGTCCGAGTAGGAGCTGGAGCTGTTGGATCTTAAACGAAGGTAGATCACCGATCAGATAAAGCTAGTAACTTGATGGTTGAGATAGATGGCGGAATTTCTGAGATATCGAGCGGGCGTAAGAGCTCGACCAACCGTAGAGCTAACATGATTAACTACAACTAGGGTATTGTCCTAAAGGTACCTCGGAATGGTGTGAATTAGGAAAATGGTAATGTCTTCTAGGATTGATTGATGCGCACTAAACGATTTTGAGCCATTAGAACTATGGCAATAGCGAAATGCCCAACATTACGGTTAAGAAGCTGTAAAGGAAGATGGCAAAGACCATAAGTGTGAGCACGATAAAACGGAGTATGGCATACACCTCGCATAGGTGGACGATGGCATAGAAAATAAGTGTGATAGCGATGAATTGAGGTATGGCCTTCATCTCCTATAGGTGGAAGATACTGCGTGCTTTAGATGCCGTGATATTGAGAGGGGCCGTGGACACCGAGTTGATAGGTTTTGAGATCTGGGTTCTGTTGATTCGACTGCAGTGAGAATACGTGGGGAAAGGCATTCTAAGCCATTTATGTAGGCGAGGAGCATACTTTGAGCAAGGACCCGTGACCCATGGCAATGAGATAGAGGTCGGGTGCAGGGTTAGTTTGTAGACACGCATACAATCACCTCTGTTTGCTCGCTGCCATTGCTGAGAGCGACCTGGATAGTGTTGGAACCTTTGAGATACTACTGGATGGAAAAGCCGAGAGCATAATGAGGATACCAGGTTTACTCTCGAAGGGTCTTTGGAATATTCGCATCGATACTTCTTCGACCACGAGATAGCTTCTCGCTTCAGCAGTGCCGGCCGAAATCGAAGGGAGGTCACGCGATACATCGCAATTACCAAGCGTACGCCTGACACGATCACATCGTGCAGGGTAAGAAACAACCGTCGAAATCAAGACTCACTCTGTGATCGAACTTCGGTGCCTCATCATGAGCATGCTCGCAAGCTTTGTACTTTGCCACAGGTGGACCGTAGCGCCACGCCCATGCAAAGCTGGATTCCCCTTTGTCAAACACTGCATCCCAGCGTCACCCTCTACTCTGCCTCCACTCCTTGTTTCCCAAGTCTTTGTGCTGCGCTTCTTTTCGGATCGTACATCCATTGCCAGCATACAGCTTGGCAGGACCATCCCGCCCGTGCTTGTCTAGAGCGAGGACCCGAGGTGCTGAAAGCCCATCGCAGACGATGCAACCAAACAGCTTTATCATGCCTCGATTCATGAGCGCAAACCACACCCATCGTCTAACCGGCCTTTATCATGGTGAGATCGAGCTGCCTGGTACACTTGGAGTAGGTAGTTGCAGACCAACTCCGTAATGACTGACTACATCTCTTGTTCAGTGTAGCCAGTGATACCTGTTGGTGGCCTGTGGTCTGGGAGTCCTGGAGTGCGCTTCCTTTCCAGATTCCGGGCCAGACTATTTACCGTGAGTACATTGTGTTCGTACTAGGTGGGGAGCCTTCATGAGAGTAGTCGAGGCTAAGATGCCTGCAGCTCCAGCGCCTCTGGCCGTCGCAGATCAGTTCGCGTCCTGGTGACCTCCTCTCTGGGGGACGTGAACAGGCTTCGATCTTCCGAAATCGAATTGACTCGGGCAGTTCATGACGCTGGAAGCTATCGATATAGATGCCACAAACGATCACCCTCCAGAGAGAAGAGCCATAGCCATCAACGGCCCTCGCCGCTCGAACGCGCGTTTGGATGGCTGGTGGCTGACCTAGCTGGCGAGTTCGGCAATGGTAATGAAGTACCAGGATAGTCACGCCAAAGACCAAAAGTCAGTCAGCTAGACCCTTTCGTACCTACACGTAAGTCTTCTATACTCTTGTATTCTGCAAGAAGCAGCTCGTTGGCTACATCAACTGGTACTTTTGCGCCAGATTCTAGTGTCGCTTTCCAATGAGTGGAGGTACTCTGGTTGCCAGGAGGAGCCTTGCGACCGAGGTCTTACGATGGCGTTCTTGTCGTCTCCTCCGCAAGCATGAGGGGCAGCGTCGTCGCCGGCGAAGCGGTATGCAACACCAACGTGGCACCTCTCGTGGGGAGGACAGAAGTCAACGCTTCACGGCGAAGGTGGAATCTGTCTTCGGCGCCTAGTGCCCAAGCCAGGGCCAGAGGAGGCACGAGGGTGATGAGTGCGATGATCTTGGGGAGCTGCATTTTGGCGGTTGCAGATTTGTTGATGCAGAGTTGGAAGAGCGCTTATTGTGGTTGCTGAGTGATGTGCTAGTAGATGGTGTGCATCAAAGGGAAAGGGAGGCTCTTTGATAGAGGGTATGTTGGATGTGGTATACCGACGGGGCGAGGGACCTGCCGCAAGGAGCCGTGATGGCAGGTTGCTGGTTGTTGAGAAGCTAATACCGGCTGCGCATCACCGCCAGGATGGTAGAGATACCGTGCTACAGTCGTACAGCTTCAGAGAAAGCTCGTATGAAGGCCTTGGCTGGACATTTCGCGTCATCAAGGTCGCAATGTCAATGTTAGTGAGGTAAAGCGGCTCTTCACCACCGAAGCATACGACTACATTGGGTTAGGTTGATGTTTCCGTCAAGCGAATACTCGCCCACCACCCTCCGCATCAAATCAACCATCCCAGTCCCTATCCTCGGGTGGGGTATCGGTGGTGGAAAAGTTGACACGCGAATTCGGCGAGGTAGCCGGTGAGACTGCGATTGAGGTGGCCGTCGATCGTTTAGTAGACTCGAGGCCTTCTCCGCACCCGCACCCACGCACGTTCCTTTACGAGAAGGTCTTTGCCCTCGATTGTCTTCCGCGGAGATGCCGTTGCGGCGCTCTCCATACAGGCCGGTGAAGCTGCCCCCGTTGGTGCGGACATTCGTATTGCGCGATGCCCGATCCCGCCAGTCGATACTCCGAAGGTAGATCATCGTCCTTGTTGAGCTTCCAGCCTCGTCGAACTCTGACTGGCGGATAGTGTGACGGAAGGAAATTTATTCTAGGTCGGGTCATGCGATGTTCATGAAGCGATGAAAGGATATTAGGAGCTCGACGGTTGAGACTGTTGACGACTTGTGAAGCAAGGAAGCGTATGCCTCGGGTAACTTTTGGGGTCTCAAAAGCGTGGGAGATATTCGACTTGTGAGTACCCGTATTGGCCTTGATCCTCCTTGCATTCTAATTTCGGTACCATGGCTTGCGACGGGATAGAAAGTATGGTTTGCGCCCTTCCAATAGCTTCGGCGTTGGAGAAGAGCGTGGCCTTTTGCCTACGTGCATCAGTAGCAAATCCCACAATCTTGCGCTCAGGCGCACCTCTTCACCCTGTTCCGTTGAACATGGTCGCCGATCCTGTAGTCCTGGCGTATGTGCCGCTTCTACCCTCTTTGTTGACTGCGTTGGCGAAAACGTACTGATGTACGTTCGAAGAACTCGGCATGTCTTGGGTATCGGCTGCAACTTCCAGCACCATTGTCTAGATAGATTGCGGTATTGAGGATGATGCTGTCGCCCCAGCGTTCGGGTCGACCTTTGGTTAGCCTTAAGAGCTGTTGGATGAGACGAACTGAGCTCCCTCATCGAACCACTGGCAGACCATGGCCCTCGATGCCTGGGTCGTTGCGTCGTTTTGCGCAACCAAGGGTTGGAGACGCCGGCCTTTGCGCTGGTCCTTGCACATGCGACTGCTCCGATACGACGTGAGCAAGTTAGACCGTGGGCCACGGACACCACCAACTAGGCTTCTGTGAGAAGCCTTGCCTCTGCCGAGGAAGAAAATAGACCTGGTCGATGCGAAACAAGACTACCTATCGTGACTTTCAGGGTGCGTAACCGTTCGAGGTACACGACACCCGGTATTGAGATTGGATGGCTGAGGGAAGAAAGGTTCCATTACAAAGTAAGAGGGGGAATGGCGGCGCGTTTGGCTTCGGATTGTACGAGGTGAGAAGTATACCTCGCGAAGGGATAGAGCTCCTCCGTATGGTTTGCGGTGAGCGGTTCTTTTTCCTTTTGCAGACCTCGGCAGGCCGCCCGAGACCGCTCGTCTCTTCATCGTCGCCACGAACGGATGGGTGGCGATGTCCTCCATGGTCGGTTTCCGTGGGCCGCTATTGCGCATCGTCTTACAGTAACAAAATCTCACGGAATGAGTCGGCCATGGTATGATTTGACCTATTGGCTCCTGATAAAGTATTATTGAAGGTTGGGCTGTCGGATATGGATATGCTGAAGCTGCAATAATTGTGGGGCAAGTTCGTCGCCTCCCTTGTCCTTTCCAGTGCGTAGTGTGATGTTCCTCGTCATTTGGCAGGCTTCTTCATTGGTGTTCAGCACGCGCTTTGCGACGCCACCAAGGATCTCAGCTGCTTTGTTAACGGCGAGGTTCGAAAAGCTTAGTGTTCCGACAATCGTGTAGATCCCGTGGTTACCATATTCACATATCCACCTGACGTCTTCTGCTACTTGTCTGAACGGGAGAGCCTCTGACCCGGACCGAGGTCGTGCTTCGCGTGCGTTGGGATACCTTCTCCCCCCGCTCAGATGACACCGTCAATATCGGTAACCCAAGGTGCAGGAACACGCCTGCTGCCTCGAGCGGTACGGCTCCCGTTGTCACATCCGCAAGGCACCCATGCCTGCGCTCCCATTATGGACGCGTTTACAAGTGATTTCATCACAAAGGAGCCCTTACTCCCTTATAATCAAGTAATCTTGACAGAACCTTCTGGATGTTAGCTCTCTGTCTCAGGCCAATGGTGTGGTTGCGTCGCTAGAAGTAGCACTCTCCGAGGTCGCCGGACTCGAACCGTTTGCGCAGACAGGCAGTGCCCTTCACGGAATGTAGCATGCCACGCAGTCGGGCAAGTCAAAGCCGCGCAGATAAGCAGCCATTCTCGATGTGCTCTTCCCAGCGTGTATTTCACCTCTTCAAACGTCACCACATTACCCCTCCGGCGCGAGAATTGAAAGTTCTTGTCGTGATTGCATTCGCGCTCATACATGGGATAATCAGAAGAAAAGGGGCTGTATGCGTTGCAGTAGGCAGGAATATCGCTGTTCGGAGTGTAGCGTGCTGTACGTCGAGACATGACGGCTGGAAACATCGTGTACGCGACTCCCCCTACTTCGCGCTAAAACGCAGCCTCACGTGATCATGATGCTACCGAAGCTCGATGTATGCCACGTTAGCGCGTAACTGACTGCACACCGTGCATTGAAGGGTCTGTTTTAAAAAGGTGTAGTCACCGAGGATTTTAGTTAAAGCGTAACTAATCATCCGTGAGAGTCGCACTGCACAAAGCAGGGTTAGCGTGTATGGGCATTAATTAGATGGCTATATATCGGGTGCATGTACGATCTTGCACCTGAGGACTCGCTATGTGCAACAACAGAACAGACGTGGGGACCCAGGAAGTAGGCATGACAGTATTCCCACAGACTTATTAGAAATTGTAGGAAAATACCTATAGCGCATAACGGTCTTCTGTCAATTATACCGTATATCCCCCAATGACTTCCTCCACACAGTAGACGCATAGTACACGCTGAAGCTAGATCATGTCTCTTGATAATAGAAGTATGTGTGTAGAGCATATAAGTCTTGCCACCAAATTGTGTCCATATGGCACGAGGTATTTCGCACACTATATACATTTAAAGCTGGTAGTGTAGATGGAATAAGTGTCTCCTCTGCATCTGGCAAGCCTGATGG
Organism: Paraconiothyrium sp. Pb-2020; assembly: GCA_022419385.1. Taxonomy (NCBI): domain Eukaryota; kingdom Fungi; phylum Ascomycota; class Dothideomycetes; order Pleosporales; family Didymosphaeriaceae; genus Paraconiothyrium; species Paraconiothyrium sp. Pb-2020. Next base: position 283,226 of record JAJUBI010000010.1, on the reverse strand, counting down.
GTGGCTTTAAAAACGCGGAATAATCTAGAGCCAACTTGGCGCGAGATAACTACGCGCAGGGAGCCTGCTTATAGTAGTAAACCCCAGCGCAATCATGGCTATCCTACACAAGACGTACGCGGAAAGCGGGACCCAATACGTGAAGATGCCTACAGGCTGCAGCTTACCCCACTAATACACCCCTCATTCTCGTCTCTACCACGGAGTTCGTTCCACAGCTCGTCGTGGATGGTAAGAGTATACATCCCGGACGCCAGAGGAAAACCTCGAGCCGCATTAGGAAGGAAAATTGAAGTCTACATAGGACAGCACACAGTACATCATCAGCACCACTATGAGGCAAAACTGCCCTTTCCTATTCGTCAACAGCGGATTACAGTTGTTGGAAAGGCGAGAGAGTTACCTGCTGCGGTCACAGGGCGAAAGCTATTAAGGAAGCCACGAGGGGAGAAATAAGACGAGGTAAGCGCCTAGTTCTAGGAAATGAAAGGGACTGTATCGTTCGGGTGGGCTGCAAGGCACTCGGCCACCTCTGTCATATTACGGTTAGTGTGAACATCTAAGGGAGTCCTCGCATGCGAAGGCTTCTCCCACCACATGGAGAAAATAGTGACTACGTATAATACAAGGCCCACCATGTGGACCTTGAGTTGGGACATCAGGAGTTTCTACGTCCATGGGACGAGGTTAGAGAACAAACCTCCTAAGCTTCACCATTTTGCTCTTGTCTTCACTCTGTTCCACCGGAATGACTGGCATATTAATGTTCTCGTGCTGTGCAAGCGCGTACCGTTGCAGTCTGGTAATGCGATCCAAGCTTTCGAATGGATCTCGCAATATAATGCCAGCACTATTAGCAAAGGAACCATACAACTGGACTCGAGGTTGAGATGATGCGCGCGGAGATGAGCATGAGCAGCTTCGGGTAAATAAACCCTAGGACAGCCCAACAAGAGTCCTTCTTTCATCCGACCTTCTCCCTTTTCTGGCATATTGAGACACAGTTGCGCCCACAGCACGATGATGCAGACGGATGTAAGACAATTATTTACAAGGCTTATAGTTCCCCTAAATGTGGTTCGGAAGTCCACCACTTGCAGAAAAGGTCAACACCTTTAACAAGATATCAAAAGCAAGTATACACATCCAGCGCCCATTGAATGCTATTTTACATAAATAAAGATGAATGATTGCAAGCAAGAGACATCCTATAGTGCTTAAGCATAGTGTATCTTGCAAAACATTATTGTGGTGTATTAGAGACGACTGTTGTCGATCTGATAGTTGTTGCTTAACTACGATGCTCCTAGAAATCGGATGCACTATCAGTGAACAAATTCTATAAGTAAGTCATCTCCCACTGCATCTCGTGGACCACCTGCCCAATAAACTCATTCAGCCCCAGGTCCGAATGGCGAAACGCGTGAGGCAAATATACAACCCTACCATCGACACGCAGGATACCACCACACAGAAGGAGTGGGTGGGGCTTAAACCGACCCCAGGCCGTAACAGGCATATACCCCAGTTGTACTTTGAAATGGCGAGCCGAGAACGGAGACAGTGATCTGACTCGGGTGTTGGTGTAGGAAATCGGCGTTTTGGCCACAGCCGTGGAAGACATGCGTGGCGGAGGATGGGTATGCGCACGAGAACGAAAATGCCTACCAAGCAAACAATGTAGTCCATAAACCTGCCCAGTTTGCCCGCTTGAAAGTAGCTCCTAAATGATGTGCAGCAAGCCGGAACTAAGTCCAAAGACAGTGCCACTCGTACCGCTCCACCCAGCGCATGTAAGGCGAAGAGACTCACTATATATAGTATCTGTTGATTTAATATCTTCCCGCTTTGCTTATATCGTGCGTATAGGTAATTACGAGGGCCGCGAGAGTATACTCGTGCCCAGGCGGGTGAAGCATCGCTTCGAACAAGAGTAGGCCTGTGTTAGTGATACGCCTTTCTACCGTGGTCGGCCAGGCAAACTATACTGCGTGGTAGAGGACGGCGGAGATAGTAGGAATACCGTGGGCGCGGAATAGTGCAAGCATGATTCGGTGGCAAGGGTTGACGGGAATTCGTATTTAATGAGGCTTTGCTGTTAACCGCGCAATACAACAGCGACTTCTACCTATTGTGAGTGCCCCAGGCTTCTGCCAGCGTCATGTTTCGACGATGGACGATGTGGGAGCCAAGAAATTTAAGCGCTCTAAGGAAGCGCATGATACGCATAAGAAGCAGATAGATAAGCACACCTAGATGGTGAATTTTGGTATGGTTGGTATAGGGTTGAGGGCGGAGAGAGGTGGTGTAGGGTAAACAGAGGCAAGATCGTTCGCGATGACGTGGCGGTGATACTGGGTAACGTCACAAGACGCCTGTTTCTGTTACCGCTGAGCTATTACTATTACGATTAGCTCTATTTATTGCGCCTAGCTCCCTCGCGTTATAATTATATAATGAACTAGATTATGGAAGTAGCGCAAGTGTTCGCTTCCTAAATTCATGACAGATATGTGTAACACCCTTCCACTTTAGAAGGCTTCGTTATAATGTGCTTTTCTTATGTGACGGCAAGGCAGTGTCACGATAGCTAGCGGCATCAAATTACCATACATGGCGTTGGCACTGTGCGACTACGCTGCCCACTACCTAATAGCTCAACCAAAATTGCCTAACGAATCAATCAACGCTCTCTGTGATACTTTATGCATACATATTAGTCCAGTTCAGTGTACCTAAAAATAATTTATATTTGGATGATGCACATAGTGAGACAGTCATATAGGCTAGACATCTGGACGGTATCGCTCAGTCGTAAGAACTTATTTTACCTTCGCATCAGTCCTTTTCCCAAGACTATGCACACGCTTCAAAAACTGCCCTTCTCGCATGCAAACCAACCAGCGAACAGGTCATTCCACCATGTTTCACTCATACCTTCTCGCCCGCGACTGACCCCAGCAGGCGACCGTGGTCCGCCACCGGAGGATCGCGAGATGCGAGGGAAAAGACTACGGCTGGTTTAAGACCGGGAGCTTACGCGATACGCTAACAAGGCTATGATTACACCCAGCCAACCCGGATCAAGCTGTGGCTTCGGCGTTAGGACGCAAATGGTGCATACTTGTTAGTAGTAAGCGATTGAACGTGGCGTGGTGCTGCTTACTTGCAGCGGGCTTATCGTAGCGTGTTCTGTCTTCCTTTTTTTCCTCTTCTGAATCTTCCAAGTCTTCCACCAAGGCTCCTACGAAAGCACAGGAATATATAGAGCAAGGAAACAACATTAAAGAGGCACAACCCCGCGATGTCTCCCGTCCGCGGGCTTAACGCTAGGCGGCCCACCCACTGTCCCTTCACAAAGCTTCGTGCAGTCTGCCCAAGCCGACGCGTACGACTACGACGGAGATTACGAGATATGCACCGCAGCTACGGTAGTCGTTACGTAAGCCACCACCTCTCCACGAACGCCTACCTTCGCTGAGTTCACAGCTTCCACGCCAGCTGGCCAAACCTCGCTCTCGAATCAATCTCCTACACCCACGTATCGAATTCCGAGCATGGAGCCGAGTTCTAATCTCCGCAAAGTCCGCTATCCAACGCTTCTGTGCGACATAGAGGAAGAGGTGCTTTTGGGACAGGAAATAGGGGAATGTGTGTACGTCCCCGGGCTTGGACTCATTCCTCTCGAAGATGATTGATATCGGGCCGAGATCAGATGGGAGCTTGCTGGGTGTAGATGGAACTTGTATGGGAAGCACGGCGGCGGTGGTGCGTCGTTGAGGATACATGGGCCGACGAGTAGCCATGTCCTACGCGGTTGTCGTCAGACCGTCTCAACCGGGCCTATAACTAGAAACGTACAGTTCCCTTAATAGCATTTCTAAAGTGCCTTATCTGATTTTGCCAGCTAACTCTATTGCCAAATGGCAAGTAAAGAGGGTTACCGCAAGTTACAGTTTGTGTTATAGGTTAATAGTTTTTAAGCCCGATATTCTACACTTACGTAGATTAACTTTAACAATCTTTTTAGTCTAGGATTAGACCTGTCCGGAATAGAACTTAATAACTTAGTTGGTAGTCTAGTGCACGTTCGTAAGTATAAACAGAGCAATTCGATTTGGTAGTTAAATTTAGTAGTTTAATTTGGTAGTTTAATTTGGTAGTTTGATTTGGTAGTTTGATTTAATAGTTTAATTTGGTAGTTTGATTTAATGGTTTAATTTGGTAGTTTAATTTAATGGTTTGATTTGGTAGTTTAGTCAAGTAGTTTAATTTTGAAACCACTTCCATGGCACAATTACAACCTTGCAAGCAAGTATCACTAATCTTATAAAGAGGTAGATAGTTCTCCTTACAAAGACTACAACTGGCCACTACAGCTTTCAAGCATAACACCCCTGGTTTTATTAATAAGCCGTATGGATGAGTACAATTTCGTCTACTTTCTCTAGCCATTACTTACAGGCTCCGTCTATTTCTATTCAAGGGTTCGTCCCGTCCTCTAATCTATCCTTCCGCGCATTCGTCCTTAGATGGCTCGTAAGCTAGTATAATCTACCTCCTACGCATAGTTACAGACGCCCTAATTTATATATTATAAGGGCATTATTACTTAGAGCATATTTGTATTTACTAACAATAAGGAGCGTAATACGCAGTTAACACCTTAGGCTCTAGAGAAAATAGTTAGAGCATCTTATTACTCCGCGTAAGATATAAGAATAAGTATGTCCCACACACCCACAGTTATAATTCCCTCATACAACATTCACCCCAAACTTTACACAGACTTACTAGTTAATACAGGACACTCATGTGACACGACACTTCCGAACTTATATATAAACACCCTATGCTTCCCTCGCTGCCCTAGTAAAGGACTACTCAGAACTTAACAGCTCTAGCAATAATACCTGCCTCGAGTCCCGGACATACAGTTAATATTATATATTATACCACTACTTAAAATGTATACAAAATCGAACCAAACGTCCTGCGAGCTTCAATTATAGGAAATCTTCGGAGTACAAAATTACCTCTCTGACAGGCCAATCTGCCTCCAATCCGCAGGCATGCGGTAACCCAATCCACCCAACCTTAGATGTTAAAAGGTCCGGAGATTTGTAAGTTAACTCTGTCTGCAATTGCCCCATTCCGTCTCCACCAACCATTATTAATACGCTAACGCAATACAAACCAGTACATAATTAGCGTCTCCTCTAGTAATTAAGACCCTATCCTACCGGACAACCCTAATGCTTTGTAAATCCGCGCCGCATAGCGTCTCAACCGCGATCCGGCATCTCCCGTTCTAGTTGCTCGAACCAAGAACTATATTGAGGATCGACGATACGTTCTACAACTTTACCAGGGCACCAACCAGCAGACGAGCACCCTTTTCCATAAGAAGGAGGCCAATTCTTAGCTTCAACGACACGGCTGTATATTACAATTGTCTCTATACGACCCTTAAACTGTTATTGCGCAGGCCCTTCTTGTTATCTTACTATATATAACAACTATACCTTATTTAGCAATGCCAGATCAGTCTAGCCTGAGAGTTTCGGAGAAGTCCTGGCCATTGTGGAAGAATTCGATGCTGGAGACAAAGCAGTCGCCCGGTTGCCCTAGGAACTCGCAGATACCGAGAGTCACGCAGTAACACACTAAAACCTCAGCCATTTACAATATATTCTCGAACCCTTATTGCCTTTGTGACCAAGTTGCACCTAGGTAGAAGCATACGTTCCTCAGCCACTCGAGTTCTAAAGGCCGTTTACGAAAATTGCACCCCCCTCCTTAAGCCTCACCCATACGAAGGACTTATTCATAAGTTCTAACAAGAGTAATATAGTATACAAAAGTAGTATTAGCCTGATAGTCGTAAGCATATTACACGACAATACTTTTCCTTTCTAGTTAACGCAGGCTGTAACAATGGTATAAGGTATAAAATGGATGGAAGAGTTAATGCCCTGTGTAAGATTCCCGGTCCCAGAAGTAGACCGCTACATATTACAGGGCTGTTACGAACTTATTATCCCAGTTTCCTAGGTAGTGAAGGCGCAGGTGTGGGAAAATAAAGTGATGTGATGCGAGAGAGGTGCGGGGACAGTTTAAGCAATACAAAATTAATTGAGAGGACAGTAGGCTGTTATCTTACTACCATGCCATTATCCAATTGTTAGGGTATATACCCGTAATCAAGTATCTCTTCTACTATGTATTCTATGCATCTCTTCTGTGTGCATCTCTTAATTAGGTCTCTTCTGCAAACCTCCCCTGTAACTCAAATCGGACCCAAGTTGGCTTGAGCTCTAATACCACGAAGTCAGACCAAAATGGGCCGACTCAGGGTTTCTCACTTTCAAAATATGCATCGACAGTGATATACAGTGTGTGCTGCCAGACTCTACACCACTGTATCGTGCTACCAGGAAATGAATGATGCTGTTCGTGCGCAAGGGTCGGATGACGCGAGAATATGTACAAGGAAAGAAGGTCGTGAGACATTCGACTGTGGGCGAGATGCTTACAATGACCACGAAGGACGCGATGCACGCTGCCTTTCAAAAACTTACCACAGCTTTTGATAGGATCAAGGGCCGCAAGGGGCCCCTGCTGCGGCAGCCGCAGCAGCACGATTCCAATTCGCGTGCGCTCGCGCAGGCGCGGCCAGTCTCACTTCAACGAACCGCCGAATATCTTCACCGGCGGGAGCGAGGGCGTAGGTTCTACGTCGAGGGTACACCACTCCACCTCTATCTCACCAACTATGTTTTAGTATAGATGGACGCAGAATGCATACTTAGGCCTAGCTACAAGATAGGATATCCTACGGGTGTAAACCGAAGACGTCACCTCTGCCACCGCAAAGGCTGCTGCCGAAAGCCGCTCCTAGCAGCAATCGCTGGCGGCGATAAATAGTCTAAGCTAAGATGCCAAACTGCGCGATCAGACCGCACATTTGACGGGTTCCACCATGCCCTTGGCCATCGCCTGGTTAGCAACCCTGGCAGTGCGTACTGCGACGGACACCCTGCGTCTGTGATGTCCGCAAACTTCAAATGTGAGCGTTGTTACCTTTCTGAATCGAAACACCTTCGTTCAACGGACGGCTCGGGCCGATCATGGCAAACCAAACCTCTTGAGTCAAAAAAGCTGGCATGTCGGGCAAGTTCAGCCGCCAGAGCCTCGGAGGCGCAAGGTACTACATGTATTTCTCGATGACTGCTATCGTCTTACCTGGTTGTTATACTGGAAGATAGGCCGATTTGCATAGGCTATAATAGACTTCGTCTACTACGTGGATAAGCAGCATCACGTTATAGAACAATTTGACGTACGGCACATAATCTGGCGACGAGATCTTCCGCAGCAATGACATCACCCACGACACTACCCCTTCATACACTCATGAACCAAATGGAGTCACTGAACCATCTAACTAGATCGTTATGATCCATTAGAAACGTAAAGCCAGATGTGGTTAAGTGGATTGTAGTAGTTATTGTAGGCTACATAGCTAGCATAGGTCTCGCTAGATGCCTGTGGAGCTCCTTCCACTAAAACGTGATACAGATGGTCCGCTTAGTGATACATTCCAATACCTTACTTCCTTTTTAGGCTAAGATCACTTCGACAGCCTATTTTATTATAGTTAGTACACCACACGGCTCCAACAATTAGGTTATTAACTATAAGTATAGCTTCTAAATAGAGATAAAACCTCTATTATATAACTCTACTATTATAAGGGGGTTCTATGTACCTAACCTAGGCTAGTCTTATAGGTATTTAGTAATTAAGAGTAAATGATAATAGGGGGTATAAGAATATTCTAACCTTACTATAGAAGGTAAGGTAATAATTATATAAGAAAACTAATAGATCTTATATAGAAGATATACTTTAATTTTAACTATAGAAGTTAACTATAAAGAATAGAAGTATATAGAGAATCCCCTTAACTTTATACTATTATTTTAGTCTTTATTTTCTTTATTATTATTCTACTAAGTTTCTAATATTCTTAGACTTTATAATATCCCTAAAATATCTCTATTCTATAGAATATTATTATATATACCTATTATCCTACTAAGTCTTTACTTACTAGATATTATTACGTAATATTAGTATTAGGCTTTTCTAATGGGTGTTAAGCCCTAGCCTCCTACTACTATTAATAATTACTTCTACTATATAATTCTTTATACTTATTCTATAGATATCCTTTATAATTATAATACTTTTTATAATAAAGTAATATCTATACTCCTACTATTATATATCTAGATATTGTTTAACTCTATACTAATAATAGTATATATAATATTAAGAGATATAAAACTTATAAGAAATTTATAATAATAAGTATTAGTAATTACTTATAGCTTTTTACTAATATTAATACTAAAAGATAGGATCTATATTAAATCTAATATAAATTCTAGATATTTAGAGGTTAATAAGTACTGAAAAGAATTCTTATCTACTTTTATAGCTAAATAGGTAGAAGAAATCTTAATAAGTAATAGTAAGATATCTAAGAAGATCTTAGATAATAATTTATAGGTAAAGTTATATAGTTTTCTCTAGTTACTAAGGTAGATTTAGTAGTTTTAATTATTCTTTTATACTAAGCCTATAAGTAGTAATTTATCTAGAATTTTTCTTAAGAATATATACTTCTATATACCTCTAACTACTCTTAGACTCTATATAGATAGTTATTCTACCTACGCTAATATACCTTTAATAGAAGGTTCTATTCTCTATTCTATACCTTATTTTTAACTATTTCTTCTATAGTACTTTTAAGAGTTTATAAGTACTATTTTATTATATATTTTCTTTATATAAAGCTAGTAACTTCTAGTAGAAGATTTTCATTTATATTTTTATTTAACTATAAGGCCTTTTATAACTAGTAAAGTCTATATACTCTATAATATATAAAAGTAATTAATCTAATATAAAAGGCTAGGTACTTAGTAAGCTAAATAAACTAGAATAGAACTTTATATAGATTAATAAGATTTCTATCTATATTCTAGTTTATATTTTTATACTTTAATATAAGCTTAGTTACCTCTATTAAGCTTCTAAGATTTAGACAACTAAGTACTTAAAAAGGCTCTTACCCTTTTATAGATAATATATTATATATATTTATATATACTCTCTAAAGTAATAAATAAATTATACTAATATATTAAGGTTTATTTCTATAAAGTCTACTATCTAGTCTAGATTTTAATTTAGATTCTTTTATTTTTCAAGAAGTAAAGTTATTATATATAACTATATAATAATAAATTAGCTAGCTAAAATTATATATAAGAGACTAAAAGCCTTTATACTTAGTTATTTATTTTAGAAGTATAAGAAAGGTAACTAAGTGTAATAGGGCCTTCTTAACACTGTTGCAAGCCGCGGCCTAGTTAGGGTTCTAGTAAGAGATAGTAGCGTGCAGGGTTGTATAAGTTATATAGGGGGTAAGCGTTAATTAATTACTACAATAAGAATATATTACTAAAGACTTAAGGGTAATCTTCTATAAGAAAACTAGATATAGTAAACTGTATTATAATTAATAATAAGAAATTACTAATAGTAATCTATTATCTCTATATACTGCTATTAGACCTAGGCTCTATAGGCTCTATTTATAATTTTTATAGATCTATAGATTCTAGCTTTGTAGCTCTATATTCTTAGTATTTATAGATTTATAGATCTAATTATATAACTTTACTTACGTGTTTATATTATACTTAGCATCTAACCTATAGTTATAATACTTATCTATATAATCTAACTAGTTGCTGCTATTATTATATTAGTTTCTATAATTCTATTATAGTATAGCAGCTATAATACTATCTCCCCCTTTTATATGTTCAGCCTAAAGATTTATCTGTTGCAGGGGTTATGCTATATTAGTAGGGTAGGCCCTATTATATAGTAGTTTATTGTCGCCCTTTATACCTTCTTATAAAACTAACAAACAACTTACTCTTACTAATAAAATTAGTTATTATAGATTTTTTACTATACCTTATTCCTGTTGTAATAGGCTTAAAATTTCTTATAGGCTTTTACTATATAATATACCTAAGTGTTCTGCTTATAAGGCTTATATTTATTTAAATGTTTATAGTTCTTATAATATTAATAGTATTTTAGTAGCTAAGAGTATATTATCTGCTACTATAGTTCTATCTATATTAACTATTTATAGTGTGCAGCACTAATTATTCCTAAGCTAAAATTTAAGCTAAACTTATTAAGGCTAAGAAGGCTTAAGAGAATACTCTAAATACTACTACTACTACTACCTAGCGCTTAGCTAATACTTATTTAAAGATATTATAGTTATAGAAATAGAAAGAACTTCTTAATAGATAGAAAAATTATTAGTTAGTATTCCTTAAGGCTAAACTAAATTAGAAAGAAGTAGAACTAAGAGCTGCTAGTCTATAGAATAGTTCTAAGAAGAGTAGAGTAGTCTTTTAAAATACTACTTATACCTTCTTTAATAGTAGCAATCTTTATAGTTTTTTATAAAATAGTCTAGCTCTTAGTCTAATATCTCTAGGCTTTCTTTAAGAAATTAGTTTAGTTAATATTTCTCTAACTTCTTAGGGTAGTTAAGGTTACTTTCTAGTTTTTAAATATTATTCTATAGGTTTCTCTTCTTATTGCGTTCTAGCTATTTAACCTTATAGTAACTTTAACTATTTACTAGTTAGTATCTATTAATACTTACTACTTTCTATTCTTTTTACTATTCTTTATATATATCTACTTTATAGACTGTAGGTTCTATATTTTATAGCACTTTTTCTAAGAGGGCTATATAGAATACTAGGTATTTATTTATACTATTTAGGAGTTATAGTTTAAATAAAACTAGAGTAATTTGCTCTAAAACCTTATATAGTCTAATTTTTAGGTAGTCTAGTTGGTTTAATAGTTATTTACTAGCAATATTTTTTTATAGTAGCTAGACTTTTTCTTCCTTCTTTAGTGCAGGTGTAGGCTTATACTTAAGATTATAGTATTTTTCTATTTTTCCTTATAGAAATATAGTATCTTACTAGAGTTAGCTATAAATTTATATAATTTCCTTAGCCTACTACTCTCTATCTATACTCTAAAACTTTATAGTTCTAGGTACTTAGTAGGCTGCTGGGTTAAATCTATAGTTTATAAAGAATAGTAAAACTCTAGTAGTGCTATATTATAAGCTATTATAGGCTAATTATGCTATAAAGAGCAACTCTACTTAGTTATTCTACTAGTAGTTTAGGTAATACCTAAGGAATTATTCTACTATCTAGTTTATTTATTCTATCTACCTATTTATTTATAGATAATAGGCTGTTAATATACTATACTTAATACCTATAAGGGCAAATATAGTTTACTAGAACTTAGATATAAAGTAGATATCTCTATTTATAATAATTTTATCTAGAGCTCTATATTATACTATTACTATAAAAGTAAAGTAAAAGGCTATATATTCTACTTTACTAACCTCTTTATATAGTAGGAAGTATACGTACTTAGTTGCTTTATTAATAATAACTATAATTCTATTATATTCTACCTTATTATCTAGGTCCTTAGATTTTAGTAGTTCTATAATAAAGTCTATTATAACTATACCCTATAGTTAATTAGAAACTTCTATAGATTATAGTTATCTATATAGTGCGTACCTATTTAGTTTATTCTAGTAGTAATTAGTATAGTTGCGTAAGACTTTTATAACTATTTATTAGGCTTAAGGGAAGTAATAATCCCTTATTAATTATTCTAATATTTATTTAATTTCTTAGTAGCTATATACTAGTGCCTCGTAAAATTATCTTACAAACTTATATTAAATTTTGGCAGAAACAAAGATTCTATTAAAGACCTTATAAATATTATTCTTATACTTTGTCCCTATAGGCAGGTAGCTAATATTTTTATTACTAATTACTATTTTCTTCTTAATCTAGTTATACTATATACTAGTCTAGGTTTCTATTATTGCCGCTAGTTTTAGTATATTATAGATAATAGTACTATCTTTATTAAATTAAAGTAGGGCCCCTAATACTTTAGCTTTACTTTATAAGTTAGGTCTTCTACTTAAGGCATCTACCTAAAGGTTTTCTATTTCTTAGGTGTATATAATCTTAAAATTATATATTAATAAAGTCTGCGCCTATTTTACTTACTAGGGTATAAGGGCTTTATTTATTATAAATCCTATTAAATTCTTATAGTCTAAGAAGACTAGTGTCTAGTATTTTATACTTTAGAGGTAAGTTCTCTATTCTTTAAATACTTTAACTATTACTAGCATTTTCTTATTATAGATATTATAGTTAAGTTTAGCTTTTTATATTTTTTAGAAGTAATAGCTATATAGGTGCTTTTTATCTATTTCTAGATCTTACTAAAGTAAATATACCCCTATAGCAAAATTTAATACATCTGTTTTTAGTATAGTAGGATAATAGAAATTAAAGATTTATAAAATAGGTTTCTTAGTAAATTCTTTCTTAAGCTAATTTATTACTTATTAGTATTTATCTATTTATTTAAAGGGTACTTCTTTCTTAGTTAGCCTTATAAGAGGCTCTATTATCTTTATCTAGTCTAGAATAAACTTCCTATATAATTATAAAATTCTAAAAAGAATTAGATATTCTTAATATTTTCTAGTTTTCCCTAGTTTAAGATTTCTTATAGTTTTATTTACTTAATCTTAAGCTTTCTAGGTTTTACTATAAATCCTAGAAAGATAGTTTAGGTAATATAAAATTTATATTTCTTAAGCTTTAGATTTAGCTTAGCCTTACTTATATAGTTTAGTACCTCTTTTATATACTTTTAGTAGTCTTACTTATTACTTAAGTATATTAAGATATTATCTAAGTATACTATAGTATACTTACTAATATATTCTTAGAGCATAGTATTAATTTGTCTCTAAAAGACTACTAGGGTATTAGTAAGCCTAAAGGGTATAATATTATACTTAAATAGCCCTAGCTTTATTCTAAAAGCAGTTTTCTATTTCTTACCTTTCTTTATTCTAATTTAGTAGTACGTATTTTTTATATCTAAATAGGTAAAGATTTTTGCATCTTAGAGTTAGTCTTATAGATTTAAGATTAAGGGTAATAGGTACCTATTCTTAATTATAATAGTATTTATTTTTCTAAAGTTAATATAAAACTATAGTTCTAGATTATCCTTTTTCTCTGTAAAGGTAACTCTATAAGCTATAGAAGACTAGAAAGGCCTAATATACTTTTACTTAAGGTTATTCTTAATATACTGTTTAGTAACCTTAAGTTCTTATTTAGTTATTTTATATACTAGTCCCTATATAGGTTATTTTTCTTTTTCTAGTCTAATTTTGCAGTTCTATTTAGCGTGTTCTAGAAGGTATCCCTCTAGTTTATTAAAGATATCTATAAACCTCTAGTATTAATCTAGTATTCTTAGGGTAAGTTCCTTACTTGCTACTAATTAGTATAGGTATTAGACTTATTTTATTCTCTAGTAGATAGTTAGGTTAACCTATCTTAGCTATAGTATTCCTAAAATTACATCTTACTAATTATCTATCTTAGCTAAGTCTATAATAAAGTTAGTAATAACTAGTCCTTTAAATAGGAAGGTTTCTAGTGTTATTTCTATATAGATTTATTCCTAAAAAGGCAGTCCCTTAATATTAAATAAAGTTCTTTTCTCTATTTTATTAGTATAGTAGAGCCCTTTATCTTCTATAAAGTCCTTAGAGATAAAGTTTTATATTACTTTACTATTAATTATTACTCTAATTAGTTTTCCTTAGTATTCTTTCTAAATTATAATATATAGTCTCTATATGCCCCTTAAGACTTTCTTACCTTTTAGCTAATACTTTATCTATATTTTCTTAGCTATATACTAAGGGCACTTATTCTCTAGGCACTTATACTAAGGTTACCCTTTTATATATTTAATAGATAAGAGTAGTCTAAGGGCTAGTACTAGGTATTCTCTATACTTCTTTTTTAGGTGCTACCTGTGTACTTTATCCCTTAAAATAAGGTTATTATAGGGGTTATCTATTATCTAAATTAGAAAGGTATAATACTTCTTTTTTAAAATTAGGTGTATTAGGTAGCTATCTATAATATATAATATTTATAATAACTTATAATGCGCTAGGTATTTAGTTAGTATTTAGAGATTATTCTCTTTTATAGGTTTTACTAACTTATCTAAGTATTCTTCCTTAACTAGAATTTAGTATTTTATTATAACTTAAGGTATATAAGCCTTATTTATTTACTTAATTTTATTAGCAATCTAAGTCTATTCTTATTTATTTAGTATTTCTTTTACTAGAACTATATTTTGTTCTACCTATTTATTAAAGCTTATAAACTTTATATTTTATAGAAACTAGATCTTCTAGTTTTTTTAAACTTATAGATAGTTTCCCTATATAAATTCTTATAGTAGAAGCGTAGGCTTTTAATTATTTATTATATATCTTTAGTCTTAACCGGCCTGGCCACTTTATATATTAGTCTAGTAGGTTAGAAGTATTTAACTCCTCCTATATAGATATTCTTACTAGGGGATATAGGTGCCTCCTATACTAGTAATAAGGAGAAGGGTTTGTCTCCCCTTAAAGTTAACTAGAATAGAGTATTTACTAATTTATCTAAGTTACTATCTTCTTTATTATTATTAGATTCACTTTCTAAATCTTTAGTATTATAGAATTCTAGGACCTAGGCGTTTTACTTCTTAAGCTATAGAATTATTTATTCTTCTTAAGTTGCTACTAGCCTTTCTCCTATAGGCTAGTACCCTGTGTCCTTTTTTATCTTTATATATAATATATATATATCTTAGAAATACTTAGCCTAATAAGTAGCTTTATATTTCTTACTACTAGCTAGCTTCTTTTTAGTTTTCTTTAAAGTCTTTTATTTCTTTAGCTTCTCTTTAGTACCTTTTATAGACTTTTCCTAGCTTTTACTTAGGCAGTTTCTAGCTATATAGCCTTTCTTACTATAGCTAAAATAAGTGCCTTTCTTATATTACTTTTCCTTTATTACATTCTAACTTAATCCCTTCTCTTTATTAGTATCTAAGACTATTAGATTCTCTCTATTATAAGTTTTATAGTTTTAGTTATTTACGCTATATCTACTTTCTTCTTTATTATTTTATTTCTATAGAAATAACTTATTATCTACTTAGATAGCTTATTTAATTATTATAGGTAGAGTTATTAGTTTCTCTATTCTAATTATTTTATATCTAATATCTAATTTAAGTTCTTTATAGAACTTCTATATTAGAGCCTATTCTTTATAGTCTAAGACCTTATTAGCCAGCTGTTTAAATACTAATATATAGGCTACTACTATCTTAGTCTATTAGAGCTTTAAAAGTTTCTATTTAGCTATATATTCTGCATTAATATTACTAAAGGTTAGTTAAAGCTTTTACTTAAAATAAGTATAGCTTATAAAAATAAGGTTAATTTCTATTTTCTAGTTATTTACTTAGTTTACCCTCTAGTCTATAAGATAACTATTAAACTAGTCTATTACCTTACCTATAAAATAGATTACTATATAAGCCACTTTCTAATCTTCTTCTCTAAGGTATTCTTAATTTAAATCTAAATTGAGGAATATAGAGGCTAGAAATCCCCTAAGCTTAGTTCTTATTCTATTAAACTTTTTTAAATTAGCTAGTTTTAAGGGTCTACTCCTTATTTTAAGCTCTATTTTCTAGATCTATTTTTTTATTATCTTATTAGCTTCTTCTCCTTTTCCTTCTAATATAGCCTTTACTTATTCTACTAACTTATTATAGGTATTCTTTTACCTTTAGTTTTCTTTATTTAGGTAGTTAAGTTATTTCTTTATCTAGACTAGGTCTGTTAGGTCTAATAATATTAGTTAGTTTACTGTAGGAGCTATTATTTAGTAAGAGTAACTTAGATATATACCTATAGAAACTCTTAAAATATAATTATTAAAGTGTAATAGGGCCTTCTTAACACTATTATAAGCTGTAGCCTAGTTAGAGTTCTAGTAAGAGATAAGTAGCGTGTAGGGTTATATAAGTTATATAGGAGGTAAGTGTTAATTAATTACTATAATAAGAATATATTGCTAAAGACTTAAGGGTAATCTTCTATAAAAAAACTAGATACAGTAAACTATATTATAGATTAATAATAAGGGATTACTAATAGTAATCTATTATCTCTATATACTGCTATTAGACCTAGGCTCTATAGGCTCTATTTATAAGTTTTTATAGATTTACAGATTCTAGCTCTATAGCTCTATATCCTTAGCATTTACAGATCTACAAATTTAATTATATAACTTTACTTATATGTTTATATTGTACTTAGCATCTAACCTATAGTTATAATACTTATCTATATAATCCAACTGGTTACTGCTGTTATTATATTGGTTCCCGTAATTCTATTGTAGTATAGCAGCCGTAACACTAAGCTTATATTAAAATATAAATCTAAATTAACTAATTTATAAAAGTATTTTTTAGTATATTTAGTTTACTACACGTCTAGTCTCTAGAATTAGATTACTTTATAAACTACTAAAAATTTTATAGTTAAAATAAAAGTTTTTCTTTACTAGAAGTTACTAACTTATTAAACTCCTAAAGGGTAGCTAATTCTAAAAGGGTTAAGGTTAGTTCTTAGGTAAGATAACTAAGAGAAAGAGAGAAGTCTTATTAATATAAAAGTATTTTATAAAGTATAATAAGTTAATAAAGGAGCCTAAGTAAATCTAAATAATAAATTAATAAATAAGTTAAATATAAGTATAGAAACTCTATACTTAGGTTCCTATATACTTAGCCTAGTTAATAGTTAACTATTACTTATTAAATATTACTTATTAACTATTAGTTATATAATTAATAGTTAACTATTACTTATTAAGTATTACTTTTTAACTATTAGTTATATAATTAATAGTTAACTATTACTTATTAAATATTACTTATTAATTATTAGTTATATAATTAATAGTTAACTATTACCTATTACCTATTAGTTATATAACTTCTCTTAGTACCTAGTAGTATAGTTAAAATATATACTCTACTCCATATAAGTTAATAGTAAGTATTATTATAATATAAAATAAGGTCCTAACTTTTACTTAGGTCTAGATTCTAATATTATCCCCTTTTTTATAAATTTATCCTTAAATTATATATCCCTTAATCACTATTATATAAGTATAAGCCCTATATCTACTAGTTTCTAGTAGGTAGCTATAATACCTTCTAACTTCTATTTCTATTAACTCTATTTATATAATAAAATTCTTAAGGCTAATATAACTATAGAAATTTCTTATATTAGGTGTACTATAGAGTGTACTCTATATTATATTATACCTAATTCTAGTCTAAAGTATACTAAATATATTTATATTAGAAAGCTATATATAGATATATTAAAGTCTTTTCTAGATAAGACTTATAAAGAGTATAAGAATAAGGTTAAAGAGAATAAAAAAGAACTAGTAACTATAATTACTTAGTTATTATAAAATAAAAGAATTTTAGTATAGGCTAAAGAGTATATATATAAAAAGACTTTATATTTTACTAATAGGTTAGCTAAGAATAGAAAGAAATAAATATAGTATCTTTTAACTATATTATTACTAATACCCTTATAGGTTTCTCTCTAACTATATAGTCTATAATAGATCTTATTAATAGTATAGTATTTTTTCTAATTCTAAACTTTTAAGTTTATTCAAAGTACTTTTAGTATATTTTTTATTAACTATTTATAAACTCTATATTATAATTATAATAGATTAAAATCTAGTAAAGGGGGATAATTATATATATAATATTAGTAATACCTTTATTACTAACTAGAGAATAGATACTAGTTATAAGAAAGTCTCGTAAACGTAGGTAGGTAGCCTTAGTAATAAGACTTTCTTACTAGTAATAAAAGGACCTAGGCACCTTTATATACTAGGCTTAAATAGAAAGGTAATACTTAATATATAAATATATCTTTATCTAAAAGATATAAATAGAAGTATAACTTATAACTAACTATAAGTTAAAAGGTTGATATTGTTTGCTAGGTACAGAACTGAAAAGTAGAGAAACAACGCCTATATATATAGATAGATCGGCTCCCCACTATTCTCCTACTATCGGATCCCCCTAATTCCGATCTACGGATCTCCTCAAACTATTACCTAGTAATTTCCTATCTAATAGTTATCCAAAGTCCTATCTCTAGAATTTCTCCTATCTTAGCTCTCCTCTATGGGTCCCTTACGGGTCTCCTCAGAAAACACAAAAAGATAATATAAAAAGACTAGTTTATATACTAACCTAATTTTGGATATTTAGGACTAATCTAGATTAGGTAATAGTATATATATAAATTATTAGACTAGCTTATAAGCTAGTCTATTATAGGAAATATTAATTATTTTAGTTTTTATCTTTTATAAGAAATCTTATAAGATCTTATAAGAACTTATAAGATATTAAGAAGCTTATTATTAAGCTAATATAAATATAAATCTAGATATAAAATATAGAATTATTATATCTTAGGTTATTATAAATATTTTAATAATTAGCTTAGTAATAGAAGCTAGTACTAAATAGATAATTAAAACTTATATAACTTATATAATCTTATTAAAGATTTTACAATTATATACTAGAATTCTACTAAAGAACTAGATTCTAGAAGTAACTAGCTTAGTAAAATTAACTAAAATACTTCTACTAAGAAGGTATAATTCTAGGAAATATAGTAAACTAAGAAATTAGAAGAATAATAAAGAATAGTATATAGTCTAAAGGGACTTTAGTATTTTTCTTATTCTTTATAGTTAACTTCTATAGTTAAAATTAAAGTATATCTTCTATATAAGATCTATTAGTCTTTTTATATAATTATTACCTTACTTTCCATAGTAAGGTTAAAATATTCTTATACCCTTTATTATCTATCTACTCTTAATTACTAAATACCTATAAGGCCAGCCTAGGTTAGGTATATAGAACCCCCTTATAATACTCTAGTAGTATTTACTAATAGTTACCTAGGTTATCTTCTAGTTTTTATATATTCTTACTATATAGATACCTTTTTACTTAATAAGGTATTTAGCTTACTTAAGGTTAATACTTAGTTATTTTTCTAAAATTGCTTTAACTTTAAATTTATTTCCTTCTTAGGTTAGTAATAGAAGATGGTTTTAACTAGTATATTAGGGTATACTAGCTCTAAATAGTCTATATAAAAAACTAAGTATATCTTTATATCTAGTAGTAATTCTAATTTATAGTTTACTATTAATATTTATTTAGAAATATAAAATAGTCTAATTTTAATATAATTTAGTTTTTTATACTTTCTTTTTTAGGTTTAAAGATCTTTTATAAGTAGATATACTTTATTCCCCTTTTTTAGCTAAAGTACTATTTTCTATTTTTAGTTTATATAGGAAATTACTTACTATTAAGCTTAAGGTTTCTTTAAAATTATTTATAAATTTTTTTTATTTTTCTTACTATCTTAATAGCTTATTCTATTTATATATTTATAGGAAATATTTAGTTAAAGAAATATAGGTATCTACTATAATTTATATAAAATAGTGTATAGCCTATTATAGCTAATATCCTATTATTATATACTAGTTATGCTATTAGTAGGAAATAAATCTAGTTATTCTTCTAGTTATTATAGTAGATATATAGGTATATTTCTATTATTTAGTTAGTTTATTCTATTTATCTATCTATCTATAGGTAATATACTATTAATAATTATCTTTTTATTCTAATAAGTACTATAAGTATAATCTAATAATTTAATATAAAGAGCTTATCTCTATTACTTATAATTATTTTAGAAATTCTATAATATCTGATAAGTTAGTCTAGAATAAGGAAAGTAAGTTCCTTAGCTATAGTTATCTTATAATATAGTATTAACTTAATATACTTAGTAAGTTAGTATATAATTACTAGAATAGTATTATATCTAAGTTCTATAACTAGGTCTTTAGATTTTAGTAATCTAGTAATAAAGTCTATTATAATATCTTTTTATAGAGCTATTAATAGTTTAATTACCTATATTTCTCTATATTTAAGATATATTATATATTTATTCCTTTAGTAGTCTATATACTTATATATAAAGTTTATTACTACTTTCTTAATTCTTTAAAGCTATAGTTTTATTAGATAAGTTCTATTATTTTCTTAATACCTAGATATCTATATATAGGGTTATATTATGTATTATTAGATAATCTTAGTTTATAGTTCCTTTAGTACTTCTCTTATAGCTATAAGGAGTTAGTTAAGTTCTACTATTAGTTTCTAGAAATCTATTTTTAGTTTTATAAAGAATTATAGAGAAGGCATTAACCTTTTCTTCTATTAAATTACTTTATCTACTAAGTATATCTACTTATGTATTCTCTTTTCCTACTATATAGATTTTTTAAACTTATATTATCTAGTAGTTTATAACTATCTTTATTATTTTAGTATAAATTCCTTTATTATTATAAACCTTAGTAGGTTCTTATAGTCTATATAAATTTCTAATATTAAATAACTAAAAGTGTAGACTCTATAGTATTTTTATAATAGTATAGAGTTTTTTATTATATATATTATATTATGTTTCTATTTATTAAACTTATATAAGTAGTAGTAATTAGGTACTATTTACTATTCTATTTTATTTTATATAGGTACCTAGTGTAAGATTACTAGTATCTATTTTAAAGTATAGTAGTTCTCTATTTCTAAAGTATATAAGACTAGTTCTATAATATATAGAGTTTTTAGAAGTTAAAATAATATTCTATACTCTACTATCTATATAAAAGGTATACCTTTCTTTATAAGGTTTATTAAAAATACCCTAATCTTTACATAGTTCTTAATAAATTATTAGTTAAATCTATAGAATTCTAAGAATTCTAAGATATTCTTTATTTTTCTTAGTATTAGCTAGTTCTTAATATATTTAACCTTACTTAATACTATCTTAATTCTATTTATAGTAATAATATATCCTAGAAATTTAAGTTATTTAATATTAAATTAGTATTTCTTAAGTTTAATTCTTAGGTATGCCTTATCTAGGGCTTTTAGTACTATCTATATATATAATATATAGTTAGATTTATTTTTACAAAAGATAAGAATATTATCTATATATATAATAATAAATATATCTAAATACTTATAGAGTATATAATTAATAAGTACTTAAAAGGCTACTAGTATATTAGTAAGTCTAAATAGTATAACCTTATATTTAAATAATCTATAGTATAATTTAAACGCTGTCTTCTATTCTTTATTTTTCTTTATTCTAATAAGGTAGTATCTATCTTATAGGTCTATTATTATAAAGACCTTAGCTCTTAAGAGTTAGTCTCTAAGCTCTAAGATATTTAGTAATAGGTATTAATTCTTAATTATTATATTATTAAGTCTTTAATAATTAATATATAGTTATAGTAATCTATTCTTCTTTATAATAAATATAAAGGGGTTTACTACTAGTAACTTTAATAGTTATATATATCCCTTTATAAGGTTTATCTTAATAAATTTCTTTTCTTATTATAGTTCTTTTTTTAATTTACTATATAGTAGTTTAAAGGGTAGCGTCTTCCCTTCTTCTAGGTCTATGGCTACGTTTACTTTAGATAAAAGTCAGGGTTTAGGGGGTATTAGATAAGGCGGAAAATTAGCTAATATTAGTAATATCACCACTTAATATCCTATATAGCTTAGGTAATATAGAAATAGGCGTCTAAGCGTATATAATTAGTTACTATAAATAATACTATATATAATATATTCTAGAAGGTTATATTATTAGTATTAATAATAGCTTCTATACCTAAGCTACTATTAAGGCTTAAGATATTACTTTTATATTAATATATAAGAATACCACCTACTATAATAAATAGAGATAAAGTTAACTTAGAGGTTCTTTAAAACACCTTTCTAAAGAATCTCTAAATTTTTCTACCCTAAAATCTAGTATTAAGCTTAATTAATATTACTATTACTATAGTAAATCTTAGAGCCCTAATACGTGTACTAGTGCCTATACTTAAGTATACTATACCTATACCTTAGCACCTACCTTCTACCCTATATTATAATAAGAACTACTAAGAACACCCTAAAAATAATATATAAAAGGCTTTAGACTACACCTAATTAATTACTAGAGTTAATTTTACCCCTACTTAAAGCTATAATACACTAATATTTATTAGTACACTAGAAAGCTAAATCTCTATTATATTATTACTAATACTAAATCTAGTACCTACTAGGGCCTCTAAAAATACTATAACGCTACCGAAAACTATAAATTACTATAATTATAAACTATTAATAGAGTAATATAAGATACTTTACTACTATAAAAATAAAAAAAAAGAACATACTTAGGTTAGTAGGTTTAGGGCTATTATATATATATTTAAGAATTAGTTCTATATTTCCTTTAGTGTTAAGACTATAGAAAATAGAGTATATTATAATAAAAGCTACTAGAATCTTTAGAAAAAACTTTCTCTATACCTATTATAAGTTTGTCTATAAAGTTTCTTATTTTAAATAGGTAGTAATACTACTAAGATAGTAAGTATAGTAGTTATTTAATATTAAGAGAATATATAGGTAGCTACTTAGAAATAATTTCTACTATAGTTAGATCTCATACTTAAAGTAAATATTTAATAAGAATAATACTACTACTAGAAACTATATAATTAGTTATCTAAATAATATAGGTATACCTCTAAGGCTAGGTGTAGGTAAGGTATTATAAGAATAATAGAATACTAATATATCTTTATTATCTATAATACTACTACCTCTATATACCCTAGCTAATAACCTAGGTAGTATAGATACTCCTAGGCCTTCTAGACTAGCTAAATAAGCTTATATAATTACCTAGAGTTATTATACCCCTATATATAGTTATTCTTATTTATTACTACCTAAGAAAGCTTAGGAACTAGATACTAGAGTCTTATATAGTAAAAGAATTAGTTATAGCCTTACCTTAATAGAAACCTTAATAGAAGAAGCTATATAAAAAATATATAAGAATTATTACTGCTTAAGAGCTCTTACTAAGTTAGATAACCTATATACTATAAAACCTAATAAGCTATTATATACTAAGTAGAGAAGGGTGTCTAATACTATCTAATATTTAAAGTTTAATACCTAGGAGTTTATAGCCCTTAATCATTATAATCTGTAACTCTAATAGATTAAGTAATTACCTTAGAATAAGTCTTATAAGATCTATAGCTTTTTATTTAGTAATTTATAGGCTAAATATACTAAGTAGTATAATACTTAAGTATCTAGAGATACTATAAGTATTATCTTCTATATAGCTAACTCTCTACCTATAATACCTCTTTATTAATAAGAACCTACTAATTATAAGAGAATACTCTTTTATATAATCTCTAGCTAAATCTTATTTATAAGTAATTACCTTAAGTAACTTAATAGAAAATAACTAGTAGTAGAGAAGATAGATAAAAACCCTACTAATACTATAACTACCTAGAAAATACCTATAAATAATAGAACTTTAAGTATAAGGTTATTAGACTTAGAAGTAGCTCGAAATAGTTCTCCTACCTTTTAAAGTTTTTATAGAACTTATAAGAAAGCTTATTATAAATATTATTAATATTTATAGTACTTACTAGTAGATAGGTGTTAACCTTAGGCTTAAAAAAACTATTAAGTTACTATTTACTACCTAAAAAGTAGTCTTAATAGTTTTTCTAGGAACTCTTAAGACCTCTACTATTACTACTATATTCTATTTTTATATTTTTAGGTGTGGAGGCTATGTATAGGGTCTAGTAGAAGAAGACTTAGGGTAATAGTAAGTGGCTAGACTTACTAATAATACCCCCTAATAGAAGCTCCCTAATCTAAAGGTTATAAAAAATAGTATAGAGGTAGGTAAGAATTCTTATCTAAAAATAATTTAATTCTACTTAGTAGATTAGAAGTTATAGCTAGTATTATAATTTCGAAGTTCTAGAATATTCTTAGTAGCCTTTAAATGTCTTATCCGGTAGTGCCACTAGGTAACTACTTAATAATATCTATTTAGTATTATAAGTAGCTAGATTTACTTATATATAGCTATAAAATTACTTTTAAGTATTTAATATTTGAAAATTTTATACTATAGTAGTAAAGAAAATAATAACACTAGAGGCTAGTCTAGCTAGTTTCTATATAGTTTACCCTAGAATATTAATACTAGTTACCTAATACCCTAATATAATACTTAGAAAGCTAATAGAGCTAATTAAGCACTCTTAATAACTATACTTATAATTTAGATTTAATATCTATAGTAAAAGTTATAGCTAGTATTAGAAGCTATATTCTTATATTACCTCTTAGGTACTTTATCTTCTAATAATACTATACTTTAGGTAACTTTTATACTATAAATCTAAATTAATTTAGAAGTGTACTATTTAAAAGAGCTTATAGCTACTATTTTAATAGTATCTTTTTTATTTCTAAGTAATTACTCTTAATAGATCCTACACTATCTACCTTAGTTAAAGGTATAGCTAAAATTAGTATTATATATATAAGAATGCCTATACTAATATACTACTATTTAGAAAATCTTTTAGATAAGGTAATAGCACTTAATCTACTCTTTTAATTACTATTTATAGTAATTTTCTACCTATACTATAAGTTATACAATAGAGACGACCTAAATATATTTTTAAACTAATTTCTACCTATCTAATATTCTACTAAGTATCTAAGTAGATAACCTCTACTAGTACTCTACGCCTATAGAAGCTATAGTGTTAACACTAGAATTAAATCTAGATACCTATAATTAAAACTACTTAATATAATCTATTTAGAATAATTAAGAGTAATTTTAAGAGTGCTAAAGTAACTCTACTAGCTCTATATCTTACTTTTTTAAAATTATTACTATAACCTATAATAATACCTCTATATCTAAGGTAACTTTAAGGCGAGCTATTAATAAGTTATTATTATACCTATAGCTAGCTATTATATCCCTTACCTTATATATACTTACTCTATATAGTATAAGTAATCCTATCTTATTAAATAATTATATAATTATTCTCTAGAATATTAATATATAATCTCTAGTCTTTTATTTTAAGCCTCTCTTACCTTCTATTAACTTACTTCTTAATAAAAGGCTATTTAGCTATTTCTTACTTAAACTTCTAGTATAACTTATTAAAGCTTTTTTTATAAGTAATAAAGTTATATAAAGCTATAAGTATAAGTATAAGTATAAGTTAAATCTACTTATTAAGAGAGTAATTAGGGCTACTTATTTTATATATAATTAGAAATCTCCTTTTCTATACACTAAATAGACACCTAATAGTAATATATAGAAATAAGTACTAGAGGTTAAATAGCTTCTAAGTATTCTTAGGTAATAGCCTACTAGTGCTAATAAACTTAGAAAGATAATAATAAATACCTCTATAAGGTATAAAAGTTATTTTTGTAAGAGAAAATCTACTATTAGCTAGGTAATAGAAAGGGTAATAGAGCTGGGTTCCAAGGTACTATTAGAAGTATATATTCTAAAAGACCTAACTATTATTTACCTTACCCTCCTAACTAGGTAATATAAAGTAGAATTTAAAGTTAAATAAGTAGATAGCTAGTAGAGTTTATATATAATAACCTTTATAATACTAGGACGCGTGGTAGTTAGGCTATTAAGTAGAAATAGATATAGAAATAAATATTTTATTAAGTGTACCTATATACTCCCGAAAGTAGAAGTAATATCTATTATTAAGCGTAATCTTTATAGAAGGTAGAGGCTTAATAGGCTTCTTAATAGCTACCTAGTATAGTATATTAAGTTATTTTAAGACTTCTATAAAGATTAATAATATAGTCTTTAAAGAGCGCCTAAATAGCTAGTAAGTATTCTACTAAGTTTCTATATACGCTATAATTTATAAAAAAGGAAACAGCTTCTTATCTATTTTAAAATTACAAAGTTATTAAGATCTTAGCTATTCTAAATTTATATAGAGGAGGCACTAATTACAGAGCCTTTAGTAGGTATTCTTATCTATATAGATAAAATCTATTAGTTTCTACTCTATACCTTATAATAGGTTATATACTAGTTTTTTCTTATAGAGATTATTAGATATAGTTAAATAAAGGTCCCTCTTATAGCTTAGTAAGTATTTGATATATATAGCTATAGTACTAGTAAGGGCAACCCTAATAGCTAAAAAGATAGTACTAGTATATAATATTATAAGAACCTTAATTTTCTTAAATACCTTAATATAGATTCTCTAACATAGCTAATTTTTTTATTATAGAACTAGTTAAGCTAAAGCGATCCCTATTATTAGATTTTAATAATATTAAGTTATAGTAGCGTAATAATTATAGTGTGTTTTATATAGTAATACCTTATAAAGGTTACGAAATATTAGATAAAGCATAGAATATTAAATAGAATACTTTTATTATTGCCTATATAGCTATCTCTTAATACTATAGGTTCTTTGTATAGTAATATTATATATTTATAAAGTAAATATCATTTATCTAACTTAATTATATATATATTAAACTATTTATATTAATATACTACTCTATATAGGTTAGTAGGTTCCTATAGACGGTACTGTTAGGATCTAGGATCCTAACATAGGGATACAGACCCATTTATACTTAGCCTTAGCGCCTGTGCACGAAACCACTGCCTAGTCTCTACTAACTACGCAGGGCGCCTACAGAGGTTATATAACTACTCTCTAGAGAGCGCTCCCTAAAGAGCGCTTAGGGTAGAGCGCACTACAGAGAGTGCTTACTAGTAAGCGCTAGCTAAACTACTATATAAGGACACAAGAATAAGGACCTTATACTTATGTTTAACCTGTTTATTAATCTATTATTTAGATTTACTTAGGCTCCCTTGTTAACTTATTATACTTCGCAAGATACTTCTATATTAATAAGACTTCCCTTTCCCCTCTTAGTTGTCTTGCCTGAGAACCAACCTTAACCCTTTTAGAATTAGCTACCCTTCAAGAGTTTAACATCTTAAACACCCTTAATATAACAACAAGAACTCCTACCTCTTCTACAGCTTCAGACACTGTCGCTATTACTCTAATAGGTAACTCTAAGAGTAAAGCACATAAACCCAACTTATACTATAGCAACTGTAACTATACTAATATCTAGATCCTCTAATTAGACTTGTACTTCTATAAGCTAGGCGAAGAACTTACCAGCTAGAAGAAAGTTATCTTTGCAGCCACATACATGCAAGGAGATACTAGAGAATAGATTTAACCCTATATTACTAAGTATCTTAAAATAGACCACAAAAACGAAGACAAAGAATATATTAATAACTACACTAATGCAGTTAATATCATTAAAGACTACTCTAATTTTAAGAAATATCTTAAGCAGATGTTTAGAATCACTAATAAGGTAGATATTACAGCACATAAGATCTAAACTATTATACAGAAATAATCTACAGCCAAATATACAGCAGAATTCAGAAAGTACGCTGTGCAGCTTAACTAGAACAACAAATCTCTAATAATTATGTATAAGTAAGGACTTAAGAGATCTGTGTACAAGGAACTCCTACGCAGCAGAGGAGTTATTAGGAACCTTAATAAACTATATAATAAATTAATTAGGATTAATAGAGAATAGTTTGCCCTGCAATAAGAATTTTAACAAAACCTACAAAATATTAGCTTTGGACGACAGCCGCCTGTAGTCTATAGGGCGCCACTAAAGGGACCACAACGCCAATTGTAAGATTCTTATAGCTACTAGCTAATAGAAGGTGTTTAGTTTAATTACTTAAGCAAAGGAAAAGGAAAGAGGTTAGGCCCTTAAAAGCCTATCTAGTATATCTTAGATAGAACCTACTAGGGGACTAAGACACGCACATGTTTTATATATAGTAAACCAGGCTATATTGCCAGGAACTGCAGATCTAAGAACAAGGTTATTAGATAGTTAAACATACTATCTGTCCTATAGAATAAGGAGGACGAAGAATAGACAGTTACAGATACTATTAGTAAGTTAAAGCTTAACGGATTGGAATCAGAAAATTCTTAGGATTAATAACTATATAAGGACGCAGAGGAAGACCAAGACAAGGATATTAAACTAATCCAACAGTCTCTAACACCTCACCTATAAGCAAAAGGTAAGGAAATAACCTTTACAGACTAATTAGACATATAGAACTATTTAGACAAACCGTAAATCTAACTAAGGGATAGGGAAGCAACACTTTTACCTATAATAATTACGCCTTTGTTCTCTATACTACTAGAATATTATAACTAACGCCGAACGGAAATTGTTACATCAGACAATAGAGAATGGGCGGACCACTAATATGCTCGCCAAAACTCTAATACAAACTTCTAAAATAAGGACCCTAAATACTTACTATAGTACTACCTAAACTATCGACACCCGTATTACTTAAATATCTAATAGGCAATATGTGAATACAACTAGTGCCTAATTTATTACTAAGCTAAAGAATTGTATAGAGGTAAGCAACTACAGCATAAGTAATAATGCTGCTAGAAATAGTATAACTGCCTAATTAACAAATGCGACAAGCATTTATAGGACAAACACAAACAACTATATTTTCCTAATATAAATAATACTTAGAATGTAGTACTTACTATACTGTACAACAGCTTATGCACACAAGAAGGATAGGAAACCTATTTAAACATAGACTGTGTAAGTTATTATAATAATAAGTGCGTTTATAGGTTTAAAAAGAATCCTAATATCCTACAAACAATCATCAATGTGCACAAAGAATTGGACCCAATAAATAATAATAAAGCCTTCAGATTGGACACAGAATAGTGGAAAAGAAGCCACAATAACTAACAGAAGGGAAAGAGCTGGCAAAGATAGTAAGACTAGAAAAAAAATAGAAAAGCTAAATAAGGGGAGTACCTAACAGCAGAAAGCTACAATTCTTTTTTAGATAAGGTCTTGGCCCCAGAGGCCTACAAAGCCTACAAACGCCACAACTTAGGCAAGAAGACGCCTTAAGAGAACTAAATGCCCTTAAGAGCATAGTATTAATTAAGCTACTAGTTTAGCTTAAAGGAGTACAGACAAAAGCTCTTATAGATTCTAGAGTAGGGAGAAACTTTATATTACACTAAATAGTAAGAAAAGCAGGACTTATTATACTGGATAAGGAAGAACCCTATACACTTTATATTACAAATAGAACTCCAATGCCTAAGACACCTTAGATTACAAAAGAGGTTAGAACAATTCTAAACGTCTAAGGACATAAGGAACGAATCAGCCTAGATATATTAAAAGACTTAGTACACAAGATTATCCTAGAATTACCTTAGTTAAGGATATATAACCTATATATTAACTAGGGTTTAAAGAAACTATCCTTTAATTGCTGTGAATGTGCATTATAAGCAAAGCCTATACACTAATAGAGTTTAATAGCAGATAAGGGAGTTATTAACAACATAATACTGTAACAGAAAGTTGAAAAACAGAAAACACCCTTAGCAGATACTGGTAGGAACTACTAGGTTACAAAGTGTAAGAAGGAGGACGACAGTATACCTCTTAAAATACTAAAAGAATATAAAGCATGGACACACATATTTATAGAGAAGATTAGTAAGGCAAACCTACTAGAATATTAACCCTAGAATCTTATAATAGACCTAGAAGAAGGGAAGACGCCACCCTTTAGACCACTATACAGCAAATTAGGAAAAGAGCTACAACAAGAAAAGGAGTTTATTAAGACAAACCTTGCAAAGGGATATATATAACTATAAAAGTTACCTACAGCAAGCCCCTTTATATTTGTTACAAAGAAGGATAGATCACCACGACTATATATTAACTACTAAAGACTTAACAATATAATAATTAAGAATTAATATCTATTGCCAAATATCTTAGAGCTTAGAGACCGACTCTTAAGAGCTAAGGTCTTCATAATAATAAACCTATAAGATGGATACCACCTTATTAGAATAAAAAAAGGTGAAGAATAGAAGACAGCGTTTAGATTATACTATAGACTATTTAAATATAAGGTTATACCTTTTAGACTTACTAATGCACCAGCAGCTTTTTAAGTACTTATTAATTATATACTCTGCAAGCACTTAGACATATTTGTTATTATATATATAGATAACATCCTCGTCTTTTCTAAAAACAAATCTAACTACATGCCGTATATACAGACAGTACTAAAAGCCCTAAATAAGGTACACCTACAAATTAAACTTAAGAAATGCCAATTTAATGTTAAATAACTCGAATTTCTAGGACACATTGTTACCACAAATAAAATTAAGATGGCACTAAGCAAAGTTAAATGCATTAAGAACTGGCCAGTACTAAAAAATACAAAGAATATCTAAGAATTCTTAGAATTCTATAGATTTAATAGACAGTTCATTAAGGACTATATAAAGGTCACAATACCACTAATAGACCTTATAAAAAAGGACACGCCTTTTAAATAGACAACAAAGTACAGAATGTTATTCTAACTTTTAAAGACAGTATGTATTATGGAACCAGTCCTTATACACTTTAGAGACGGAGAACCACTACACTTTAAAATAGACACTAGTAACCTCGCACTAGGCGCATATGCAAAGTAAGAATAAGACAGTAAATAGCACCTAATTACCTACTACTTATGCAAATTTAATAATGCGGAAACACAATATAATATACATAATAAAGAACTCTACGCAATTGTAAAAGCCTTAAAATACTAGAGAGTCTACACTCTCAGTTATTTAACGCTAGAAATCTACACAGACCATAAGAACCTCCTAAGGTTCACAACAATAAAAAAACTTACACTAAGACAACAAAGATGGTCACAAACCACTAGACAATATAAGTTTAGAATAATCCACATAGTAGGAAAAGAGAACAGACGAGCAGACACGCTTAGCAGACAAAGCAATTTAGTAGGTAAAAAGGTTAAGACTTTCTCTATAATTCTTTACAAAACTAAGAATAGATTCTTAGAACCAACAGCAGAACTTAATTAACTTCTTATAGCCACAAGAGAAGTACCAAAGGAACTACAAACTAAGATTATCTAACAATACTATAATAACCCTATATACGGACACCCAGGCATTAAGAAAACTATAGAACTTATCTAACAAAACTACAGCTTTAAAGGAATTAAGGAAGTAGTAACAGACTTTATATGCAAATACATAGACTGCTAAAAGAATAAATATACAACACATCTCAGATACAGAGATATGTAGACTATTAAAATACTAACAGCACTATAGGAAGACATTGTAATAGACTTTATTATAAAACTACTAAAATCTAAAGACCTAGTTATAGGAATTAAATACAACACTATCCTAGTAATTGTATATTGACTCACTAAGTATATTAAGTTGATACCATGTCTTAAGATAACTATAGCCAAGGAACTCGCCTTCCTTATTCTAAATTAACTTGTCAGACATTATGGAATTTCTAAGATAATTATAAGTGACAGAGACAAGCTCTTTACATTAAATTATTAGACAACACTTATAGCGCTTATTAGAATAAAAAGAAAGTTATTAACAGTATATTACCTATAGACAGACGGACAAACAGAACGTATAAACTAAATAATAGAAACGTACCTACACATCTACTACAATAACTAGAAGAATAACTAGATTTCCTTACTACTAATAGCACAACTAGTATACAATAATAAGATATTAGCTGTAATAGGCTATATACTATTTTATGTAAATTACGGCAGACACCCACATCTCTTTAATTAAACATTTCCTACGAACATCCAAACAGAACAAGCCATTAAGATGGCTGAGAAAATGAAAAACATTTACAAAGAACTCCAAGAAAACCTTAAGAAAGCTTAATAGTAAGTAATTTCTTATATAAACTAAAAACGAAAAATAGCACCTTAGCTAAAAAAGGGGGATAAAGCATACCTACTTATAAAAAATCTTTAAACCCAGAAAAGGAAGTACAAAAAACTAGATTATATTAAGGTTAGACTATTTTATATTTCTAAATAAATATTACCAGTAAACTATAAGTTGGAATTACCGCCAGATACAAAGATACACCCGGTATTCCACATAGACTAATTAGAACCAGCAGACCCCAATACACCAGTTGAGACCACCTTCTATTACAAACTAGAAGAAGAAAACGAATTCGAGGTTAAAAATATCCTGTTAAAATGTTAGAGGAATAAAACCACCGAATACCTTATTAAATAGAAAGGGTATCCATACAGCGAAAACACATAGAAGCTAGAAAACAATCTAGGCAATTATTAGAAAATACTACTAGGGTTTAAAAACTTCTAATAGAGGCTGTACCGCCAACGTCCTAGACTTACCTAGATGGACAGAAGAGGGGTGGAAGCTATCCAATTAACTATGTCCAGGGTAGACTACATAGTACCTAAGTATTCTACCAACGTATTAGCAGTAGGACAATCTATAGTACTTATACTTACATTCTCTCTATCTACAGCCATTTCTGCAGCTAGGTATATAACCTTCTTACAAGCATACTCTTTAGCTTAGACTAATATCTTCTTATACCGCAATATATAAGCAATTACAGCAGCTAATTTCTTCTTATCTTCTTTAACCTTCTTTTTATACTCCTTACAAGTTTTGTCCAAATTTAACTAACTTATGTTTACACAGGGACAGCCCTGGCGAATGCATTTAGTACACTTTAGACTAGAACTAGGTATAATAAAACACAACTAATTCTTAAGAATATAATTAGTACAGGGATCCTCTGCAACTGTATTAGCAGAAAGAATTTCTTAATAGAGGCAATGTCTTCGGACAGTGGAATTAGCTAGTATAATACTAACTAACAGAAGTAAGTAGGGTAAGCAGTGGCTTATATAAGAATACTTAGCAACACTATATTTTAAGGGCAAAACAATCTAAGGAGGGAGGTAATATTAGGATCTAGGATCCTAATATAGGGATATAGACCCATTTATACTTAGCCTTAGCGCCTATATATAAAACTACTGCCTAGTCTCTACTAACTACGCAGGGCGCCTACAGAGGTTATGTAACTACTCTCTAGAGAGCGCTCCCTAGAGAGCGCTTAGAGTAGAGCGCGCTACAGAGAGTGCTTACTAGTAAGCGCTGGCTAAACCACTATATAAGGACACAAGAATAAGGACCTTATACTTATGTTTAACCTGTTTATTAATCTATTATTTAGATTTACTTAGGCTCCCTTATTAACTCATTACACTTCGCAAGATACTTCCGTATTAATAAGACTCCCCTTTCCCCTCTCAGTCATCTTGCCCGAGAACCAACCTTAACCCTTTTAGAATTAGCTACCCTTCAAGAGTTTAACAGGTACTATACTATAAATATACTAAATTTTCTACTTACCTTTCTCTATATTTATAGGCTAGAATCCCTTATCCAACGCTTATAAATTATACCTAATTTAGATCTACACCTCTAAAACATACGCGCCTAATTTAATAAATAGTTTACCTAAAAGTTATAGTTACCTTTGGCGAGCACCTAGTATAGAAATATTTATTAGCTACTACTAGCACAGCTGTCTAAAGTAAACGTTGCCTATTATAAGATTCTAGAGTTAATATTCTAGTAGGTATATGTTTCTAATCTTCTCTATAAATATATATATCTATACTTTATATTCTTTTAGTATCTTAAGAGGTATACTATTATCCTTCTTCTTATACTTTATAACCTAGTAGTTTCTACTAGTATCTACTAAAAGTATTTTCTATTTTTTAACTTTCTACTATAGTATTATATTATTAATAACTTTCGTATCTACTATTAAACTCTATTATTATATAGGCTTTACTTATAATATATATTTATAGTAATTAAAGAATAACTATTTTAAACCCTAATTAATATATAGGTTATATATTCTTAACTAAGGTAATTTTAGAATAATCTTATATATTAAGTTCTTTAATATATCTAGGCTAATTTGCTCCTTATATCCCTAGATATTTAAAACTACTCTAATCTTTTTTATAACCTAAGGTATCTTAGGTATTAGAGTTCTATTTATAATATAGAGTATATAGAGTTCTTTCTTATCTAGTATAATAAGTTCTACTTTTTTTACTATTTAGTATAATATAAAATTTCTCTCTACTTTAAAATTTATAAAAGCTTTTATTTATATTCCTTTAAGCTAAACTAGTAGCTTAATTAATACTATACTTTTAAGAGTATTTAACTCTTCAAAGGCATCTTTTTATCTAAGTTATAGTATTTATAAGCTTTATAGGCCTCTAGGGGTAAAATCTAGTCTAAAAAAAGATTATAGCTTTCTACTATTAGGGAATCCTTCTACTCTTTCTTTCTATATTCTTTTTAATTTTACTATTTTTACTAGTTCTTTCTCTTTTATTAGTTAGTATAGCTTTTCTTCTACAAATTAGTATCTAATTTAAAGGCTTTATTATTATCTATTATATCTAATTTCTTATATATATTAGTAACTATTTATAGGATATTAGAATTCTTATTAAACCTATAAATACACTTATTATTATAATAGTTTATATAATTTATACTTAAATAAGTTTTCTATTCTTCTTATATATATAAACTATTATATAATATACTAAGTGCTATATTTTAAGTATTATTTATATTAGGAAAGTAGAAGTACTTATACTTATTTTATAGATACTTATTATACTTATTAATTAGGTAGTTATACTATTCCTAGTAGTATTATTATTTATACTATAGTTACTTACCTCTATATAATTCTTTAGCCTAGTAATAAATTAGGTACTAGTTATATTTATATATTACCTATTAGATATTTATATAATATAGGTATTAATAGTCTAAGTAGTACTATAGTAAGTATTCTTAGCCTTTATTATAGAAGCTCTAGTAAGTATATCTATAGTCTACCTACTCCCTATTATTCTATATTATAATTTTTATTTAGTATTAGTTATAATATTCTAGTAGTATAAAGAATAGAGGTATAATTATTATAGGTAAAAGCGTTACTTCTCTATCTCTTAGTTAGATTTATAGCTTATCTAGATAGTTCTATATATTTACTTAGTCTATAAAGATTACTTCCTTACCTTTTACTTATAGATAAGGTTAAAATTAGTTTTTTATTTTTATCTTAGTCTTCCTCTATATTCTTATATAGTTATAAATCCTAGGAGTCCTGTAACTCTAATTTATTAAGCTTTAACTTACTAATAGTATCTATAACTATTTATTCTTTATTCTCTTTATTCTATAGAATAGATAGTATATTTAACTATCTAATAATCCTATTTTTAGATCTATAGTTTCTAAATAATATGTCTAGTTTACTATATATAAATATATATATATTTTAGTCCCCTAGTAGGTTCTATCTAAAATATGCTAGGTAGCCTTTTAAGAGCCTAATCTCTTTCCTTTTTCTTTACTTAAGTAGTTAAACTAAATACCTTTTATTAGCTAGTAGCTATAAGAATCTTATAATTAGTATTATAGTCCCTTTAGTAATACCTTATAGACTATAGGTAGCTATTATCTAAAGCTAATATTTTATAGGTTTTATTAAAATTCTTATTATAGTATAAACTATTCTCTATTAATCCTAATTAATTTATTATATAGTTTATTAAGGTTTCTAATAACTCCTCTACTATATTAGAGTTCCTTATATATAAATCTCTTAAGTTTTTATTTATATATAATTATTAGAAATTTATTATTCTAGTTAAACTATATAATATACTTTCTAAATTCTACTATATATTTAGCTATAGATTATTTTTATATAATAGTTTAGATTTTATATACTATAATATCTACCTTATTAGTAATTCTAAATATCTAATTAAGATATTTCTTAAAGTTAGAGTAGTCTTTAATAATATTAACTATATTAGTATAACTATTAATATACTTCTTATTTTTATTCTCACAGTCTATCTTAAGATACTTAGTAATATAGTATTAAATCTATTTCTTAATATTTCCTTATATATATATAGCTATAAAGATAACTTTCTTCTAGCTAGTAAGTTTTTTACCTAGTTTATAGAAGTATAAGTCTAATTAGAGAATCTAGATATTAGTATAGTTATAATTACTATAATATAAATTAGGTTTATATACTTTACTTTTAGAGTTATCTATTAGAGTAATAGTAACAGTATTTAAAGCTATAGAAGATATAGAAGTTTTTATTATTATATTAAGGGTATTTAAAATATTAAACTTTTAAAGGGTAGCTAATTCTAAAAGGGTTAAGGTTAGTTCTTATATAAGATAACTAAGAGGGAGAGAGAAGTCTTATTAGTATAAAAGTATCTTATAAAGTTTAATAAGTTAATAAGGGAGTCTAAGTAAATCTAAATAATAGATTAATAAATAGGTAAATAAATAAGTAAAAGCTCTATACCTAGGTTCCTATACTTAGCCTAGGTAATAGTTAACTATTACTTATTAACTATTACCTATTAATTATTAGTTATATAACTTTCCTTAGTGTCTAGTAGTATAGTTAAAAGGTGTGCTCTACTCTAGATAAGCTAATAGTAAGTATTATTATAATATAAAATAAGGTCCTAACCCTCGGTTAGGTCTGCATCGTAATATAACTTTATATAAAAAAAATATAATAAAGTTATATTTACTAACTTTTTATATACTATAGAAGAAATAATTAGAAAAAGGTATAAAATAAAAGGTTAAACGTTTTATAAGAAATTATTATTTTAGTATAAATAACTATATATAAAGAGCTCTTAACTTATGAAATATTAATAGCTAAAGTAAGAAAAAAAAACTTACCTAATATATAGAAATTTTTAAGTTAAAGAAAGTAATATATAATAGTTTTTAATATAAATAAAGAGTTTAGTTAACTACTAAAATAAGCTTAAAGTAAAATAAAAATAAGTAAAAAGATTTTTAAACTTTTATAAATAAGCTTTTAGCCACCTTAGATAGATTAAGTTTAATTAGACCTAAAGATTCTAGAAATAGTAACTTGAATATTAATATAGTTTAGCTTTTATCTAGCTAAATTTTTATCTCTAAGATATATTTTTAGTAGTTTCTATATTTATAATTATTAGGAAACCTATGAAATTCTATACACTTATTATATTTATTTTCCTATAATTAGCTACCTAATACTAGCTTACTAAAAACTTAAAGAAATTATAAATTATATATATCTATTTTTTCCTATCTTATAAAATTCTAGAAGAATCTTTAAGACTACTTCTTATATTATAATTTATATATTATATACTAACTTATAGTAACTTATAGAAATATATAGAGACTTATAGAAACTTATAAGCTCTAGCTTCTTATAAAGTTAAGCTTTAGAATTAATTTTTTAGAAACTATTAATTATATAAGCTTAAGCTTATAAATATAAAAGAGTATACTCTTTATAGTTTATCTCTATTCTACTATTATATAAGATAAGTTACTACTTTTAATTTTTCGAAATCTCTACTTATTAGAACTTTATATGTTAAGCTACTAGTTTAATTTTTTAAAAAAAAATATAACTTTCTATTTAATTATATTACTATTATAATTTTTTAGTACTTAGTGTTGTAAAATCTTTAATAAGATTATATAAGTTATATA
Organism: Paraconiothyrium sp. Pb-2020; assembly: GCA_022419385.1. NCBI lineage: Eukaryota > Fungi > Ascomycota > Dothideomycetes > Pleosporales > Didymosphaeriaceae > Paraconiothyrium > Paraconiothyrium sp. Pb-2020. The sequence continues at coordinate 245,301 of JAJUBI010000010.1, read as the reverse complement.
AGTTTTAATTATCTATTTAGTACTAGCTTCTATTACTAAGCTAATATTATAAATATTTATAACAACCTAAGATATAATAATTCTATATTTTAGATCTAGATTAGTATATATATTTAGCTTAATAATAAGCTTCTTAATATTCTTATAAGTTCTTATAAGATTTCGTATAAAAAGATAAAAACCAAAATAATTAGTATTTCCTATAATAGACTAGCTTATAAGCTAGTCTAATAATTTATATATATACTATTACCTAATCCGGATTAGTCCCGAGTATCCGAATTAGGTTAGTATATAAATCTAGTCTTTTTATATTATCTTTTTGTATTTTCTAAGGAGACCTATAAGGAGACCTATAGAGAAGAGCTAAGATAGAAGAAATTTTAAAAATAGGACTTTAGATAACTATTAGATAGGAAATTACTAGGTAATAGTTTAAGGAGATCTATAGATTAGAATTAGGGGGATTTAATAGTAGAATAATAGTGGGGAGCCAATCTATCTATATACATAGGCGTTGTTTCTCTACTTTTTAGTTTTATACCTAGTAAAAAATATTAACCTCTTAACTTATAGTTAGTTATAAGTTATACTTCTATTTAGTGTTGTAAATTTTTAGTAATTAGTAACTAAGTAATTACTAAATAGTTTAGTAACTAAGTAATTAATTACTAATACTATTTAGTAATTACTATTACTATTTAGAAAAATAGTAGTACTAAGTAATTACTCAGTTACTATTTTAGTAACTAAGTTTAAAAAAGTATAAATTTTAGATATATTTATATAGATTAGGCTAGTATAATCTATAATATATACTATAGTTTTTATAAAAACTAGTCTTATTTAAGTAAAACAAGCTGGAATAGAAATCTAATATTTAAAATTTATAATAAGCTTTATTATATATCTATATTATTTTATACTAACTTATAAAGAGTATTATAGCTTATTATTATAATATATAATAGTTTTTTAGAACTTATAAGGTCTAAGTCTTTGTAGATTTAAGCCTTAGTTCAATTTTAAAAAAAAATTAACTTTTTATTTAATTACATAAGCCTAATTTTTTAAATGCAGAATAGTGTATTCTTTATAGTTCCTTTCTATCCTACTATTTAAATTTCCTATAGTACTACTATTACATAAGATAAGTTACTATTTTTAATTTTTTATAATTTCTACTTATAAGAACTTTATTAGTCTAAGTTTAAAAGCTTATTATAAGATCTGACTTATTTTTATAGTTAAATATATAACTTTATATTATAAGATACACAACTTAGTATATTATATATATTATACTAATTATACTAAATTATATTATAATAACTTTATTATTAGATAAAATATATTATTATCTTTACTTTTTATTAATAGTTCTTTAATCCATATCTTTATTTTAAAGTTTCTAAACTTATAGTATAAGACTACTTATTATAGTATAGTTCTACTAGCTAGAGCTACTATTAGTAGAACTACTATTATAACTAGTAACACTAGTAGTAGATCTATCTTCTAGTTCTTCTTCTATATTTATTATATTTTCTCTAATAGGTTCTTTACCTTTATTTCTTCTAGATCTTTTATTAATATATAGTAATAGCTTATTATTATTAATTTCTTCTTCTTTATTACCTACTAGTTTTTGTTCTTTTAATATAATTAGTTTCTTTATAGGACGAGGTAATAACCTATTTCTTTTTTTAGTAACTATATCTCCTATATTAGAAAAAGTAGATTCACTAGTATTAGAAGTAGATAAAATAGCTAAATAGTCTTTAGCTATTTTATAAATAATAGGAAATCTAGTTTTATTAGAATTATAATATTCTTCTATACTAGTTCTCCTACATACCATACCCTAGGTTTTTTAAATAAAGTTCTACTCATTTTCTATTACTAAACTATTAATATTACTATTACTAATATATAAATCCTCATCACTATTACTAATATTAATATCTAAATCTAGATCTAGATCTATATTACTATTAGGATTACTTATACTATAGGTTTCTTTATAATTATTATATACTTCTCTGAAATAGTCCTCTACTTTATTTATTATTATAGAATTAAAATCTAAGCTTTTTGGAATTTCTAATTTCCAGCGTGGATTTAAAATAGTAATTAAATATAAATCTTTTAGTTTATCTATATTAGTATCTAAAATAGGGTAATATTCAAGTAGTTTCTTTTTAGCTTCATTTAAACCAGTATTAAGAAAAGGATTCTTATAGTTATTACTACTTAAATTATCTAAATTATTATATAATTAAGTTATATATACTATAGTATAATAGTTATTAGAATAATTAGTAGTTTGTAATTTTATAGTAGGTTTTCTAAATACTTCTAAAATAGATACTATAGCCTTTAAATTATCCCAATCTTTAGATTTCAATCTAGTTTCTAAATTAATACTTCTTCGCTTAGTTTCATCTAAATTATTAACTTTATTAATAACTATATTAATTTTATTCTTAAAATATATAAACCTCTCAATTATATTATAGGTAGATAACCACCTAGTAGTATTATTTTTAATTAAGTTTTCTATTCTATTAGAACTAGTATTACTTTTTTGTTTTACTACTCTTCTAAAGTTATCTTTAAGAGAGTGATTATTTTTAAATCTACTAATATAACTTCTACTTATAGTAGGTAAAGCTTTACTATCTTTTAACATACTATTTATATTTAAATTACTTCTAAAACTATAGTTATCTATAATCTAATAAAGACTTCTTTTTAAAAGAAGATCTTTATTTTCTTAAATCTATTAATTTTCTTAATAAAGAATGCTATTCTTTAGAAGAAATTAGTAGTAATAGGGAACTAGCTAAAAAGGCTCCTATTACTAAAAATAGTAATATTAATAAAACCCTACCTAGTAAGTTAAGTAATAGGGTAGAGGAGAATAAAGGGGTTAATAAAGAGGATAAAGAGGTTAATAGGGAGGATTCTCTAGAAATAGAAGTAGACTAAAGTTCTACTATATAAATATATTTTTTTCTATATATCTATCTTGTAAGAAACGTGAAATTCTATACTAAGTTTTTACTAAAAAGTAAAAATAATAATATATCTTATCTGATAATAAAGTTATAATAATTCTATTTAGTAGAATTAAACTAATATATATAAGGTACTAAGTTATATATTTTATAATATAAAGTTATATATTTGATTATAGAAATAAGTAAGATGTTATACTAGGCTTTAAAACTTAGACCTATAAAGTTCTTATAAGTAGAAATTTTAAAAAATCGAAAATAGTAACTTATCTTACGTAACAGTAGTATCATAGGAAATCTAGATAGTAGAATAGAAAGAAACTATAAAGAATACACTATTCTATATTTAAAAAGTTAGGCTTACGTAATTAAATAAAAAGTTATAATTTATTTAAAAGATTTAACTTAGGCTTAACTTTATAAAGACTTAGACCTTATAAGTTCTTATAAGTTCTTATAAGTTAGTATATAAGTACTTATATAGTAAAATAAGGTAGTATAAGGCACTATAACGTACTATAAGTTCTTATAAGTTACTATTAGTTCTTATAAATTACTATAAGTTACTATAAGCTAGCTAATTTTAGTAGAATAAGTATAATAAACTTATAAAATAATATAATTAATTACTATTATTAGTCGTAAATATATAAACTACGAAAAATATACTTTAAATATATAAATCTACTAATATAAGAGTTACATCTATATTATTACTACTAATTAAAGGTATATATCTATTTTTAGACTAATAATCTTATATTTTTAATTTAAGTTACTAAAATAGTAACTAAGTAATTACTTAGTATTACTATCAGTTACTAATTACTATTACTATTACTATTTAAAAAAATCTTAGTTACTAATTACTATTACTATTACTATTTAAAAAAATTTTAGTTACTAATTACTATTACTATTACTATTTAAAAAAATCTTAGTTACTAATTACTATTACTATTACTATTACTATTTGGAAAAATAGTAATACTAATTAGTTAGTTACTAATTATATAGTAATACAATTTTTTTATAATACTACTTCTATTTATATCTTTAAGATAAAGATATATTTATATATTATATATTACCTTCCTATTTAAGCCTAGTATATAAAGGTACCTAGGTCCTTTTATTACTAGTAAGAAAGTCTTATTACTAAGGCTACCTACCTATATTTACGAGACTTTCTTATAGTTATATATTATAATTATAATAGATCGGAACCCAGTAAAGGGGAATAATTACGTGTAGAATATTAGTAATACCTTTTTTACTAACTAGAAGATAGACGCTAGTTAGTAGGGCTAATTAGCTAAGGTGTTATATAACTAGAATCCTACTAAAAGGGCTAGATCCTAAGAGTAACTAGGCTTAGTAGGATTAACTAAAATACTTCTGCTAAGAAGGAATAATTCTAGGGAGTATAGTAAACTAAGGGATTATAAGAATAATAAAGAATAGTATATAGTCTAAAGGGACTTTAGTATCTTTTCTATTCTTTATAGTTAAACTTCTATAGTTAAAATTAAAGTATATCTTCTATATAAAATCTATTAGTCTTCTTATATAATTATTACCTTACTTTCTATAGTAAGGTTAGAATATTCTTACACCCTTTATTATCTATCTACTCTTAATTACTAAATACCTATAAGGCCAGTCTAGGTTAGGTATATAGAACCTCCTTATAATATTAGAACTATTTAGAAGTAGTTTAGTAAGAATAATTTTATAGTTATAAGAATAATACTTAGGTATTAGATTAGCTACTGTCTTACTAAAGATATCCTTATAGTAACTATATCTAAATAAAAGCTAGGCCTTAATAAGTTCTACTATTTTAGGGTCTTCTTAAATTACTTCTAGAATCTAATTAATGTTATATAAAGTTATAGTAAAGAATTTTATTTAAGTTTTTTTTATATTATAGTAAAAGGTATTTCTAGAGATTAAGGAAATACTAAATTTCTTAGGTAAAGAGGTTAAGATATAGGTGGCTTTTAGACTAGAACTTAGAAGTAGTTTTATAGCTAACTAAATACTTTATAGTAGTTTAAGAATACTATAAATTTAGTTTACTATAGGGCTATTATAGCACTAATAGTTATCTATTCGCTATAGAGTATTATAATACTAAATATCTAACTAAATAGTTTTTTACTAAAAGAACTAATTATATTTTAACTTAAGGACCTTATCTAGGGCGTAGTAAAAAGAGTAGTAGTTAGGCTATATAAGTTAATTCTAACTTATATCTAGCTAGATAGAGAATTACTTTAGCTATTTTAGTCTAATAATATAATTTTATTTCCCTAGATCTATAATAATAAAGGAGTAGTTTTAGATTATTCTCCTATTAAGCTTAATATAGAGCCAAATATAATATTATACTAGTATCTAGATCTTATCTATAAATCTATATACTATAATATAGTATAGTAGGGTAATAATAGAAGCTTATAACTTTCTAGATAAGAAGTATACAATAGAAGAATTAACAAATAGATATTTTTATATACTAGTATTAATTAAGGAGTAGATATAGAGTCTAGCTCTATAGGTATATAGTAATACTAAATAAAGAAAATGTTTCCCTCTAAACAGTGATATGAGTCTATATTTTAAAAATTATACTTACTTAAGCCTAGAGTAGAGAGAAATTCTAGGCTTCTCTATTTTCTATTATTTTATACTCTTCTATATCTATAAATTTCTTCTAGTCTTCTAAGTTTTTCTCTACCTACTATATATATAAGTTTAGGTACTTTTTAATATAGTAACTAGGCTATTTATAATTATAGTAGTTACTAGTAGATTATAGAGTCTTAGTAGGTATATAAGGGGTATAGAATATAGATTAGGTAGGTTTTAGAGTAATATATACTAAAGAAAAAGTTATATAGATTAGTAACTTTACTATAATAGTATTCTAGGTTTTAGTAATAACCTTATAGGGGGTAATTAGCTCTAATTTAGTATAGATAATAGGGGTATACTATTATTTAAAGTTAAAAGTAGTTAGGTAGGAGATTATTTTATTAAAGAAGTTTTTCTAAGATAGCTTAAAACCTAGGTTAAGAACTTTTAAGAATAGTATAATTTTCTCTTATAGAAAAAAGAACTATTTATTTTTATTATTCTAACTCTTTATAGTTATATTTATAAATTAAGTCTTAAAGATAGAAAAGGTCTCTAAGTATTCTATTAATAGATATTAAAGAAGAGTTTAATTTTTTATCTATTTATTTCCTAAAATAAAAAAGAAAATAAGAAGATCTATTATCTCTTTAGCAAAGATAAAGTAGGTACTATTTAAATCTAATAGATACTATAGCTTAAGGTATTTATAAGCTAGTTCTATAGTATATTTCTATACTAATACTATATAAGCTTACTTAGTTAGATATTAATTAGAGTTAATATTAAGTTAATCTTAAATAAATACTTACTACTAGTAAAAGGTAAAGTTTATACTATTAGATAGTTTATTAATATTTAGTATTTATTCAAATAACTTCTCCTTTACTATTAGTAGACTTTTAGACTAAAACCTAATACCTAGGGTATCTCTTATTTATCTAAATAGGGTTATTTTAAACTTAGTAGTTAGTATAGGTAAGTTATAATTATACCTTAATAGTTATTAGTTTAAGGTCTAGACTTAGGCCTCTAGGTAGGTAATCTAGTGCTATAACTAAGTAGTAGCTATTAGGTCTATAAGTAGAAGAAGGAGACTACTTTAATTAGGCTTATTCTTCTCTAAATTCTTCTCTTCCTTAGAGAGTTATTATACTAAAGTATAAGGGGATATATTCTCTTTCTTATCTTTTAGATAAAATTTAAATATAAGATTATTCTAACTTTATAGGTAACCTAATTATCTAGTAGCTAGTCCTAAACTAGATATATTTTAGTAGGGGGTATATTAGGTAGATATTAGTAGTAGGAACTAATTCTACTAGGTTATTAGTAGTCTCTATATTTCTACTATAGTATAATCTAATATAACTTTTCTAAAAGCAATCTAATTTATCTATAGAATTAGAAAGTCTAAACTCTAGGCTTTAGTTAATAGAAGGTCTTTAGAATTCTATCTATAGTTATATAATAAGACCTAATATAGTTTATCTTTGCTTAATACTTTTAGAGTGTAGGTAGTAATAATAAGTAGTAATATTTTTAAAAAGGCTATTACTAGTAGAAGTAAGTTTTAATTATAATATATTAGTATAGATAGAATAACTATCTATATAGAGTTTAAGAGTAGTTAGAGGTATATAGAAGTATATATTCTTAAGGGAAAGTCTAGATAAATTGCTACCTATAGGCCTAGTATAAAAGAATAATTAAAACTACTAAATCTACCTTAGTAACTAAGGAGAACTATATACCTTTATCTACTAACTATTATCTCAGGTCTCTTTAGATAACTTACTATTACTTATTAGGATTTCACCTATTTAGCTAGAGGGGTAGATAAGAATCCTTTTTAGAACTTATTAACCTCTAAATATCTAGAATCTATATTAAATCTAATATAGATTCTATCTTTTACTGTTTTAGTAAAAAGCTATAGGTAATTACTAATACTTATTATTATAAATCTCCTATAAGCTCTATATCTCTTAATATTATATATTTACTATTATTAGTATAGAGTTAGACTATATCTAGGTATATAATAGCGGTAGCGTGAATATTACTTTATTATAATATTAAAAAAATAATATATTATATTATAAATAAATATACTATTTTAAAATTTAAATAACTAGTTACTAAAAAGATAAGTAACTATTTAGTATATTATAAAAATAAGCCTAAGAGATATAAGCCTTATAGACTTCTATAACTATTACTAGTAGCTAAAAGGCTATAGTAAAATATAATAATAGACTTTATAGTAAAGCTTCTAAGATTACTGTAGCTAGAAATAGGATAAATATATAATACTATTATAGTAATAGTAGATTAACTTACTAAAGTAGTAAAGTTTAGGCCTATAAAAAAATTTATAAAAGTAAAAGATCTTATCTATAAAATTAATAATATACTAATTATAGAATATAGTCTACTAAAAGTATTTATTATATATTAAGATAAACTCTATAAATTTAAATATTAGAATATATTTATAGCTATACTAGGTATAAATAGAAAGCTATTAATAAGCTTCTACTTATAAATAGATAGATAGATAAAATATATAAATTAGATACTAGAATAGTACCTATAATTCTATATTAATAAATAATAGAATAATTGGGTTAGACTCTTACCTACGGCGTAATTAGTATATAATAGCACTAGATTAGGTATAATAGGGTACTCCCTATATTATATAAACTATAGATATAAGCTAGTTATTTACTAAAATCTAAAAAATATAGAAAGTATTTCTATAGAAGCCTAAGATAAAGCTTAAAGAATAAGGGACCTCTATTTTATATTATAGAATAGAATTACCTATAAGGCCCTCTTAGTATTTAAAAATATAAATAAATAAAGGATTAAGAGACTAATTTCTAAAAAAGAAAATAAAGTTTTTCTATTCTAGAAAAGTTTAAAGATAAAGTAACTAAGATAGGCCCCTTTAAAGTATAAAAAGCTAAAGGAGTAGTTATAAATAAGTTACTTCTACTAATAGATACTAAGGTATATACTACCTTTTATAAGAATCTTCTAGAACTAGTACTACTAGATACTTTAACTAAAATCTAACTAGAGCTAGAGAATAATAAATACAAAATTAAGAATATTAAGAATCTAAAGATAGTTAAGGGTTAGTAAAGATACCTAGTTAAATAGAAAGAATAGCTAAAATAGTATAATATATAGAAACTAGAAGAAAACCTTATAAATTATAAGAAATTACTAAAGGACTTCTAAAATCTTTAGAAGAATAGATATTAGAACTTAGTTAAGAAAAATTAAATAAAAATTTAGTAAGGTTAAAAAAAAAGAATTAGTCTATAACTAGTCTAGATTAGTTAAGAGTATAGATAATAATAGAGTAAATAAAATATTAGTAACTCTACTCTTTAGGGCCCTCTTCTCTAAACTCTTTATTATATTAGCTATATAAGTATTATATATAATAAAGAACTACTTCTTTTTCTCTACTTAAGTAATTTTAAAATAGAGATAAATAATCTTAGCCTTTATAAAAAAAATAAGCCTCTTTTAATATTTTTTAAATTAAATATACTCCTACTTTTTCTTAGAAACCTAGAGGCTATACTTTATATAAATAATAATATATATACTATATACTCCTTAGTTAAGGTATTTATAAAATACTCTAGAATATTCTTCTTTATATAATACTTATACTTTACTAGTATCTCTAGACTATAGAAATATACTATATAAGTATAAGTATAGTATTAGTTAGTTAATAATTATTTTAATACCTTAGGTATAGTTAGAAAGGCTAGAAAAAAGATATAATATAATAGAAGTACTAAGAGAAACTACTACCTTTATATTCTATAATTATACTACTAGAGATTATAAGATTATTATAAAATATTAAAATAAATTTTTTTAGAAGGGGGATAATATTATAATTTTATAGAATAATAGTAGAAAGATAAAGGTATATAGTAAGGTAGAGCTAATAAGGCTAGAGGCTAATATATTATTAAATACTCAAAACCTAAATAGGTTAAGTTAGTAGGTATATAACTATAATTCTATTAATAGAGTAGAATTCTAGAAGTAAGTAAGCTTAGTAGAATTATTAAAAATACTTTTACTAAGAAGGTATAATCTTCTAGAGTATAATAAAGTAAGGGATTATAAAAATAATAAAGAGTAATATATAGTTAAGATAGTTCTCTAAGTATTTTCTATTTTTTATAGTTAATTCTTTATAGTTAAAATTAAAGTATATTTTCTATATAAGATCTATTAGTCTTTTTATATAAATATTACCTTATATATTATAGTAAGGTTAGAATATTCTTATATTCTTTATTATCTATCTACTCTTAATTACTAAATACCTATAAGACTAACCTAGGATTAGATAAATAAAACCCCCCTTATAATAGTATTAACCTCAAGTAAGCTAAATATCTTATTAAGTAGAAAGAATATCTATATAGTAAAAATATATAAAAACTAAAAAATAAGCTAGATAACTATTAGTAGATACTATTAGAGTTTATAAATAGTTAATAAAAGAGGTACTAAAAATACTTCAAATATACTTAGAAGCTTAGAATTAGTAAGAATAATATACTATTAATAAGATCTATTATAGACTATATAGTTAGAAAGAAACCTATAAGGGTATTAGTAATAATATAGTTAGAGAATATTATATTTATTTCCTTCCTATTCTTAGCTAACTTATTAGTAAGATGAAAGATTTTCTTATATATATACTTTTTAGTCTATTCTAAAATTCTTTTATTTTATAATAACTAAGTAATTATAGTTACTAGTTCTTTTTTATTCTCTTTAACCTTATTCTTATACTCTTTATAAGTCTTATCTAGAAAGAACTATAATATATCTATATATAGCTTTCTAATATAAATATATTTAGTATACTTTAGACTAGAATTAAGTATAATATAATATAGAGTATACTCTATAGTATACCTAATATAAGAAATTTCTATAGTTATATTAGTCTTAAGAATTTTATTATATAAATAGAGTTAATAGAAATAGGAGTTAGAAGGTATTATAGCTATCTACTAGAAACTAGTAAATATAGGACTTATATTTATATAATAATAATTAAGAATATATAATTTAAGGATAAATCTATAAAAAAGAGGAATAATATTAGAATCTAGACCTAAGTAAGAGTTAGAACCTTATTTTATATTATAATAATACTTACTATTAGCTTACCTAGAGTAGAGTATATATTTTAACTATACTACTAGATACTAAGGAAAGTTATATAAGTAATAGAAATTATTTATATAATAAAATTTTACCTAGTACTATTTACCTCTTTACTTTTAAAAAGTTATAAAAAATATATAACTAAAAATCTTTTTAAACACTTAGATATCTAATTTACTATATAGAATTAAAGTATTGTTCCTATTACTAGTAAATTGGAGCGAAGGCGAGATTAGGATTTTATAGGGAGGGGCCCATACTGAGTACTGCCAATCACGTCTAGTCTAGTAAAACGTCTATCGTCTGAGGCATTGCTCTCACTTGGTGGTCGCCGTTATCTCACCAGTCGCTGTTAACTGAGCTGGGACAATGTAGGCGGCAATAAGCATGGACGGCCTCAAGCTCGCGCATGGGGTTTTGGCAACCGGCGGATGACCGCACAGACGCCGCGGTGAGGAAGACGGCGGTGAGGAAGGTGGCAGGATACGTAGGCGTCAGGGTGGATCCAGTGCGACCAGCAAGCGCCGAAGCGGGTTGAAGACGCAAGCAGGCGCGGGATGAACATTGTGCCGAAGCCAATAGCAAGAGGCTCTCAGCCCGCGCCGGATCCAATGCGCCAAGAGCTCACTTCAATATTTGCGTCAGCGGAGACCTGCCGCGAGTACTGCAATACTCCAGCAGACATACTTGTTGCAATCAAAATGAATCCCCTGGCTATCCCCGCGCTACCCATCTTCTTTATCCTCCCTGAACCTACTGCTGGCGGTAGAACGTTTCGCAGTCAACTTGTGGCCACATCAGTCGAGCGGCACGACGAGGGCTACACGCCAAATCTCTACACGCAGAGACGTCGCAGCTTTCGCCCTTTTTGCCTTTGTCAATACGTGGCGGCGTCGGCAGCGCTGGCTGTTGATCTTTTGGCATCCTGATCTGAAGCACGGGTGGTGCTCCATGTAGGTGACACAACACGGCATCTTATGTCGTTTGATTTCTGCACAAAAGCGCAGCACTCGCCCGGTGTATCAATATCGTATGAGCAACGGGAACGTGCGTGCAGGCAGCAAAGGATGTATACTCTGATTAGATATTGTTTTCCTTTCCTGTATCTCGCCTCTTCCCACGAGCGCCCATCTATAAAGAGGCCCTCGCTCCTGGGTCAAAGAGCTTACCACCTCTCTGCGGTGAGTTGAGAATCGACTTTCCGTTAGACCGATCATGGGCGATCGCCGTAGCATGACATCCGCGCGATCGTTGAGGGACCCTGCGTCTGCAATTCATCCGCGAGAGTATCTCGATACCGCAGGACTGGGAAGAGGTGAGTCCAATCAAGATAATCTACGGATTGTGCTAACTGTCTGTTGCAGCGATGGTGGACCGAGTCCTGATTGAAGGATCCCCCAGCGAAGGAATCCCCAGCGAGGGAATCCCCAGCGAGGAACTCCCCAGCGAAGAACTCCCCAGCGAAGAACTCCCCAGCGAAGAACTGCCCAACGAAGGAAGCTCCATCGAAGAATTCGATTTCGTAGGGCTGCCAGCAGGTAAGTCTAAGCATGATACCTGACGAATTTCGCTGACCATGCTAGAACTACAAAACAGGATAGTCGAATGGTATCTTGCCCTCTGTGTCCGCCATGTAAATGTCATCAAAACCGAACAGCGACGACCCAAGCCAGACGAACAATCCGAACCCCGCGGCTTAGCACGCACACTACCTGGTTTAGAGGTGGCGCAAGTCTCGCGCCCACTTCGCCGTCAGTATTGGCCCATGTGGTACGAGGCCTTTCAGGCATTTCAAGTCGGTGTAAGAGTCCAGGACCTCCCCGACATGGTTCATGTGCTGCAATCAGGCCTGGACTGGATCAAATCATTTCAGCCGTCCGGCGCCGCGGCCCCCGCTCCTCAAGGGGACAACAGCAGTGAATCGCCTCTGCAGCTGAGCAAGCGCCTCTTAGAACAAGCAGACGTGCACTTTCATAGGGCGGATACAACAGACCTAGCACACTGGACCCGTGGGGTCAATTTGTGGGCAGTATTGCGACATGCTCTGGGTGTGCACACCTCCATCCACATTACAGATGACCCGCAGGACGACAAACGAGTGCTTTCACGCTGCTTCCGGGTACTTCTTGCCGTCCTGGAAGATATAGTACCCCGACAAAACAATATTTTGTCTCAGGTTGCCCGTGTCTCTACTGGCACGTTAGCAAATAAGGACAAGCCCGCGATCGACATAGAATTGGATCCACTACCTATCGACCCTAATGGATGCGACTGCAAGGAGGCGAGCAGCTTGATACAGCTCTTGCGGAAGCACAGGGACCTCGTTGGAGCCGATCAAAACAAGGTAATGCTCACTGTCCGCGCTGGTTCAGCTGGTTCAGTTGGGCCGCGTGATCCACGTATGATAGGTCACGTTGACGGAGATGGGAACATGTGGTGCATGTTTATCAGCTCATACATGAGTCGTTACGTCATGGTCGAGATCTCTCCCAACGCACCCGCACATCTATCGTTCTGTCGTACGTGTGGTGAATCGGGGATGGAAACAGTCTCGTAGGTGGGAGGGCGAGCGCATTTGTATCGACGGTGATGATTGTACCTTTTACGTCTCAGGACCTGGGATAATGACCTTGTACGCTTCGAATGACATTATAAAATTCTCATTGCCTTCGGTGCGCCGTATCAAGTTGCGAGCTACCTAATCTCCATTCGCCTAATCAAAAAAACACAATGTCGCATAGACTTTGGCTCAAAGGGTGACACTCGAAGCGCTGGTCCGGTTCAGGACTCGTAACGGGTTTAATGCGAGAACGCCTGTGCGCCTTAACTCCGGGCGCCTTTTCGGTTAACTCCGGGGAGCTGTCCGCGGCTCAACTGCGCCTCGCCTAGGCATGCCAGCTCGACCACACCCTCCCTGGCTAGACACCCTAGTAAAGGCGCCGGCGAAGTCGAACCATGCCGTCACGTCTATCGAAAGGGTCCTAGTCCTACATCCTCTCTAATGGTGCTAGTTTCTGCTCTCGCTGTAGGCCCCACCGTCCATCCGCGCGCGTCGCGACGAGACGACAAGATACCGGTCGGTACCCTCGACGAACATACGAACCCGATGCGCAGGAGCTCCACGAGCAGATCAACGTCCAAGCCCACCACAGCGCGATGGCTGCGGGGCGCGCAGGCATGGAGAGGCGAGCTCGATAACACCACGTCACATCCACTCCAATCGCTGCTGCGGCCTTCACACTCAAGTCACCTACAACGAACGCATGGCTGACCCTCGCGTACTGTGCACTGGATCACAGGTTGTGACCGGTGGGCCAATCGGTTCATGACGATGCTGTGCTGACATGTCGCATTAACAGCTTCACCCACGCTGCTCACCGTCATCTCCACGTAATTCTCAATCATGTTTCGATGGCCTCGCCAACACCCCATACAAGCTCCTCTTCCTGCCCGCGCATATAGGCTCGCTTTGGCCTAATCGGTCGCTACCATGCCATTGAAGGTGACGCAGCAAAGTAATCGGTCAACGCCAAAATTTAGGCCAGTCATCGCGGAAAAGTAGAGGGCCACCCGGCTTCGCATGTTGACGTAGTTCGACCGGGAGCGTCCCTGGTGGATAGGGACGTGGGTCGCTGTAGATTCCGTACTGGCCGGCGGCCGCATCGAGCATGGACGGACCGACGAAGCCGGCGATGGACAAAAGCCGACTTCAGGTATATTTTCGGCGATGGAGGGGTGAATGCAGCTGCCCTATATGGGAGGCCCGAACATGATGCAACCGATACGGTCCAGTAGTGCCGGCGAAGCCAAGGTATCTGCGCAGCTTGAGAGATGAGGTCGCTCCACACCTGGTTAGAGCAGATGTAGAGCATGGTAGACGTGATGCTGCATGGAACCAGTGAGCTGCCGATACCCAGCTTATAGGCTGCGCGCAAGGCCGTCAGCAAACTCGAAGCTCCACGATGATATGATCTAGTGTTGCTGGGGTTGACTTTGTAGCCGTGGATGCGACTTGCCAAAGACACCTATGCAAGCGCGTGCGATGAGCTTGGTCGCGGCGAACATGCAACGACGAGACGCATGAGTAGTAAAGAATTGCAACTGTATCGGTGGACCAGCTAGTACTCCACGCGGCCAGCTCCCAGAAGGCTGCTTTCTCCAGGATTCAGTGCATGCAGCCATCTACAGTCGCTACTGTACGCCGTGTCTCTCCCCAGGCATTGGACGATGCGCATCCAGGCCCGTTCAAGCCCCATATCTTCAACATCAGCTTGGGCGATGCCTCGATCCACTTTTCTCATGGATGCGAGGAATACCGACGCTAGAGAGGGCCATCGCGCAAGCTAGGGATTTCGCTCAGCAGAGGGCGGCAAAACCCGAGCTTGATTGCACCGCTGGGCCAGTTGCATCGCTTTGTCGAACGAAGGACGCCGATGGCGTCCGCGTATTCCACTACCTTGCGGGGGAAGCTATGTGCACGACTGAGGCCTAGGTCTTCGATCGAATCAAGGGGCCAAAACTCTCACGGTGACTGCCCTGCATGAGAACCATGGTAAGACGTGCACGATCATGGTCTGACAAGATCTGGTGTTGTGAGGATTGCTGCTTCTCTTGGATCCCCTTCGACCCTGCAGCGCCACTCGAATGTTTCTTCGGCACTAAAGGTCTATGCTCTCTGACTCGAACCGATTCGAATACAACGAATACAATCACCGCCGCCGTTTACCCATTTATTCGTGATAAAATCCAGGTCTAGACATGGGATGACCTGCACGCCGCATGTGGAGAGGGCCAGCTAACTTGATAGAGTGACCGAGAGGCTGCCAGCGCCCTCGAATGAACCGTCACTGCCGGTGGTTGACCTCGGGACCCGCGTTGAGCACTGGCTCGGGGACACTACAGGAAGGCTGCGAAAGGAAAGCACCATTGGATTTGAATCGCTGGCCAGAATGATGACTTTCGGCCGAAGCTCGCGGCAAAGGGCAATAGTCATTGTTAGCGGCCTGGGAATAGGCAGAGTAGGGACATCGAGCAAAGCCGCCGGTGACCACTGGAGCCATGACGGTCGTCTCAGAGGCGGTGGTGATAGCGGTCGTCAAGGCAGAGTGCACCATTGTTGCTGTAGCCAAGCCGGCTACCTATGCCGTAGTATTTACCGTTGCTGGCAGCGCTGGTAGTGGGAAAGATGACAAGGACGTAACGGATGTTGGAGACAGAAATAGCAACGGGATCATCCGTTAGTCTCCATCCTCCCGGCTCCTAGCGCAAGAGTACGAACGCGGGCATCCCAGTCGTACCCACCACGCTCAACCGATGATGATAGCACTGATGGCTGCTATTATAACCACTGAAGCGGCCCTGCGATAATCCTCGGATCCTCATCCATCACCTTTCACACCGCGCGGTTGATTTCGCCCGCGAGTCTTCCAGCTGTGTAGCGAACTGACGTTGCTTGCCGCTGAGCCGGCGGCCGGGTCTACCAAGAGGACTAACCTCCTTACAATTGAAGAATGGAATCTCTTCCGCTTGGCATGTATGGAGCCTGCCAAACCGCGACGGCTGATAGCAACGGCTCTTTGGTATTCACTGTAGAGCGTGGCATGGATATTGAGTTGTGCCCAGAATCAGCCCATCTTAACCAAGTGTTATCGATGTACACGTGTGCGCATGTTAGACTTCTGTTAACAAGACGAAAGAACGTATATGCGGAGACTATGCTACCCCAGCGCCTGCAAATGTTTAGAAAACCATGCATCCTACGTGTGCTATGCACACAGTATACTACGCAAAAGGACGTTCTTCCTTCCGTTAGAAGGTATTTGGTAAGTCTCTAAGTTGAAAGTCCGCAACTGCAACCAAGGCTCGCCCTTGCTCACGATAAAGCCGCCCCGGTAGCACCCTCGACCCAGGTACAGGGAACACGCTTCGTGCACCAAAGCAATCCATCAAGCTATCTCAGGGCCATCGAAGCGACCTGAACCCTAAAGGGAGATGGGAAGCACCCCGCCCGCGCATGGCCCGCGTCGAAGCTGGCGGAATGACTGGGATGTTTCCCACGTTGACCCTTGAGCTCCTATCAAGGTCAATCACCGCAAACAGAGGAGATTGCACCGATCGTGCGGAAAGAGACGAAGGAGGCGTTGAGGTATGGAGGCGTAGAGAGTTACGTAGTCAGGGGCTGACCTCCTTTGGCTGTTGCTCTACAAGCCATCAGGTGCACGTCCCGGCGATATGTGAGATCGTGTAACGGTAGCAAGCGAGCCGAACCTTGGGCGTAGGCTTCAGGGCTAGTTGCTTCCTGCGGAGGTCTTCCGGGACTTGTAGGTAGGACGAGAATGCCCCTGCGGCGCAGCTGTGAGTGTTAGTACGTGTGAAGTTGGTTAGCAGCGAAGGTGAGTCGCTTGACTCGCCCAAGGCTACGATGAAGATCTAATAAGAAGACGACTGCTTCTTTCTCGTGGGAATCGGACAGAACTACGCCTTTTGCCCCATCGCTGGCGCTATAGAGGGTGGTGTCCCGCTACGAAGGACCCACACGTTCGCCGTGGCTCCATTCCGAATAACAGATCGACTCCACATCCGCTGCCAACCAAGCTTACACGTATTCATGCTTTCACAGTATTGTCACTGGAGATTGCATAGTGTAGAAGAGGTTGCTACGTCGCCAGTCGCACCATGTATGAACGAAAAAGGGTGTTCCGAGAGCCTGAAGATATCGCACCCCGCCTGACCTTGAGCCAAGGCAGATCGTAACCCGAAAGATGAAATGTGTTGGGGCGAAGCAGAGACGTAACGAGGATAAACACGGCAAGCCTGCACTTCGCGACATCTGCAGCGAGACCCATCGTATTGGCGATGTAGGGTCATGGACGGATGATGGCCTCACAAGACTTGAGAAGAGGAGCCTTTGTGAGTGTCAGCACCATGACTCGGACCCACGGATCTGACTTCACCGCTCTTGATTGATGGATGTACTTCATCCTTAGCAGCAGCCCTATGCATGCTGCTGTGTTGGCTTTGATAGCGTCGGATGCATGGAAGATCGTAGAGACTCACAGCTGCCTTGCATCTCCTTTTTGGTCGCCTCCGTCTTTGATTAACCGAAATCCTGGTCCTGGAATCTCAACATGGGTCTGCCGCCGATATCACGATCGTAGCGTCTTGCGGGCCGCCCTAGCACTTCACGTCCACTTCATACTCTCGTTGTCGCTACCAGACATCAGTCCAAATGACTCTCGGCAGCCTGAAATGTGTACCTACGGATGATCACCTCCGCTTTCTCCATCCAACCATAACTTTACCGAAAGATTGGTTGGTCATCCTCAGCTTTAGACTTCGCAGCCTTGGTTTCCTTCCTTTACGGTTCGTCCTCCGCCCAGCGCGGTGTCTAGCTCGTCCAGCAAAATTGATACGAGCCGACGTGCGGGCTCGCGTGCAAAGCAGGTGTTGAGGATCCAAGCCGAGCACTTGCAGTTCATACGTTCGAAATGGGTAAAGTTGCCGCTGATATGGCGCCTCTGGAGTGATTTCGCGGCGCAGCCGACGCCCCAACCTATATTTAGTCCAAGACCGATGGCGCATCAGACAAGTGACGGAATGGGCGGTGAGAATAAGAGGTAAGATCAGATCGTCAGGCATCGTGCGCAGGAGCGAGCTCGAATGGATCTAGGTGATGAGGCGCTCAATCGGCACCATATACACCTTACCATGGAATTGTCTTGTACGCAAGAGTGGACTCAAATACACACGAGTATTGCCGTGGTGGTCATCTGGGAAGCGCCATGTACAGATAGGTGGCAGAATCTGCGGACTAAAGTGGGCTTAGCGCAGAGGGTCTGGTGACTGATCCAGCGTCAACACCAACGCCAGGCGCGCGTGGATGCGACCGCGCACTTGGAACACGTCATCATGCGCGCTTCGAAGTCTCAAGGCCACCTCGCCCGTCTTTGCTTACCACGAAGGCGATGATGGTGTACCTGCAAAGATCGCCCTCCATGCTCGCCCGATCGTGCGTCCCCCGGATCCGATTGAGGCATTTTCGCTGTCTGGCTTCGCGGTACTCCAGACCAGCAGGAACCTCGTGGAATCGCAGCAGTGGGAAACAACATACAGTTTCACCATCATCATCAATATCTGCGTGACCCCACGGAAACGGCATACCGCTATACCATTGATCGACACTTGGCTCGACGACCCTCTTTTTACAGACTCTCACCGTACCTCAGTACAATTCGCGCAAGCCGTAACCATGCCGCATTGCTCTACCTCACCTCGGCTTCTGAGATCTTTCATCCATTATTTTACGGCAATTAGGGTCTCGTGACGACACTACAAGCTATAGTGTCCAGATCTGAATAAGTATCGGCGTCTCCAGCGGCTGCTGGAGTCAGGTCCGAGATGCTGCATTACTAACAATACACAACCCTGGCCCGAACCGGGGGCGGACTAACGCGCACGTACCCGGCGATGAGGCAAGGCCTACTCCACTAGTCTAGGCAATGTTTGCTGGTGCCTGGATCGGCATACAAGACGTGTCTCGCGATAGTTAGACTTCGCGATAGCCTCCTCTGTTGATTGGTTCACCTTTCGGCTGCTCCTCCGCTATCAACCACAATGCTCAATGGGAACGGAACGACAATAAGACTATGGAGAACCTAAGCTGTACTTTTAATTAATTATAGATGAATATCTATCTACGTTCGCTATAGATATTCTGAGGATGGGTCCTGGATGCTTCGAGATATCGAGACGATGTAACTCACCATGGAATTGCATGAGAACCATATACGGATGGACCGGCTCTTACGACCAAAAACACCTGTTTGGGGTGAATGTAAAAAACGATACGCGCCTGTTCCCCCATTACTATCTAGATAAATGTCCCGCTACTAATTTGGCCCCTGATTGTAGTCAATACGATGCTTACCTGTTGTAATAATTGCCGACTAAGGCTTACCTTCATTGTCCTATAAAATCTCGTAACCTTCTGAATAGTCTACCAAGAAGTAAAAAGGTGTAGAGGAATAGAAGGTACCAACATTATCGAATAGAGATGAATTAAGTCACTTCTTACATAACACTAGAACTAACATTTTTAAGCATTAAATATCGTGGATAGATTCTAATACAACCGTAGACGACTGCGAGAGTACTAGGTGACGACTTTAGGTTACCAGTGCGAGACTTTTGGGACTAGACATTAGAGATAGGTTTGCGTCTGGCCTTAGTCTGGAGAAGGTTAATAATCACTGACCGTAGTCGCGGTCTGTTGTCGATCAGTAGGACCAGTGAAAGCGGACGAACACGTTACTAGTATATAGTATAATTCTTATACATTGTGTCTTCTCGGCCTTTCGTTAATCTCGCCAAAACGCCAAATATCGGTCGCGGAACCTTGGTTTGTTCTACTTTGCGCGAAGATATGGCCTACGAGTTATTCACTTTCTGGATGCTATTTAGATCCACCTTGGGTGTAGTAATCACTAATACACCCCAGTCCCAAGATCCCTTAAGAATAATGGCGTTAAGTGAGATAACGCCACCAAGCGCCTGGTGGCGTTAAGACCGTATATTATACTACTTTGTTGCTTGCTCTTCTGCCTCCATAAGATGTATAGTATACGCTGACGTAGGATTCGAGCGTAGTTTACAATTTGGCTATATTTGGTGCGTGCTGTCTTGTTACGGTAAGTGAAGTCTTAAAGCTGCCTGACCTTACGTCCGATCGCTCCGCAACGCAGCCTTGCCTGATTACGTTAGTATTATAATCTATTACCAAATTCTTTCTGTGTGCTTAATGCTCGCTCATACGCCTTGATATTAAAAGATACCCACTATCCTTGATAGAGGCCACACTCTCTAGTACCTCAGAGACAACTTTAGCGAAAGCAATGTTCCCGCCCACTCCCTTATAGTGCGGCACCGAACGAACAATTACTAACATCCAAACCCCTTATTTTTAAGGGTAGAATACCGAATTGTATAGGCCTAGACGTTGGTCACGTTGCACAGTGTACGGTTTAAGTATATCTGACTATACCCCTGGGGCCTTCCTTTAATAACGCGAAAGATAAACAGTGAGCTTATGGGGTAACTCTTTGTATAAGACTTTAGACGGAAGTAGTAGTTCCTACATAGGTGTAAGCTTTGTTGATGTGGTCGCATCGGTCCCATCCGCGCGTGCAGGCCGAAAGCCCAGCAGTTATATGTAGCTGTCTAGTCTTTTCACCTGAGCTCAATACGGTACGAGGGAAATACATGCGACTATTGGGACACGGCGGAGTATTTCCAACACTTGACGCCAGTAACATATCTACAAGTATAATGTTGGGTTAGGATAGAAGAGCTATCTACTTTAACCTGCCATGTGGCGCGTTTACAAGCTTAGGACCTTAACGCTAACCAAGCTATCGACTTTCGCACTTATAGAAGATCACACTTTACACCTACATTTACTAGTCCACTAAAAATGGAGAAGTAAGAGACATGTACGCATAGATTACCTTACCACCTAAGCCGGAGGACACATGCTCCTCGCCCCATATACCTAATAACTAGGAGAATATTAATATTAGGTCTAATACTGACGCAGCTTTGCAGTAACAGTTCTATTACTAAGTAGAAGAGTATAACGTCTTAGTCCCCATTAAATGTGATATCTCAGGTGATGGAAAACGAGAGAAATCGAGTAGGTCACATTACACCACCGCCTTCTCGAAAGGAGTTCTCTAAGTTGATTTAATCGTTCCAAGACTAAAGCCTTACCCGTTTACACAATCAGCGCAGAGTCTCTACAGAAGCTATTATTCAAACTAATTAAGGGAAGTTTATCTAGGCTCAAGTAGTCCTCTAGTAGTTAATATGCCTTTAAAGCCGCCTTTTGGCCACGCTTTCTGATCATGTGCAGCTTCTTGCGAGTAATCATCCATACAGACATAATATACCAGAACAGTATCCCTACTCTCCGTATATTTAGGTCAAGGCTAAGTCGCTCACTATGTTAACTGATACCGCGCTGAGAAAGCACGGATTGTGGTAAGGAAAGTAAAGCCAGGGGGTACGCGTCTGAGCCTATAAGTAATAGTAGACAGCCGTTATTACACTATGCTGTATTCTTAAGCTGGTATGTACTACGGGCCTACACATTGCAGACCCACTCCATATTCTGTAGGTGCGTTGCCTGTCTTCCCACCGTTCTTCCTACCTCGATCTTAACTCCACCATCGCCCAACCTAGGACAAACAACTCAATCCCCAATATCTCCTCATTTCTAATCTCCCACAGATCTTCAAGACTCCCCACCCACAGCACAGATCGTAACTCCGCGCCCTAGACTCCGATCGCCCCACCTGACACTAATTTTGAATCAGAACCACCCCACGGCAGGACCTCACTCTACTGCCGAACCCAAGCTGTCAGTAGACCGGAGTCGCCGCATGCTCATACAGGTGGTTTCAACTTATTCTCTATAGGTATCAACAGCACGCCTGTGGAGAGCCTACCTTTTGACACGGTGTCACCGGGCCAAGATGTGTGCATCGATGCGTCCGAATCAAGACCAGCGTCTCGCATAGTCTTGGCAGCTTTCCACCTCTACGGAGGCGCCTAGTCCTTCGTCAGCGTCCTCTATCGCAACCATCTCATCTTTGGATCCTGACAACCTACCATCTTATGTTGCCTGGGCGTGATGCCATGGAGCCCTCCTACAGAGTCCCAGCCGTGAAGCCGATGCCGATTCGCAGAGCATCTCAAGCCCAGACGAACAAGAGTAGCGCAGTGATGAGAGCACCTACGGGACCATCGATGACGAGGAGGCGTGGGTGCAGGTAAGTCTCCATCGCTGGACCAGTTGCAGGAGGAATCAAGCCGGCGCAGGAGGATGTCTAGTCCCAAGTAGTGTTCGACGGCAGACGCAGTCAGCCTTTTCCTGGCGCCGAGGGACTCTTGATGGGCATAGCGACGAGATTTCTGCCACACGTGAACGCAGTTTCGGCTCCCAGCGCAACCGAAGCATACCAGATATAGCTAGAGAATTTGAACCCCCTTCGGAACTATAGTCGCCAGATGTGGTGTTCGGTTCAATGCTGGCCACAAGATGCCGAGCCGGTAGGAGCAACAGGGTGGCATCAGGACTTTCTTGTGGCGTCCACAAAAGCGAACTTCTGCTCGACTGTGTGTTGTCCTCCTCAGCAGCCGTGTACTTCATGGTAGAAACCCATTATCAAGTGCAAACCCTCTTTACATCTCATCCGAGCCACAATCATCAATCTCCACACCGTCACCGTCATGGCGCCTCCGCACTACATGTGGAGCGCTATCCGCGCCAGCCCCAACCACAGTCCACGCCTCTCGCAGAAGGCGACTGGCTCGAAGTGCCGCCCTCGCCCGAACCGCAACCGCGGCCCAGCTCGCCACTAAGTACCGAGCCGCGCCTATCATCAGCCCACTCTTACGCCGGTCGCGGGAGGCGCGCTCTTAGCTAAGCTCAATTTGCCTTCGGTCCTACCGCAAGAGTGCGGCGGTCCGTGTCGAGCATGCTTGGAAAGGGCTGAAGCCGAGGCCGGGCGCTGGAGTTGAGCAGTCTCTCCTCGTACAAGAGGGATGGCCAAGCCGTTCCAGAACGCGGTGGTGGTTGGGGGCCCGTTCCGAGGTTGGTCTGCACGACACGCAGTGGCAGCGAGGAAGAAGGAGCGCGACAAGGGTAGGGTGAATTGGCGGAGGAAGAACGGGCGTACGGCGTGCAAGATGGCGCGGAATGCGGAGAACAAGTAGGTCTGGGCGGCGCGGAATGGAACATGGCGATACGTCCACTTTTCAGCTCCCCTTTGTTTCCATTGCAGATATGACGGGCGTTCGTACCTTGGATCGTGGCTTCAGAGCAGATTGTGCCAACGCCGGCTACATGGTGGGGATTCGGTCAGAGAAGGGTACGAAAGATAATGACGTGTTGCTCTCACAACCGCACTCGGTGTGGATCGTTTAGCATTGGAGCGTCTCAACTTGCAGCGGGATGCCAACGCCATCCACGTTTCCGCCGCACGCTAAAGTATCTGAGAGATTTCGTTTCCCTGCGTTCATTCGCCGTCGCCCCCATGCTCTACAACCTCGTCTTGCTTGCCGCGGCTGCGGTCGTACTGTTGAGCAGGACCAAACCCAACGGCCTCCCGGGGTCACCTTTTTCCACCGTGTCTCGGGTACGCTCGGTTCGGTCGACGAACGCATCGTTGGGACAGTGCTGGTTCATTCAGGTAGAGCGTTCCTGTGTTGACGTGGGGTACGGGACAATGCAGTACGGTCGTCATCGGCTTGGCGGGGCCTTGGATGCGCACAGGTACGTCAGAAGGTGTGAGCGCGGAGTATAGTTTCGTGGTCGTAAGATGAGGATCAGGTCGATGAAGGGCTCCCAGCGGTCAGGGGTATATACGCCAGGGCCGATGCGGTACGGATCTTTGTGGAAAGAGGGCGGATGGTGGGTTGCAGAGCGACCGTTGGCGGTACGGTTCGTACCCTGACCTGACATGTCAACGCAAACGCAGTTGGCATACAGCACTGCGCCTCAAGATATCTGTCGCTGATCGACCTACCGATGTGGTGAGCCCCCCGCGGCTATGCGCCAGCTTGCACGCACTCATGACCTTGCCAAGGGTAGCAGGAGCTTTTTGGCCCTTCTGAGCGCACGTGGGTCCCGACGAAGTTGAGTAGCGCACCGCTGTGGTGTTGCGTATGCTTGATCGCCATGTTGGGCGCGGGGGCTACGGGTGCCGTGGTGCATCTGTCGTGCCGTGGGCGCGGATCGATTTGATGCGGCGGCTGATCGATCGGTGGCAATGGAGATGGGGTGCTGCCAGCGAGTGTTTGCTCACTGCGGGATGTGGGCTTCGATGCGCGATCAGCGGCCGTTCAGGCTTGGATTCTGCCATGGTATAGGAGTGTATTCGTGTGTCCGAGGGTGGGCGTGGGTAGGCAGAAAGACGCCAATCGCTGTGCGGGAAGCTTGGTAGGCGACTTGAGAAGCTTGGTAGGCAACCTTTCAGTAGGTCACTAGGTTAGGGTTATGCGGGCAGGAAAGCGCTGCTGTTTAAGCTAGCCGAGATAGGTAAGGCGTCCCTGCGCTCTTGTGCGGGGTCCCCACGGGCCCAGCCCTTGTCCAGCACACGTGCCTCCTGCATTCTCGGGTAGCGTGATCCCACTGCTGCGCTTGCTCCCTGCGAGTCTCTTCCCCGCCCACATGTCCTTTTCATACCTGTTCTTCCTCCACGGCTACCTATCGTCTTCGTGCGTATGGTTTGAATAAGTGACCACGGAGGCTGTGACTGCCGTGTATCGAGAGCCTCCTTCCGGGTGAGTAGGGATGTCCGCGTAACGGCGTGGCAGTCCGCTTTTCCACTGCACTGGCCGAAAGGCATGTTTAGCGTTGGCTCGGTCCGTCGTTCCGATGTTACGATTGCTCTCTTCGGAGAGGAGGCTGAACAAGAAGAGGTGCGCGTAGGACAGGCGCGGCCCCTTGGGGTGTGTCTTTTACACATTCGCTCAACATATTTCGGTCGATAGCGCGCCTGACGGTGATGAGGTATTCGGTTAAGAGGTCTGACAAAGCGAGGACTCCTCATTTCGACCAGTTGTTTCTTTTTGACTCTGCGGCAAGAAAACTCCCACGTATCGTCCCTGAGCAGTCGTAGGAAACGGGAGGTTGATGGATTTGCAAGCATAGTCCTGGGTCCGTAGAGGAACTTTGCGTCTGCCGTGCCATGATCGTGGGCAGTGTACTTCTGCGTTCGGTCCGTTGCTGGTTGCATTCTGCAGCCGTGAGTCGGAGGGAGCGATGGATATCGGGGTAGCAAACTGGGTTCAGCAGCGGTAATCTGCTAATGGACGACGGCAGACGAGATATGATGAAGAGATCATACGATACGAGAGGAAAACAAATGCGACGCAGTAATTCCGCTTGTTCGGCCGTCGACATCAAAAGACGGATCGTTGGTCGGTGACTCGTTAAACCATCATACCGCCATCGCCATCGAGACTGGAAAAACAAAAGGGAGCGTGGAATCAATGGCATCGGGTGCTGTTGACCAGGTCGCTGTGCTAGGCGTGACGCCCCACTGGACACAACATTGACCTAATTGCCATGCCGTCGTGCTTCCTTGACCACGATACCCGACGTCTTCCAATTGCAACAACGCTCTCCTACGCACTATGCCGGTGCAACCACAGTACCGCTCTGCCGAGCACGGGTTACCGCACAAAATGATCTCGAGCGCTCGCGTCCCTCTTCCTTTCTCGTCGCAATGTAGCGTGATCTGCTGGCCACACCCCAACCGCCGTCGGCACGAAGCCATGGTGCATCTTATCAGTGGCGAGGTGTCTATGCTTTGATCAGGAAGAATGACAGAACTACCGCCCTCGGCTCTGTCCATGTTGGTCAGCCAACCACTCAGTTTCCGCCTCTTTTTGACAAGTCCTCGGCGCGCACACATACGATAGACATAGCCCGTGCTGTCCTGAAGCTTGATTATTGAGCCCTGTGCGAGCTCGATGCTCGCGCCAACGGGGACATTCATATCGTCCACCACCACGTGGTGCGTCCGGCTTGCGTTCACAAGTTTCACGATACCTGGGCGCGAGATCTGGAGTAGCGCGTGGGCGTCGTCGATAGGCCCCACGAACAGGGCGTTGGATTTATGCTCAGGATGGCGGGAGCGGGCGCAGCCGATTGTAATGACGCTGGACAGGTCGGAGACCGAGAGTTCGCGTCTGCGAACAATACCTGCCCCGTCACACCGATCGAGGATAATACGCATCTTAGTGCTCGCCGAACGCGTCGCGAACATCGTCATCAAAGTCAAAGGGGGAGATGGCTTCTCGGGCGTAATAGCTGGTGGGGCTTGAGTCCAATCCGACGTGCAGTCGATGGGCGAGTGCTTGTTAGGAAGACGAGTCTTCTGCAAAGTCATAATGTCACAAGGAGCGGGAGATATCGCCAGTACTGTGGGACCAGGGTGAAGGTGGAATTGAGGGCTTAGGTGAAGGTGAAGGCAGCTGCCATCTCGTCACAATTGAAAGACGACATGTTGTTTGTCGATTTGACACCAGCGAGAGCAGCAATGGTGGGAGTTGAGCGAAGGTGAAGGCGGCGGCCCTGCGACCGCGTCGGCAGCGTAGGGTAACCGAGTGACCAGGTCTGCGCAACGCGAGGCGGGTGGTTCCAGAGGTGAGCATGGCGGGGTCGAGGTTGGAGCAAGCGTCGGCGGAGTACTACCACAAGATGGCTTGCATCGCTAACTTTCTATAGTAGTCTGATTTGAACAGCATGAAGATATAAATCTATGATCTGAAGGCTCTTTCTGTCCTCCTGGCTGAGTACAGCATGACGTCCGTTTCGCACCGAAGGCACGTGCAGTGCCAAACCGATATGGGCTAGCGTTCCCCGCTGTCCCACCGTCCACCTCATCCTCCTTCCGCACCTTTCGCGCCCAGCCATCTTTTCCTACCAGCCTACATACTCAAATGTCGATATCTTGGTTCCTGCCGGAACCTTCCTAGGGCCCGCTCCCCACGACCTGCCACTAATCCAACGCGCCAAGGTCGCGCGCAAGTCCCCCCCTGCCATAACGACACTTGTTTTAGGGTTTCGTAGGTCGTGCTCTATCCGGTTTCCTCGTTCCGACTGCGCCACCTCGAAGCAGGGCCATGAGGCTTCCTTCTGACAGCTTCGGGGTCTTACCTGCACGACTGAAGAAAGCATCGTCTTCGACGCCAGTTTCGTCCATGAGCGGCACTACGCGGCTCTCTCCCACCTGAGCAACCACCCCCAACCGGCCCGCTGGCGCCCCCGTCCGAGCCTATCAAGGCGAGCTGTCAAGGCAAGTGGACTGGAGCGCCTTTGGCCCTGCCGACGACGCTGAGCTGGAAGCTCGTCCGTGGTACGACGAGGCACGCGCAAAACGACGCAGATGATGTGAGTACTTGATGCGACCAATGTATGCTTTGGCGAGGCGACTTACCTGGCTGCAGCCTTATCGCCCTGAAGCTAAACGCGAGCCTGCTGGAACTCTCAACGGAAAAGGCCACCACGACCGAGGAGCCCTCGCGCTCCATTGTCACTGTTCCGGAACGCGCCCAACGACCGAGAGACGATCAAGGTTGTCCTCGCGGCAGAAGGGCTGTGGCATGACGTGTTGGTCGCGTCGCATGCTAACTTGGTCAAGTTGCTGCCGGACATGCTCGCGCGCGCATTCGCCCCACCAACCTCGGATGCCATCGTTCGGCGCCATCATCAGCTTGCGCACCGCCAACGCTGTCGAGACCCGCTTGCAGCTGCTGCAGGTAAAGGCGATACAAGAAGTCTGCACTGAGGCAGTAGAGAAGATGCAGCGACATCGGGACAAAGATTCGTGCCAAGACGCCGAAGGATATACTGAGGGAGACGCTCGATCATGCTTACGATTTGCGCGCGGAGGACGACTCCCGGTCCTTCGAGGAATTCAACGAACACAAGCTCGACGTGACCGTGGCCAAGGATGAATCCTGGAGGAGGTCCGCCGCGAGCTGGACGCCAAGCACGAGGACGTGGTCGCAACAGTCGCGCAAGTCGAGGTGCAATCTGGAGCCAAGCTGCAAGAGCAAGTCGATGACGCATGGTAACTGACTGAGCTGGCTCCGTGTTCTTTTGGCACTTTGACCACGTGCTGTTAGATAATCTTCGTCGATGAGAGAAGGCCGGTTACTACAGCGGATACGCGAAATCGTTGAGCGACAGCACGCAGCACAGCAAGGTCAGCACCGACACCCCTCGTCCTGGTCCGGGCCGGCGGGTAGCTTCGGTATCATTGCGAGCAAAACAGTCATCGCAAACTGTCCGTGCTTTTCGCCATGTGACTGACGCATCTCATGCTTCGACTTGGAAGGCCCGAGCCTCCCAAAACGCCGGCCGTCGCCGCATGTCCCGACCGCATTGTTCCCGGCGCTGCGGAGCGCCACTGAGGAATTGCACGTACAATGACATGGCGGAGAAGGATCTCCTCCAAGCTTTCCATCTTCCACCGCCTGGCTGCATTTCACCTTGGAAGCTGGCCATTGAACAACGCGAAGAAGCAAGTGCATACAACGACACCAACATGGCGGAGATGGACCTTTCCAAAGTTCTCCGCCAGAAAGCCGACCACCCCTCCACTGGGTTCTCGTCAACGTCATGTCAGACCATGGCAAAAGTATGAATACCCGAACTGTGCCCGCCGCTTCGACCATCGTACCCACTCACTGTCTACGTCTTCATGCTACCGAGTCTACTGCGAGCGCTCCGGCTTGATTTGCACGACAGTGTCAGGCAGATCTGGATGGCAGAAGCATGTCTCCAAGCTATAGCCCCGCATAAAAACCTGTTCTGATTAGGCTCGGAACGAGGCACTGTCGGTCAGAGGATCGACACAAAGAACTGTGGTAACGATCGTCCTGCGTGGAGCGCTCAGCCTTTCCTGTGGCCGAGTTCGCAAACATGCTGCGGGTGGGGAAAGTCGACCCGGGTAGAGTAGGGTTGCATCCAGCAGATGCACGCAATATGGGAGACGCATCAAGGATGTTTAGAAGCGCACGGCTCGAGTGCGATGGGATGGGATGGAGCCATGCATGAGGCTGACAAGTTCCGCGGTAAGCGTGCCGCCCAGGTCCTAAATCAGAGGTCGCACCCAGGACTTGGCGCTACCTTTGCCTTGCTGTTGTACCTCGTAGGTGGATTGCTTGAGCATCGGGCCGGTAATCAAGACCATGTCCTTCAACATTTGGCATGCGGCGTTGGTAGTGCTTTGCGACCCATCGTTGTACCAATTATCCATTAAGAGGCCATCCGCCCAGAGATGGCTAGCCTACTCTGTCACGCGCCCCAGACGTTGCACACGCTGCATCCGACAAGTGAAACCACCAGCCCAACATCTTGGAGATGAGAGTGCGTGGGAGCAGCACGTCTGCCAGGCTGGCCGCGAGGCAGCCGACTCGGTCCAAGGTGACCTGCAAGAAGAGCAAAGCATCTGTTGATGAGACTGTGCCCAGGAGAACAGGAAACGGGAGTGTGTACTGAATGGAGACTCCGGGTACCTCCTCAGACACTGATGAGAGCCAGATCGCCG
This sequence comes from Paraconiothyrium sp. Pb-2020, assembly GCA_022419385.1. Classification (NCBI taxonomy): domain Eukaryota; kingdom Fungi; phylum Ascomycota; class Dothideomycetes; order Pleosporales; family Didymosphaeriaceae; genus Paraconiothyrium; species Paraconiothyrium sp. Pb-2020. Next base: position 215,291 of record JAJUBI010000010.1, on the reverse strand, counting down.
AGAAACGTGTGCCCGACAGCGCAAATGATGGGCGCATCCGGGACCACCCACGCCCTTGTCTGGTACAACAGGCCGTCAAGTGTTAATGCCACCCGGAACTTGCGTCCGCCGCCCGTACTTCTTATCCAGGAGCCCACTTCGTGGTCGTCGAGATCCGATTGTGTCGCCAAAACGTTAACGAGGACTTGTCCCGCAAATCTAGGCGGCGTGCCCTGCTGTTGCGGAAGCTTGCGAAGCTTTGGGGCACGACCAGGTGCGCGACGGGTCAAGTGCCTCATAGGCACCGTGATAGTCTTGCAGCGTGGCGGTCTCAAGTCGCCTAGGCGTCAACGGCGAGGGACCACGGGAGGAGAATATACCATGCTACCACAACGGTCTTGCCACGTGGCTTCATAAAAGCCAGCGGCCAGCTTGTCTGGCCTTTATGGGTGCCAGATTGGAACTATCGGCACGGCCTTCGTAGCTGCGCGCTGAATCTGCGGCCGTGAGACCGACCGACGTGACACACGAGGTTGATCAGTCTCTGGAGGGAAGATCCGTAGGACCCGTGGTGTAGTCAGCGTACGGTCACCGTGTCAAAATAATCGCTGTACCGAATAACGTGGGAAACTCATGCGCCAGTCTCATCGAAGCGAGGACGTCAATCGGGATCCCTACAACGAGAATACAGCCACCGCCGACAACGCCGACAGCATATACACTGTTCCTTATTTACGATGATGTTAGCAGAGTGTGCAGGGAGGATAGACTCCCTCTTATCCAACTGCTCTTGATACTATACAATGTGTCCTTTTGCCCAGATACAATGTTACAGGACGCTCGATATGCGCCCGGAGCCGCCGGGGTATGTGATGGTTGCGAGAATCTATGATAACAGAATGCGTGCAAAGCGTATGCATACTTGTCAACCTCTGCATATCCACTCTTGCAGCCCCAAAACACCCAAGTATTAAAACAGATATAAAGACGAATGCATGACTCGACACGCGCATTACTACACGAGCACTTGAAGAGGTGCATATCGATCGCGGGGATGTAAGGAGGCGAATCCGTAAGCAGGGAGAGTTGCTTCAGGATCGAGGAGAACCTTCATAGACACGCCCAATCACACCTATTTCGATTTTACCTAGGCCATATTCATCAACAAGCCAGACGCTCGCCTCATAAGCGTGGCCGCTAACAATGAATCAAGCATCTATCCTACTATAACGTAACTGCCATCACCGTTTCCTCCTCATCAGCCCGAGGCGGAAGCTTCATTCAACATCGAACGGCATCGGGCTCGGAACTGACTAGGGAAAACTTACACCCACCGTAATGCCCTACATTGAATTAATCAGCTTGTCAATCGCGAGAACAGTGCACCACGGATCGACGACTGGTATTACAAGGACCGGCAATGGTGCGTGGTGGGAGCCTCATCCACTCCCACCAAAGACTCCTTCCGCCCGCGATGGCTTAGCCAAAATCAACTCACAGCGCAAACTACAATCGAACGCTCCAGCCACAAGGCCGATTAAGCCACCATCATCTCTCCTGCCGGCGAGAGCACGCCGGCCATCATCAAGACAGGGCGCTAATCATTTCTTACGACACACCCCCGCTGCAGCCCACCGGCATTCTATTCTGTAAGCCCTGACTCGCGATCACGTTCAATCAAGCCGTCGATTAAAGATGGCTAATCCTTCGTTACATTACAGTTTGGAAAGAGCTCTGTTCCCCACAGATACTCTCTAACTAATAAGAGCATCAAGGCGTTTAGCAGCTGCCCTTCTTCGTCTCATCTCCAGACCCAACTTATTGTATACAGCGACCTGTATAGATGGAACGACAAGAACTTTGTACCGCGTTGGTTGGGCGTGACGGGATGCGGGTCTTAGAATTCGTACGCGTAGAATCGTCGCTCTTGCTCCCTGTACGTCTTGGCGACGTCCATCCCTTCGCATTAATGAAATGAAAACACAGATCCTCTATGCGGCGTGTACGCGAGTGTAAGCACACCCCACCGTGTATACACTATCCTATTAATCTTCCACCCACACCAAACGCAGGTCACAGTGCCATTAAACAAGTACCAAGGTCCCCAGGCATATATACAGTCACTTTGCTAACAAAGATCATTGGTTAACTAGCACCGCGACACGATTATCAAATCCACAACGTTGATGGACCCCCTTCTAGCGTCCTATGTTATTGAAGGCGTACGATCAGCACCAGTCGTCTGTCAGCCTACCGTCCCGAGTCCTCCTACCGATACATCCAGCAAACCTGGTAACCCGTTACCAGAAGGATCCAGCACGGTGCCTTTAATAAACCGCGCCTAGAATCGACCAGTCCCCCATAGCCAGGCGTGGTCGCGGCGGCCACTTCCAAAGCGTCATCAAACGGCACTGGAATACAGAGAGGGACTTTCTGGCTAAAGAACCCCCTCGCACCGCTCCCGGATGGTACTCTATTAGATGTCGTTCTGTCCAGCGATTCTCTAAAGCGCCCGGGCTTCCTCCCAGCACACCCAAATGATGATGAAGAGAGCCGCAAGGGGCTCATGTAGGCAGTACAGTATCTAGGCAACGTTTCGCGACCATTCTTTAGAGAGCAGGTGGGAACCAGGGCCCAGAGGCGTTGCGGGAGTGACGGTGCTGGACCTTGTGCCTAAAGACCCTGACTCCACGGTTGAAGTCTGAAACTTCGTACATAGGTGCATTAAGGGTTATGACACTTGGAGTCGCCATGAGCACTGTTAGAACATGTGAGAGGTAAGTCTTAGAAGTGGCCCAGAGCTTTCCACTTAAAATGTTTGCCCAAAATGAACATTCTTCGTGTTACCTTCGTTACTGGAAAGCTCGTTACTAATGAAACGCATATTTTGTTGAACTGTTCATCTCAACGTTGCGTTATATCACCCTTTCCGCCAAGAAAGAGCTCGAATAGACCGATAAGAAGGATGTCACCATTTGCGTCCACGTGACATCCTCTGGGATAAACCAGGCGACGACCTACGCAAGTAGGAGGCTAATGGAGTCCGTCTTCGGGAGATATCAAGAACTTGTAAGCTCATGCATTCTCAGAGTCTCTTTATTTTAGTGGCATCACATCCACGTCCGTCGTCTAATCGATCCGTGGTAAGCCATCGAACTACACGTGCGCAGCCTACACCATTCCTCACGCCATTCTGGACCCCGAATGTATATATATAGCGTAGAGTTGCCTATTAACTTAGGTGATGTCTCACCCTCCTGTTTTCGTTCTCTCCTCGCTTTCTACCCCCTTATCGCTGGGCTCTTATTATTACATGAACTGAACAGGTCCCACCCTGCGAAATTTTTCCATGCCACCTGAACGTTACCGTTGCATCACTAGATAGTGCGAGTGGCGGCCCGTTACCGAGCCCTTTGGAAAGATTTGATATCTGATACAACCATGTGGAGAGGTCGGCCTTTCGTATTAACTCAACTTTGGTAGGTGCTACCCAGACAACGCGTTTGCTCGTGGTCGTGAGAGCTTCACTCGTAGCGACAACGAACAACTCTTACCTTCCATACTATATATATCCCCACCCATCCTCATTACTGCATGAGCGAAGCAACCCACGTCTGGCCTACATAACCTGGTTTATTCAATCTACGCGAGAGAACCGAGTTCCTAGCTTGGGATTATATCTTTTATTGTTTTGACTTTTTGATTGAAAGTCACATAAGTTAAATGCACCCAACTTGGGACGCTACGTCCCGCCATCGAACCAAGACGCAACGGCTTCGGGCTTGACAGCCCGCCGTCAGAAGGCAAGCGCACCGGTTCCCTCTGATGATGCGGCCTCGTCTTCAAGGGGGCAGGAGCTGGAATTTTTGAGAGACTCTTCGGCCCCGTTGCTGCAGGGATCGCGCCTGAGGAACGAATGCCACTTTGCCATGCGAAGAGTGGCATTGATTAGCCCCGGTAGCGACAGAGATAGAGGGCAGGTAGAGGCTAGAGATGTGGGGCTAAGTGATCTGGCTGAACGTTTCGCCATTTCTCAGTTTACTCGTTGCAAATATTCCTCAGACGCGCGAATGGGGGCCAGCAGTCGTATAGACGGCCATGTGCTCCGCGGAAAGATAACGCGGCGATCACCTGTCATACGGCCGTGAAGTCGTGCATTCGAATGGCAGTAGGGCCTATGGATGTATGCGAGGCAGGGCGCCCGTGGTGGCGGGTTGGTGGAACGAGGAGGACACAAATCGTGTGTGACGGGGCCGCCGCAGCATGTCGGTGCACCCATGGCATAACATGTATTCCGAATAGAGCATACGTCCCTTATACGCATCTATCTGGAAACCTCACATGTGCAATGGTAAGTCGGCGCGACAAGCTCAGACAAGCTCAGGAAGTTCGGAGACCGGGAATCCGTGGTAAAGGCAATTGTGGCACGTCTGTCGAGAAATCGGTCTCAGAGCCACGACAAAGCGGTAGATTCGCAATCGCCATCGATTGTGAGTGCAGCGGTCAACGAGCGTCATTTGCTTGTACACCCGTTTTACATCCACCAAAGCATGGTAGGCTGCGCCTTGCGGTGGTGCCCAGGGCCGATGCGCGTGACGTGCCTGCCGTCAAACCACTCAAAGTCGGTCGACTTGTTCACAAAGGACCTCGGCCAATGGACCATTATTGACGATGCGGGAGTAAATCTCGAGGTAAGCCTCGCTTAGCTCGCCGGGAGACGGCACACGCTCCAATTAGTTCCCCAGAGGACAGGCCGCGACGGGAGGTATCGGCACGAAGCCGCCAACCTTCGCCGCATTGGGCTGATGTACCGAGCAAAGGCTGGCCTCTCAGAACCATCATTCCTATGCGTGTTCCGAAAGTATGCGCCGATTCCGGGTTGCTCCTGGTTATGGGTGTCGGATCAAACATGCGTGACTAGTCGTGGATCGGAGTTTTATCGTACGCCGGGGTTTTGGAACGCTGACTGTAACGAGGTAGCCATTGTGACTTGAATGGTATTGGCTGCCATAGTATTGTTACTTATGGTGTTTGTTCCGCTACGGATGTGTCTATGTCACTTAGATGGGTTGAGCGCCTAAATAAGGTAAGGCAAAGTGTATAAACGTAGTTAGGATACTACTTAAGAAAGTTGCACCAGGCCTAATCTTGTCACAATATACACCCGTTTGAAAAAGAACGGCTAATAGACGATCTCCTGCTTCTTCCTAGACAGTAATTACTCTCTAAGCCCATTATACCTAGCCTAGTTAGCTTATCCTCAACATTGTTATCTTCGGTTTACGTAGCGCTTCTGCGACTTCTACAGACGGCCGGAAAGGCTTACTATGTTTTCTCTTACAGGTATCTAGATTAATTGGAACTGTTGCGGGTAGCTCTGGCCATAGCGATAGCCCTAGCTTTCCCCATTCTTGTGTGGCCTGAGTTCGCCTTACGCTAAGATTGCTGTGCCGTAAATATTAGCTTATATATAGAATGCAATCTGTATAGTTCTTGGGAATATGCCATCTATGCCAGCTTACTGCTTTTTAACCATGCCCATAGCTTTAACAGCGGTAACAAATTAAATATAGCAGTCTTTGTTGCACTGCCATGCCGGGGATCTGGTAACTTATTTAATAGTAGGTAGTTACTTATGGGGTAAAAGCTCGATCTTACCGGCAAGGATAAGCCGTTGTAAAGATGCGGAGGAGTAGTAAGATAGGGTAGTTATTAATTACATAGACATGTTTAATAATATTATAGACATTCTAATAGTAAAGTGCCTTCCTACACGATATTTAAAGGTTTTTTCTTATCAACGCACGGAATGTGATTTCTCGGCACACGTTAGCAAAACGACTGCCTAGACGGAGGAGAAGGTGCCCATGTATTCTACAACGTAAAAATAGAGAGAAATTGGTAATGATTATCGCAATTTTGAGCCTTGTTGATCGGTAATAATTGGTTAGTCCAATCTATGCATTTATGGAGTAATACTAATCTCCCCAAGCAGGTGACTCGAAGAGGGACACCGCACTTACGAATGCCACTTCCTATGCCTTAATACACCTTAATCGCGATAGACCGCGTCTTACAGCCTTTTAGAACCAACTATACCGGGGCTCGAGCTGGTGATGGCGGTACACAAGCTTGGTTATGTAAGTCCTAGTTCCAAGAATCGTACACTACTACTACGCGGATCTAACGTCACGTATCGCCACCTGTAGGCCCTGTCTTGCGTCTTGCAAGTCTCTTCCAAGCTTTTTCGTCTTCTTCGTGATGTGCCCGAGGTGGGAGGTCTGGCCAAGGATGAGAGTATTATCGCTATCTTCCTCCATTACACCTCCGGGCTGGATCTTCGACGACGAGGCATTACGGGAGCTGGAGAGGACTACGCCCTTGTAGTTGGGCGCCTGGAGCTTATTACGTGTTACGGCGGTCGCAACATTGCCTTGGCGAACTACTTTGGAGGCGTCGCCTAGGGTGGTTCTGACTCGTGGAAGACATGCGTGGCTTGTTAGCTTTGACTTTGCTTAGAAACTGTCCTCTCACATCAGCTTTAATATGATTAGTAGCCTCCTTTGGATCCCATGCGAAGCGCGTCCGTGCAGGGGCCCTATATATAATATACGTCAGCTGGTTCTTAGGGAGAGATATGCTACGGAATAGAGCGCGACGAACCCCAGTCACGGTAATAAATTCGAAGATGCCATTTTTCGTACAGACCCTACGGTGAAAGATGGTATTACGGCACCCGAGTTCTCCATGCCCCATGCCCTGGAATGTGAGGACCCCTCACCCTTACCCCTTTCTCATCCCGGCCAATGGCAATCCACCACCCGATTAATGTCATGATAGTCACTGCGAACATCATTTCCTTTGACCATTTTTAGACATCAGCGATACCAGGCCCACTACCAAGAGATATAGCAGGATGTTTTTAAAGTCGTAGTTATTGGACCTTGAACGAAGCCGTGCTCTACAGCATGTCGGGCGGCGACGTAATCTGTGTGGTCTAAGAAGATGTTGGCTCTGGGGATAGTTGATCCCGCACCTCTTCAGGCGCTTTTTGGAGTGTAAGTATCATGTGAAAACGTGCTAATCGGCGTTCCCTTTACTTGTATGTTGTCCTTAAAGTGAGGAAGATGATGCTAATCCCTATGAACCTTGGAACACAAACACAGCTCCGGCCGTCATCATGCCCACCGAGGTCGCGACAGAGGCTTATCAGAAGGTTTACCTCCAAGCTACGAGCGAGCTTCATTCCCAGCCTGGCGCTCAGACTGCCACCGTCCACCAACAGGCCGTCCGAATGTGCGCACTACACATCTACGACACCATCGAGCTGCTGCGCGACCCGAGTTCTACGAAGCGCAGCTTTCTTGAAGAGCGTCGCATCAGCATGCGCCAGCGGTCGCGCCCCAGCAAGCCAGTCGGCGACCTGGGTCCACTCTTGAAGAGCTACATCGAATCCCGCCCGCTGCGTGGATGGTCAGAGGCTCAATCTCACAAGTCTCCCTGGACGTGGGTGAACCGTTTCATGGACATAACATGGGCAGCCAACGCCTCATTCTGCACGGAGCATCCCAGCATACCACTGGCGACATTCCACCCTCCCGATGGGCGTGACCAGCACGAGAATCTCCTCGGCCAGAACGTTCACGGCAAGCGCATCTGGGAGGTCGTCACGGTCGTCACTCGATCGACCGACGACGACGGTGACGATGATTGTCATTCTGACATTCTCAGCTGCGTTGTGGCCGACTCCCTATCCCTGGAATGCGCTGGGCACACTCTGAGTCGGATATGCGCTGGGGACACTCTGCTTCAGAGCGAGCTTTCCTCTTTACTTGTCCTTCTACGTCGCCAACAGGAGCGGTACGCATCAGCCTCTCAGCCTAGGGTCAAGACCAACTTTGCTGCAAGTATTCGTCCTCGCTTTGCAGACACTAGCTCACGTGTACCAGGTCACTGTCATCGCCTTCACCCACACACATGTCCGCGTTCACAAAGCTGAGATCGACTGCCACGCCGACCTGAAGGAACATGACCATCAGCCGACCATCCGCGTCACCAAGTGTCTCGAGCTTGCTATTGCCGACCTTTGCGGTCGCGGTGCCGCAGTGACTGATCGCTGGGTCGACATCTTGCCGTACGCTTGCTTTCCTTGGGTAGAGCGTGAGCCTGTCCCCAAGAAACAAAAGCTACCCAAGACTCGTGCGGGAGACCAGCTACCGCCAGCTCCACGCGTCATCAGCACCTTGGATACCTTCAAACAAAACGACGTATTGGTGATCTGCACGTTGTCTTGCGCGTTCGTGCTGTTGCTTTGGTCGGAGTCGCGTCGTGGACGGACTAGGTAGGTGAGCGAAAGTGGAGCAGCAAGGGCGGTTGGTTTGAGGTTTGCCATACGTGCGCTTCACTTGGGTAGGGCGTAGGTCTAGGCCTAGCAAAGAGCGACCCGGGACTACTTCTGAGAGTTTGCAGGCAGAACCCTCCACTCAGTGTTCTGTAATTTTTTGTATCTGCAATCCCATCCAATTTTCGTATAACGTCACATGTAAAAGCATGCGAAGACAGCCAAATCGGCGCTAGATATTAGGATGAGGGTCTCTTGCTAACATGAAGGTAATGGCGCATTCGGCGCAAAGGCTGTTCAAGAGTTGAGACGTGGTGCCCCGCTTGAAATTTCTGGAAACAGCGAGGTGATCGAGAATGTGGCGTGACGGCGCAGGGGAGATTCTAGCACACGACGGCATCTGTATTGCAAAGCTCTTCATTGATCTAAGAGACGCTCACGCTGGATACCTGCGTTGATGCGGAAATCCAGCGAGCCATCTTCTAACGAAACACGTCACTATTCGCATCAGCATTGACCGAAGCTGTAATATTACTACGCGATCCCTACCCGCATCAATGTCATCATGCCATGTGAAGAGAAAGATCAGATATGTGTGAGTGTTGTTCTAATGGGAGGCCTGCTGGTGTTGATATTCAACTTAAAATCTAACAAGGTTGATAATTGTTGAGATTATCCTATCAGATTGCTATACATCGAAACCATATCACGTTCAGATCGAGAGCCAGCGCGAATGGTTGTGTTAATTTTATCCTCTACACGAGTGAGTATGTCTATGCACAATCCCTGTAACTGGCGCCAGATATTGGTATGGGAACTCCGCTTAATATAGCCCGCAAAAGTTTCACCTGTAGGTGTCCATGCGCTCCAACGGCATGCTTGGAGGTTGAAAAAAAAACCCTCACTCAAACCCCCTCTTCCCACGGCTTCTAATGGTGTTCAACGACCTGAGCGGTAGGGAAGACGCAATTCTTAGACAAGTACATGTAGTCTAAATACGGGTTTTTATCAGGCTTGGGTGGTGGCTGTCTGTAGGCCGATCCGTGATTAAATATGGTCCATGGCAGTGTGCTTATTCGCCGTCATTCTGGTAATGCAATCGGGCCGACATGGCTAGCGCAACAAGCGCTTTGTACGGTATACCATAAACAAGTGTTTCTAAGCGCTGAACCTAGAACAAATATTCTTACGATCGTTGCCGTGCAACTCGGCTACTATGGTCTGCGACGTTCGATTATACTTCCTTGGAATACCGGCTTTGGGCCTGGATGAAAGCATGATTAGGCCATACCAGTGAACCCCCCCCCCGGGTTGGTGGACTCGATCAAGGGCTACACAGCTTCCACATTGGGTATGTAACAGGAACGGGAGGTGAGGCATGTAAGAGTGTTGCGGAATTGTGGGTTACTCCTTTAGACAACACATTTGGGTCTTATGAAAAGACTCGAGATGTTAGGTACTATTCTGCTGAACAGCGCCGATAGGGCGCTTAAACGTATAATATTGAGGTGTTCCTAGCTATACCGGAGGTACCATTGTCTTCACACGCGACTCGGCCCCACTAGCTGCGAGTACATGACACAACAAGATTCAGTCCATTTCAATAGATAGTTACCAATGGCAGTTGATCCGGACTGCCCTGAGAGCGTACACGGAATCGTGGTACTCCGCGTCGAAGGCAAAAATCGCTTTAATAGTGAAGTTGTGCGATGACAAAGGTGATTAGATCCAATGCTAAAGCAGGCGCGTATATATTCTTTTTAAAAGCGTCACATTCAAACAGCTAGTCGATCATGGAAACGTGCTATGATGACGGAATGTATCTGTTAATACACTTTACCTAGAGACGTCGGCGCAGATCCGTACAAACGTAGAGATTATCCGTACTTTGATGTCTTCGTTATGTTAGACTGAATTACACGCTGGAATACTTCTGAGGTATACGCTAACCTGTACGGTCCACAACGAGTGGAGGTACAGAGGTTTATGGATTCAGGTGCTCATTACTGTAGGCGGCATTGTAGAGCGCGCTGTCGTTTTCGAGGGGTGTAACACCCAGCATGGCACGTCGCGCGTTGATGTCTGGGCTAAGCCGGAACGCTGCGAGCTTCTTAAGGCCAGCGAACTCGTCAGTCGACTGCAGCCACGGTCGAACTCTCCGAATCTTACGGTACAACCACTGTGGCAACCACTTCTGATGTAAAGCTCTTCTCCACGAGGAACTCCCTTTTCAAGCAGTCACTGAGAACATCCGGGAATTCGTGTGGAAGCGGTGACCTAGCGCACAAGCTGCGCGCTCGCCGGTGAGGCGCCGTTGCGAGCTTCATCTGCCTCATCTGAACTCGTCTTGGCGGCCCCACCGTCGGCAATTGCGATGAAGATGAGAAGCTGGGTCCAAGAATGGCTGAGCGGAACAAAAAGAAACGTATCTGCTCTAGTTACATTGCTCTAGTTACATTGCTCTAGTTACATAGCTTCGTGGCATGCACATGAGCCATTTCCACGAACCATTGCAATTTGATGAATTGGTCTTGAGTAACATGTTCTCCTTCTACTGACCCATTGTTCTACCATTTCTCACTCTCTAACCGCGTGAAGGGCCGCGGTGTCGGTACAGATGACCAAAGCATTAATCACGCGAACACAATCCGTTGGCCGTAAGCGGCTCCATCCTGTTACATGTCGCACACATGTACATAATAGAGAGGGCGGGTTGCTCAAAAACTTAGCGATATAATGTTAAGATGGGGAAGCAGTACTTACGTTACGACTGTTATTGTTGCTGTCGTTGTTTGGCATGGTGAAGGACTTCCGTGAAATTGGCGTAAGACCGTGTAGAGCTTTATGCTGCACCTGTTATAAAGGTATTAGTTTGAGTGAATTCGTGGTTGCTTAATGTATTGAATACTTTCCGTACAGTCCAGAGTATTGGTAGGCCCGGTTATTCGGCACGATTATGATGGAAGGTGGCCATGCATCAATCGATATAAGTAGGACGCAAATTTAGTAGTAAGACACCGTAAAGGTGTCTAAGACAAGCTTTTGGTCGATTCCTGTGCCATATTAGACATGATCAATGATCATAAGAAGATATCGTAGGATTTGCTATACACTGTTTCACGCAACTAAGACAGTAGGTTCGGGATACGTGTGCGAAAAGACATTGTAACTAGACGAAGGGTAAACCTGCTCTATCCTATTGTAGAGCGGTTATGCGGGTCGAGTGGCATTCAGCCTAAAACGTGAAACTATAATATGATCGCATCCAGCTTATGCTAGTTTACCCGATTTTCTTGCGATGCGCCGTCTTTAAAACATGCTGTCGTTGAGTAAGCTCGTGGAGGCGTCTGTGGACCTAGCCGCGAAAGCAGAACCGCGTACTGGCCTCGGCACACGTCTTCAATGTTGTGTGATACCTTATCCGTGTTCTTTCGATGAATCCTCTACCTTGTGCCGGGAGATTCATTGGCGAGGGGCGATGCGTCTTAGACAGCGCTACCAAGTGGTGCACTGTTTCAGTCTGCCACTCACCCGGACTGCCCCATCGCGAAAAGCTGCTAACGAAGTCGGTTCAGAGCGTGCTGACTTCGCGAGGTCTGATTAAGCCAATCCCCGCTTAGTCATTGTACCACCGCGTTCTCTACTGTAACCCAGGTAACCTCCTTGTCCTGCAGGGACACCGTGAGAGCGTGAACCTCCTTTTATTAGCGGCTGGCGTAAGCCAACATCTTCGAACGCTCTCTTAGCCGCTTATTCTATAACTTGTCATTGACTTAGATGCGCGCCAGGGCGTCTCCACTGCTTGGTGATCGCGTAAGCTGCCGGAAATCGAAGTGCAGAAGAGTTTCCCCGTTGGGAGACTAGACATACGTACATAGGTAATCGGATGCGTCCCCTTCGCTTCAATCTCGGAGTTCTTGAAGTCGATCATTTGGCATTAAGACTTGAGGTGGCATCGTGTCTTACGTTTGCCCCCGCTCTTCGTGGGGATCGGGCATTACTGCAACAAGCTGCCTCCTTGGTCATAGGTCCGCATCGACGAGGCATGGTGGGATGAATCTGTGCTAAGACGTAAGAAGAGAGACGGTCGAGGATTAATATAGCCAATATGGGTCAGAGTATGTCTTCTCGAGCAAAGTCCTTGCGATTATGTGTTGGTGAATGCAATATTCCAACGTTATGGACTATTAGTTAAATCTGTTCTTTTACCAGTTTCTCTACCATCTAGCCATCAGTGCTTGTTGCCCGTCGAAGAGATAGGGCAGCATTGGTAAAGCACATCTGCAACAGCGTAATCTCAATATCCGCCCTATATCGCAAGTGTATAGGCCCCGTTCTGCGTGGCACCTGCGTTGGCTGTCTTTCACGGAGTCGAGCGATCGGGCACGCTCGTCAAGATTCTGCCGAGTACCCCAACTAGAGCTCACGTTGTTTCGCACCCTTGTCGAGGGAGCTATCAAGACGTACCCCCTCCGCCTGCCTTTGCGTGGGTCACCTAGCCTCGTGCTGCCCAACTGCTCGGGTACACTACCTATTCTGGCTGATCGCGTTGTTGTCCAGAAGTAACTGGCTATGCATGACTCGAGCCGACGGAGGAGCGCGGCTTGTGATAGGCAACAATTGATCGCATCAGCAGCATCACAAATGTCAGCAGAAGCGAGATTCCCCAACCTACCATCTTCCGTCGTGGGATCCACCGTCGGGAAAAAACAGACCAATGAGAAGTAGTCGGAACAGCTCCGCTCGTTCCTTCGTGCGCTAATCCCATACCTCGGCTAAGCGAACGCTACATGTCACCTTGCATTGAATAAATTCCTAAAATGTAGTAGCGGAGGGCTATAGTGTGGGTCGTGAGCCTTTTGGCGTACCGGCGATCATCGTGCTGTGGGCGCCTGTTGAGTGACCCCTGGGCGGCCAGTTGTAGTATCGGGCGGCGTGATACAGTACAAAATATGCTGCTGTACACTGATGTATATGACGACAATAAGCCATTCAGCATTTCTTGTTTGCGTACCCTGTCGGGCTGTCGTCGCGGTCCGGTATGTTTTGGGGCAGGTTAGCCAATATTGTTGGGGGCTGCTGTCATCCGTGTCGCTCCGTAGCTGCGAGCGGATTTGTGGCGAAGTCAGTGATGTGTGACGGTCTGCTCATAACGTGGGTGAGGTCCCGCGTGCCGCAGTGGTGCATCCGAGGCACAGAGGAAGATTGTATGCATGCGAGACCGTAGCTTGTGACGGTGGTCACCGCGCATCCAGCATGTGCCGGCGCCCTCTTTACTGCAGCTCTCCTTCCACAGTACAGCGCTGTCGATCGGGCCGTATACGCGAGAATTGGGGCCAAGTACGGAGAGCTGGCGACTGGTGCCGGGAGTTGTGACTTGCGGGAACGAGACGGATGCGGTCCATAGCGTGCTAAGGGGGGTTTCTGTAACTATATTATCAACATTCGTGTTTAAAATGGTCTCAACACTGTCTCGACTCCCGCGCTAGCGCTAACGCCCGAAAATGGTCTTGATATGGTTTTCACACCGAATTGATTAAAGAACGATGCCCAAAACCACTCTTGGTGCACTAAGGGTTGTTACCATATTGGTGCATTCCAGCTATCTTTATTGGCGTTCGAAAAAGGTATGGCCTGCCACTCTTGGCATTCAAATTACGGGTTCGATTGTTTCCAAGGTTATAATATCAGACAGGAGAAACCACTGTTGCATCGTATCCTGGACCTTCGCTGACTTCGTCAAAGTAGAGCTGTGAGTCGAGACGCATGTGTCTTGTTCAGTGATGATGCCCATGGTGGAATCATGGATCGTAGAATGCCTTGACAGCACGGAAAGTTGCGTATTCAGCCGCACATCCTCGCCCATCGCAGATAGGGAAGACCACCCGTCTTGATCGTATCTTTGTGCCGCCTCACGAGGCGTTCAGAACGCCATCTGGTGTTCATTCCTCGACCTGACCAATCTCAAGAACCCGAGAGGCAACTGCGCTTTTGAGCGTCTGGTACTGGTAGCGTGGCGGCGTGGTCTGTGCGCGTACCTTCCATGCTGGCCGGCAATATGTTTTTTTCCAAAGACCTACCGGACAGACAACAACTCCATCGCACAGCAGAGCAGCCGTAAACCTTCGTGTATCTCTGCGCCCTGCCGCTGTTTCTCTCACCTTTGCCTACTGCCGCTTCGACCGACCCACATTTTCTCGCTCACCTCGCGCACATTAGCTCACCATGGCCAGCGACTGCTCGAGCAAACGCGCTCTTTCGCCTACGTACGAGGAGCCTCCTGAGCTTGAGGGCTTCGACTGGCGCTCCATCGACCCCTCTCTCCAACCAGGCACTGCCTATTTCGACCCGCTAAACCCCCCACCTCTCTCCTTGCATGGCAGGGCGTTTTACGACAACGTACCATTTCCCAAAACTTGCCTCACCCCGGACGCACTGCGTGAAGTGGACCGCCAGTATTGGGAGCACGACAACTCCGCGCGCGCACACCACCAGCCCTCGAGGAACAGCGGACTTCCCAGCCCCACCAACACAGCCGCCGGGGAAGACGTTGTGGACAGCGAGCTCAGCGCTTCCAGCTGTGACGAAGTATGTATACATTCCGGATGAGTTTGAGTGCTGTGCTAATCGTTCCCAGAGCTGCATCGAGATGGCTTCAAAGGGTCGTCCCAAGAAGGGTTCACAGGCGTCGACTTCAAGAGTGACCGGGACGTCCTCGCCGTACGATGCATCTTTCGAATCGAGGCTTCTAGACGCCAACATTTTCTCCCCCCGATACAAGGACAGCAATGGAAATAAGCTCAAAGCGGCAGTGGATGCAGATGTTATCAAGGCTCGGCTCATGCAAGGACGTGACGATCTGGGCGATGTCACAGAACATACCTTCAACCAGATCTGCGATTTGAGTTTCGAGAGCAAGAGGAAGGTCATAGCACTCGGAAACCTGTACGGAATTCTCGCTCCTAAGCCCAAAGGGAGCGCTGATACCGAGGTCGTCTTCAACAATCTGGCTGCCTTGAGTCCGACTAATCAGTCTCTGACCAGCGCCCAACCGGACTACTACATCGGCGCAGGTGTCTTTGACATAAACAAGGAGCTCAGGAAGGATCTGGAAGATTACATCCAGCCTTCTCAGGATCTTTTGCATCCACTCGCACCCAATTTGTTCTTGGAGGTCAAAGGGACAGGTGGTAGCGACCAAGTTGCGATGAGGCAAGCCACGCATTGTGGCGCCCTGGGTGCGCGAGCTATCCGCAAGCTCGAAGGCTATTGTAACCGCCATACCCCCTTCGATCGTAAGATCAAGGCCATCAGTTGCACGTTCATCCACGGCGGCCTCACATTCTACGGAAGCCATTTCGAACCCAACGGCCCTGCTGGTGGACTTTCCACCATAACTCATTTTCTATGGGAGACCTCCTTGCGCGGCAACCTCGAGAGCTGCAAGGCTGGCATTGCCGGCTTCCGTAATGCCATGGACCTCGCTGCAGACATTCGCAACGCAGCCATCACTGGAGCGACCTATCGTCTCAGACGTCGAGAAGCCAGCGATGGTTCGACTTCAACCGATGAGCTCCAGCGCGACTAAATCTCTGATTTCTTGTACCAATTTTGAACACTGGCAATTGCTTACCTACTGTACTGACCATTTGCGATTGAAATATCCCCTTTTCCAAGATGGGTCGTCTGGGTAGAATTTCTAGGTAGACTCGAATACACTTCTCTTGCCCTTCACTTTCATGCGGATCACGTTCTGACTCATTCAAGACGTATCGCAGCGTATTCCACCATCTCCTGGAAGTCGATGCGACGGTATGCGTCGAATAGAGCACTCACGGGTAGTACGCCCTGGGTTGATGCGTAACGCACACGAGGAGTAGTAGCATGCATGTAAATTCTCCAAAAGCGTTGCGCACTCTGCATTGCATCTCATTCTCATCATTGTCGTAGTGTCCTGGATCACATCGTAGTACGTAGCAAGAGAAGACTTCAAGACATGCGTAGCCAATGCGTGCACTGGCCTACAATTGGAATTCTGCATCTATATAATTCTCATGTCGCAAAATAGCGAGGCCACCAGATGAGACATGGACAAAGTACTACGTAGACTAAGTGAGTGGACAGAGCGGAAATATCGGATGGTCTGGATAAGTGAGCTAACGCGACGTGGAGGTTGGATCGGATAGTGATGCTTTCGTATCGTCACCAGGGCTGGAGGTGGCGGCAAGCAGCACGATGCCATGACGAGGGGCTTCATAGCACGTCATCGCGCATCTGCCGGTAGCGCTCGTCGAATTCCTTGCAACTTTGCAATGCCTTCCCCAACAGATCCTTTGCCGCGTCATGCGCGGTCTGTTCCTCTTCAAAGTTCGCCTCGGCCTGTGTCAGTTTTCCCAGTCCATCATCCAATCCCTGTCTCGTCGCCAGTCTCTTCTTGAGAAGCTCGGGGTCGTATTTGACAGCTTGGAGCAGGTCAGGTTGCGCTGCATATCTTTGGTGGAGACTATCCACCTCTCTCTGCATTTCCTCCAGTAATGCGATGGCACCATCGATCGAGGTGAGAGCATTGTGCACGTCGTCAGAGGAGGGCGTCGAGGGCAGTTCAGGGTACTTCTCGTTTAGATCGCCGCGGATGAGATTAAGTTCCGCCTCCGCCTTTGCGAGTTTGTGTGCGGTCCTTTTCTCGTTACGTCGAAGCCTTTTGGCATTCTCCCACATAGCGGTCACACCATCCAATGCGCCGCTATACAATCCAGCCTCGCTTTCAACAGGGTCCATGCCTGGGCCTTTGGCGCTTCTGTTGGCGATAGATATTGAGGAATCGTCTCCAAAGGGTTCGGTTTCTCCCGACGGCGAGAGCGCTCGACGACTACGCGTTTGTCGACGAGTGACGTGTTCCATAGGGCTGCGCGCTGATCCACCGCTAGACTGTGTCGGAGTCACGAACCGACGCGCCCCAAGGCCAGACAAGGGTACGGGAGTTGCTGGAGGACTGAATGTGTCGTCGTGACCCGCAGTACCGAAAACCGGGTCGGAATTTATGGTAGCCAGAGGTTCAACCGGGCACCGGAAGATCTCTACGCTTCGGTCGGTCCTATCGCCAGCGTCCGTTCCGTTTGTTCCGCGACTCCGGTCGTCTGACTGGTCGTCTGGCTCCTCGTCTGGCTCCTCGTCTGGCTCCTCGTCTGGCTCCACCGCTTGTGCCTCCTCGTCGACGGGGCCCTCGTCAGTTCGGGCGTGGTCGACGGGAGTGCCGCTCTCCTCGTTTTCGACGTTGTCATCTACTCCAACGTCTGTATTCAGCCGGCGTCTCTTCGCAAGCGGGCTGCTGCTCGACCCTTTGCTTCTTCGGTCCACGTCAGGCCGCTGCCGCCACTCTAAATAGCTACCGAGGAAACTGGCAGTAAGCTCAGCAGTCCCGGCGGCGAAGGCGGCGAGCTTCGTTGTGGAAGAGTAGATATAGGTTATCGAAGATATGAAAGCCTCTCGGTCGCGGTCCAGCTGGGCGGCGAAATCTGCGGGTTTCGAGAAGATGGCGGAGATTTGCATCAAGCGGTCGACGAGGGCGTGAGTGGGATCGGCTGGTAAAGGTGCGCCCGCAGAGCGTAGTTGGAACCAGAAGTCAGAGCCCCAACGATCCAACACTGTCTTGATATGCGTGATCTTGCGTTCGATGGTGGAACCTTTCTGCAGGGTGAGCGCGCGTGTGAATTCCTCCGGGGCCTGTTGGAGATGGCGGTGGGCTCCGAGCCAGAGCGCGGCAGGCCAGAAGCGGTCATGCGCTTCGCGTGAGGTGGTGGCCTTCTTCGCCTTCACGCCGCCGGTTCGTGCACGTCTTCGAGGGTTGGAGAGGGCGATGGGGCCGAGCGCCTGAAAGCGTGCCACGGCATCGACGAGGGCGGGCTTGACGGCAGCAGTGTTGGTGTCCGCAAGTCGAGCGATGAGGGCGTCGATGTCGTCGTGTAGTGATCCGTCCATGGGGAGATGCAAGAGGCTCGTGGGCGGTGAGAGTCGGCAGCGAGCGGGGGCGCGTTGCGTGGAGGGAAGTCGCGCCGCCACGGCAGCGGAAGGATCAGTATTTGCAGCCGCTCCGAGGTTCGTGGGTGCTCCCAAAGCGTTGGGCGTGGGACTGACCGGCGCGCAGGCCCCAAATTGAAGGTGCGATCTGGGGCGTCCATGGCCGGCGGCAAACTGGGCAGCGCGCATAACTCACGAGCGAGGCCGACGGCGAGTCCAAGCCGGATGGATTTCAATGTTGCAAGCCCTCGCGATTTTGGTCTTCCCACGTACACCAGCAATTGGCGCTTGCGTCCCTCGACCGATCTCCTAGTACCTGTACTCCTTGTCACAACAAAGCGCAGCTGTCCGCTTCCACCTGATCGATTACCAGGATCCACCGCAGGCATGGGCGCAGGATAATTCACAAGGGCCCTTCTCAGTTTCGCGCGATTGTCGCCATGAGCGGGGCTTTTGGACGTGTTCGCAGGCGCGGTGTCTGGCGTGGTGCGGAACTCTGCTGGAGGTAGATGAAGCTGGCACGCCCCAAGACGCGCGGCGATACGGGCAGCCAGCAGTGGGACGACAGCGACGGTACGGGCATGCAGCGGTGAGGAGAGAGGAGAGAGGAGAGAGACACGGTCTGCGGTCGTTCGTGGAGGCACCAAGGATGACGTCAGCGAGGGCGCGCAGGTGACACCGCCACGACCCCAGGCTGCGCACGCCACACCAGACTCGACGGTGGATCCTGGCACCAGGTCGGAGTCGGAGCTGATGGGGAGAGCCATCTGGAGGGTGAGCTGGGGCTCGCGTAAAGCCCCTACAAAGGGTACCCAAAGTCGGTTCTGCGCGTTGACCGTTCTCAGATACCGAGAAATCCTGCTTCTCGACGGTGCAACAAACGAATCTTTTTTTCGCTCAACCGGTTCCCGAACTTCCGCAATCAGCCCTTCTGCGTCGAACTTCCCACTCACCACGCAAGGCCGATACGATGTTGTTGATCTAGGCCAAATCATCGATCGTACGCTAGATGGAGCATGGGAACTTCGCGGGATGGCCACGAGCAGAATGTGACAGGGATCATCACGAGCGCGCCGGCACTCAGCAGAGCATCATCCTAGGAACCGGCGGAGGTGGAGGCTCGGAACACGACGAAGCTTGATGCTGCCGTCTGACTGCATCGACAAGATGGAGGGCACGTGGTAATGGCCTTTGTGGAAGCAGATGGTGAGAGGGATCTACGTGTTGACTGCGCACAACGAAGGTGATACCGGTCCTACAAACTGACTGCTGCCAGATTGCTAGCTTTCAAAGACCTCCCGCTACTGACTTCATGTCGAGCACCCGCCACATCAACCGCCGTACTCATCGGACGCCCGCGGGCTGTCCATCCTTCAGCCATAATGACCATGCTCTCTAGAGCGGAGCGCTTTGGAGACTCATCACACATCACACGGACGCTTCGTGCATGCTCTGGCCAATTCATCCGAGCTCGGGTACCTCATGCCGCGTTGGCGCCAATGAGGAATGTTGGAAGCGTGAGAGATGTGCGCGCAACGAGTATGTGAAGATCCATCAATCGCACTTGGAGTCTGGCACAAAGTCTACCTGCGCAAGACTACCAACATGTCCATCACCCCAACGATGGGTGGCAGTCTACCTGGAGACGTGCTTCAGGCGCGGGGCGATGATGCTGTTTAGAAGCCGCCGGGGCTCTTGACGAAACTGACGTGGGGAAGGGGTCCGCGTCGGCCGAGCCCACCAACCGTACCTTTTGCCTTCACTGTAGCGGGGGCAACCAGAGCGAATGGAGCCTGATGTACAGGATGGCAGTGGCTCTGCTGCCAGGAGAAAATCATATTCTCTCACCGGCTTCCGGTCCCCTGGTCATGAGCATCATGATAACCATCGTTGCTCGCATCATCAGTAGTGTATTCATCCTGGAGGGGCTTTCCCTTTTGGTATCTGAGGAATCCTTCGCTATGCGTCCCCCACCCAGGGAGCCTCACTCCGCCTTCACTTACGGCATTCGGCCGCACAGACCTTGCCAAAGTCAGCTGGATAATTACTTCCGATTCTTACCATCATGATATTTCGCGACTACACCAAGATCGAATGCTTCCCACTAGCGATGGACAAGTGGTACGTGTCTCTATCGAATCTGCATGAGCGCCCGAATTGTTGACAAGGCTCCGTAGTACTGATAAAGAGCATATCGTACTTCTGCTGCGCATCATCAGCTCCACCGATGTGGGGGTGGACTTCGAGGCCCTAGCCAGGCAGTGGTGTATGTATCAACTCTGTGTAATGCGGGAATTGACTAACTTGGGGCTTTCAAGATGGGAACGAGTCTCTCGGCAGCACGCTGCGCGAGCAATACCGTCACATATGCGAGCGGTACGGCAACGGCATCCACTCCCTGGAGACGCGTGCACCGCCTTCGACGCTGACGGCGTTGATGGATTCCATGCTTGCGGAACCCTCCGCGGGAGACACAGACCCAGCCATTGCTCAAACAGGCGAGGCAGCAGGCGACACGGTGTCAAACTCAACATTCCGTATGACTTCTCTCGATAGCGGGGAACAGCCCATGTCACACGTCCCAGATACAAGTATTTTCCCGCCGAGGGACACGGCTCAAGAATCGACAGCAAGATGGTTGGCAAACTTCCAGCAAGACCTGCAGCAATACGTCCGCCAATACGAATCGGATTCACGCCCAGCAGGCACGGAGACATCTGCGGAAGCAAGACCACAACACGACGGCTCGCCGTCAATGGTCGAGGGCCGTGGGCGCGGCCGCCCAGCTACCCCGCATCCACAGAAAGAATCAGCAGATCGCTATGGTGGGTGTTCCCTATGCCTTAAGCCGTGTCCACAGGACAGCTCTGACATCTTGCCGTAGCACCCCCTTCGGGGATGGTCGCGTCGGAAACGTCGTCACGCAGCCACAGCAGCGCTTTCCGCGCATACCGCGAACCCTCCGGAGCTATGTCGTCTGTCGGCGATACTCAAAGGATATGTAACAAGGAACTTACGACCGAGCAACCTACCAAGCCCATTCTCGAGTCCGCTTCAGTAAAACACCCGTTCGACGATAAAGGCACGGCAGAGTTCCTGAGACGACAGCAGGAGGACAGGGAAGAGCAGGAGCGCATCCGTCTCGAGGATGAACAAGAGGAGGCCCGCAAGCGTAGCGAGGAGAAGAAGTTGATGGAGAGGATACGAAAAATCAAGAATCAGCGAAGAACGTGGTAGCGGTATGAATTTTCCGGGATCTCGATCACGCTACCACGACCACCTGCTGGCTTGCTTGACATACGAGCCTTGGTCTTGCCCTGGTTCCGTGTACGATCCAAAGTCGATCGAACAAGATCGCATGCCATAAAGGATCTCATAGACAGATTGTTTTTTTTTTTTTTTGGCGAAACGATTCTGCTTTTCACATTGCTATTGGCGAACGCGAAACCTTCGTCCTCTGAACACAATCATGAATCGTCCATGCTTTTCGTGCAGAAACAAAGCACGGCACCCTGACATCCTCTACGCCGACACTCACTTTCACTGCTGCGCGTGAGGACGATAAGCAAATCTCGGTTCGACAAGCGCGTGGCGCGTAATGAAAAAGTCACCTACAAAACTCACGGCGAGCCTCCTCAGTACCCTTGATATCGCATGTTCTTTGGCCCTATCACGACTCGGTCGCTACGTTCGTGAATGGCGCCGACGGTAAAGCATGCGGCCCTCAATGTGCCCAAAACAATGACATTGGGGCCAACAAACCGTTCCAAGAAGACGACAAGGACCAAGACCGGGCCGAAGAAGACTACCAAGCAATCAGTAATGCCGCAAGCCTATCGGGTTGTGAGAAAGCATGCCTCCAACGACCGCGGCGTGATGATGCATTCGGAGCGCTCTGACACGGTAAGCAGAACAGCTTGTATGTCGAGGACGTGGTCTCACCAGAGGTGACAGGCGGGTGCTGTTACCAACGACTCCTCGAAACATGAGACAACGCCTTCGAGCCGTTCGCTTCTCGCGCAACGGGAAGAATATTTGGCATGGCAGAAGCGGGAGCTTGCCCGTCAGGATAGGGTCAGAGACCGTCGTGCGGAGCAGATTGCCACGCGAGGCTTCTTCCACAAGGGACGATGGATTCGCCCAGAGGTCAAAGAGCCGTTCGTGATAAAAGTCGAGCGGGGCAGTACGGGCACAGAGGAGAATCCGATCGAGATACACGACGAAGGAAGTTCCAGGCACATCGCTAGCGATAACTATACCTCGGCTGTAGCCCCCGTGGTAAGCGAATCGGCACTGCTCTGTACTTGCGCTGAACTCCTTCTAGAGAGCTCTCCACGATCCGCCTCACGAATCGTACAGCAACGCCGACCACACAAACGAAGGCCGTCGACGAAGGGGCCGTGGTCCTGACATCACCACCAGTTTCGATCGCCGCTATCCCCATATTGCCGAGATGCTCGAGGATAAGATTCTCAACGAGGAAGATGAAGCTGGTTCGCTGTGTGACTTTGTCACTGCGGATGAGGGGAGCGATGGCGGAGACATGGACCTGGACGGATAGATTGTTGTCAATTTCATTGTGTTCAACCACGTGTGTTCAGGCATAAATTGCTACTAAAAGCTCAAGACAGCATGAGATGGATAGAAAGGAGCAAACAATTACACGATTCGTCGAAGTTAGGCGTGGTGTCTCCATTCCTGCAACCTTCCCACACGTTATTGCTGTAAAGCGTACGTTCTATCATTCTTCCAACTGAGCGCCACAGGCACAGCAGCATTGGACGATTGAGCTAATGCTTGACACGTTAGCATCTTGTTTACCGACCAGAGGTTGGAAATGAATCGCGGGATATTAGTGGGGCTGCGAAATCCTCCCCTCACGGTCGCGGAATTCCATACCTAACTCTTGATTCGCTGTGTATCTTCCCATAACAACAGACATTGCCAAAGCACACGACTGACCGTAACGAGGCTTTGAACCAGCGGTGTGAAGCTGCCGATGGTGAGCTAAGTCTGGTTACCCCCACTCGTTCACAACTTTCTGTAAAATCTAAGGCGCGCTATACAGCTAGTGCTTTTGCGCCGGACGCGCAATGCGGACCACCATTGATAGATCACGTGTAATGCTCACGGCTGTGAGTCCCAGAACGAGTACGGTAATGGAGTAGAGCCACCTCTCAGACACAATAACTTTAAGACAGGGGGCGACGTAGGCGCATAATATCTATCTCGTCGGTACGATGAGCCTCAAATCGGCTCATTCCCTCACCAAGTCGTGGCTACGTGCTCTCCTATCTTCGCAATCGGACTGGCGTGCACTTTTAAGATATCAGAAGCTTAGAGTCTTGCTAAGAGTTCGCGGGCTTCATCTATAGGTGTCCCACGTTTCTCCCGTCGCAACGGGTACCTCTGGTATCAAACTACTTGGGTATCAAGCTGGACCAACATACCTCGTGGCAAATCTCAAACAAGCACGATTACGGAGCTGGGGTAATTGCCGATACCGAAGAGGAAACAGTGCAGCGACGCACTCTAAGCATCCTGCAGCCGCCGGGTTCATTACTATAGTAGGTGGTCTCGCTTCATTGGTCTGCCAAAACGAGAATGGCGGAAACCACGATTGTAGGCGTGGTGCGAATGCTCGACCAGCTTCCTAAGGAGACGAATGAGGAAGAAAGCCTCGAATGTCTTCTTACAGGCCTAACCAGGAAACGAATGAATCCTCTAACGCTTGAAGCTAGTAGCTGATACTTGAAAGAAAGTCCGAGGCAGCTACGCCGGCATTGCTGTTGCCAAATAGCGCGTCGAAAGCACCTAGCGCTCACCACGAGAAGATGGTGGATCTCCAGCTCTAGATGATGTGCTCGACGGACTGCACCAAAAGATGATAGAAATAGACAAGTTTGCCTGAGAGGTATTGCCAGGCCCTTGACAGTTTCGCGGAATTACTGCTTTACTTACCACCCCAAAGATTGAAGAACTTCTCCAGAAACAGCAGTGCGACAATCATGGACACTCTTCCAAAAAGCCTCGCGTTGGTCAAGAGCACTCATCAGAAGGTTGGAGCTCTTGTCAACACATGGAACTACCGACCCTCAAAGCCCTAATATGGAAAAATTATAGGAGCGTATATCGAACAATTATAGGCTGCGCGAAGATGCCGCGGAAGTGATAGAAGACTAACCTTGGATAGGATTCCCTCTAGGACACCGACCTAAACAGCATTCGTAGGCTTTATGATCTTCTTAACGAGCAAGAAAGGAAGTAAAACACCCGTACGCGTCGTTTTAGCAGCACCAGCGGTACCTTCGCAGTGTTACCCATCAAACGTACTCAGCAGCCAAGTTTGGTATCCATTCGGCCATATGCAATGAGTGACGGTGAGCGCGGCTGTAGGTGGGCGAGATCGTCTATAAACAGTATACCTCGATGTATACAAACAGAGTGGACATGGTTTGAACGACTTGGCAAGAAGGCAGTTGGCTTAGAGCGGGCGCGCTCGTAGCTAGGGATTGTACGCTGATGGGCTTTCTCTGTCAGCTCAGTGTTCAAATGCGTTGGCGGCTCCAGCCTGTAATCCACTAGTGTTCGTCAGCGGTCCACCATGCAGAATGGCCATGGAAAGGCGAGAGGAGGAGCAAAGGGCGGGTCTATCGTCCAACGGTAAAAACAATGAGAGATGGTCGGGTTCGGTCGAGGGAGCATCTTCATGCCCGCTACGAAACATTGGCGACAAGGCTTTCGGGATCCCGCCTGACGGCTAGCCATACATCGTGATAGCTTCCTAAGGATTCTATCCGTTGCACTGCGGCCGACGGCAAAGATGGCAAGGCGGTCTCCCAGCTCAATAGTAACGACGAGGACTCTGCGACAACGCTTTTAACATTCTTCTCAGGGCTAAGTATAAAGTGTCTACTTTAGACACTATAAGGGCCCTCTATGGAGACATCCTGACAAGCGCTTTGAAGACTAAGCAGTAATTTCCGGCTTCTTGACATGCACATGCCAGAGTACCATGGCAGCCATAAAAAGCGTCGATTCGGTACAATCCTAAGCTGAAGAGTCCCAAAGCACAAAGGGATACGATTGTAGGAATAATTATCTCACAGCATTATGATAATATGCAATTCGGAGCA
This sequence comes from Paraconiothyrium sp. Pb-2020, assembly GCA_022419385.1. Taxonomy (NCBI): domain Eukaryota; kingdom Fungi; phylum Ascomycota; class Dothideomycetes; order Pleosporales; family Didymosphaeriaceae; genus Paraconiothyrium; species Paraconiothyrium sp. Pb-2020. The sequence continues at coordinate 189,818 of JAJUBI010000010.1, read as the reverse complement.
GGATTGTGAGCGTGGGTTGGCGCAGACGACGGCTTTTCTATCCTCCTCGGTTTCACACTCTGGCCAGATTTCCCATACGCTCATGAACATAATCCTGCATGGAGAGTATCCAACCCTACCTTTCGACTCATGAACAAATGTGAGAGACAAGCAGGCTGTCACTAGGTCAGCCTCGGAGACTCGGCGGTCCCCAATCGGAGAGGCACCTAATCACCCGAAAATAGTCTTCATCGCATTCATCTCACATTCTTTACTCATGACGATTTGCCTCGTGCCTCTCCAGGTGATGCCCCCACAGGGCTCTCACACACGCCATAAAGCCCATCAAGAGCATCTTCTCCTCACCGGCATTGGCTCCATGCAGACGTTATATGTATCCAGAGAGTCGTTCAGCGAAATAACAAAATTACTCATCGTTCATATTCTCTAGCTAGCGGCAGTCCCTACTAAGCTGTTGTGCAAGCTGTCACGTCCACGCAATAATCATAGTCGAGAGCCATGCCCTTGCCCACATTGGTACTCAACATATTGGAGCTCCGCAAAGCTAACTCCCGCAATGAGCAACGGTGGGAAAAATGGTACCGAGGACGTGTGCAAGCGATTTTTCGGTGTCGATTTCCACTCAAGGACCGTCCCTACTGCGGTGATGCTGGCGCCCGCTGGCTTGGATCGAAACACTAGTTACGGCGGTGATACGGGCCTTGGCGGTAGGACTGAGGAAGGAAGGGGTGACGACGACATCAAACCTAGAGGGTCGGATAAAAGCACCGTCCGGAGAAGAGCGCGCACCTCTAGGGCGGCATTGCAGCGGCATCACGAGACATTAGAGCGACTTCCTGCAACGACAGACACATTTGGCAGAGACATATCACATGGACATCTAGTACTCGGTAGAGCTTCCGGCAGTTTCGAGGAACAGAACTCAAGTGGTCTGATCACGCTTGAAAAGATGTCTTTCCTGTCCACTTCGACCACAAAAGTCAGCACGCGTGATCCACCTACCCATGCCGGGCGTTATACATGTTACCTACAGAAGATGATCGCCCAGATGCTTCCGAACGTGCCTGCAGTGCGCCGCTGCGAGTCGGCTCGCCTGCCAGTAATGTCTCGCCATGCGGCGGCATCATCATGAAAGCCATCAACGTCACTACCACAGCGGCCGTTGACGTATGGCTGGGGTTACCTAAACCCCAAAAATTGCCCTCATCGCGGCCGTCGCCGCCAAGGTGGTCCTTATAACTGAACCTCTTTTCTTCCCTCACGATGTGGCCACAGTCACTTCCGCCGCTGGAGCATCGTATCGCCTCCTCATCCTTCCCGCGCTTCACAAGGCTCTCCAGCCAAGCAGCCGCCCCACTCCTTCGTCTTTTTCCAGTCAGTATACACGCACACGATGGATTACATATATTTTGCCATTGCATCTCTTCGTAAAGCCTTCCATGTTTACCCCCGTAAGTATTATCACGACTCCTTCCCGGTCCTAGGTATGCATACATTATAAAACGTGAATTCTTCGTGGAGCGCGGTCGTGGCGTAGTAGGGAGAGACTTCGGCGCAACGGACGGTGAAGTTGAGAACGTTATTAGGGATGCGGCGGTTGACGTTCAAGACGCGGTGGCGGTGGATGTATTTAATAATGTAGTAGGAGGTCCCGCGTAGTGGTGGGTGACGGTGGGACTAAAGGGCGTCCTGCCTCAATCGGGCCGAAGCGGAGTATACAAGGCGGAACGCCGTACCGCCAGCTTTACCGAAATCTAGGGTGGCGACGATAGAACTCTAGCTGTGTATGCAAGCGTAACGGATGTCGCGTCTGGGGTTATAGAGGTGTGAGTAAGTATGGCACTGGTGGAGGTTCATCTCCCTACCTGAAATGAGTATTTCGTGTGAATGTGGTAGACTACACTGAGGAGGGGCGATCAATTCTCTGCTTGTGAACCTTACAGCGCTGGATTGTCTCAATTGAGAGCGCCAGATGCGCAGCGTATTGGTGAGGCTGCGAACCGCAAACGCGAGATAAGAGGTGAGAGGAAGCGCGAGACGCGTTGCGGTCTTGTGGGACCCGAATGCTAGTCCGTGGCAGGACCTCGCTGTCAGACGAGAGAGTTGTGCGTACCTGACCGACTGATAGGATGGGGAGACGTAGGGATGGAGAAAGGCGAACGGTACCGTTCTTACTGATAGTGCCAGTCTCTGGAAGTGTGCGCGCTTGCAAGATATCTCGCACCAGGAAACGTGATGGTGATTCGTAAATCAATCCGGGGTAAGTGGGTTGGTGTCACCGGGCTAACCCTAGGTCCAAGCAGGCCTAGCGCCGCCGCAGCCACATACATTGGCACCTGGCACCCTAGCTTACTTCTCTATCGCAATCCTCTCACGGTTGGGTCCTGACTGGTCTCCATCATCTCATATTCCTTGTGATATCCTATGGAGCCCTCACAGTTGGTGACAGCGCCCACGACTGAGAGTATCTCCTTGATGTAATCATCCCCAGCAGGAGGAACGAGACATTAAAAGGAGACGCATCATAACTCCCTCTGGAATTAGTAGGGCAAAGCAAGATCTTCTTTCAGGTGCTCTAGGAGTTGGTATGTCCTTTCTTTGGCAATAACCGATGACGTGTGTGCAAGTACTTAACTGGGAGCCTTCTGATCGAGCAATCCACAACTTGGCAACATAAAGGTCAGCAACTTCGATGAAACCTCTTGATCAGCGTTCAATGGGAATATCCTTAACTGGATGTGAATAATTATACACTTATATACCACTAAGCAAGATAAGCGGCGCTATCTGAGATAACGCCACTAAGCGCTTAGTAGCGTGGTCTCAGATTTACTAAGCGATTAATGAGGGTACCTTAGAAGTAAGCGCCGAGACCGTAAGCCATACTACCTCATCGCTCTTTAGTATATGCATCGATATATGGTAGAAGGTAGGATATTAATGATTGCTGGACAGGAGCCCGGGTTGAAATAGGGCGGAAACGATGTGAGAGACCACAAACTAGAAAGATAATGGACTGAAGGGGACTTGTGCTAACAGATAAAAGGACGATGAGAAGCGAAATGCGGGATATCCATTGCGGTAGCCTTGTTGCTACAGAAGCTGGGTGCTAGTATTAAAATTATACTTCTCTAATAAAGATCCTACGCAACGTATTACGGTGAAAATCGCCCTTGGTATAAGTGAGCCTCGTGCGGCGGGACTCGCGTCGCAGCTATCGCGCGCTGAAGATACAGAGTGGTAGCTTGCTTGGGGGTCCTCGCTAGAGACGAAGTCGCATTGACGTTGACATGCAATTAAGTCACAATGTAGAACCGTGCTGGAGAAGGTGTGGTGGGGGTTGCCAGGGGGGAGGGCTACGGGAGATCGCCGGCTAAGCTCCAATATTAAACGCTGTGCGCAGGGCCTTGCTGAGCGTCTAAATATAAGTATCTTTATAGGATCAAAGCACTATCATGGCTAGAACCAAATTAACTGATTAGGCAGGTGTGGCTTTTGTTGATTTCATCTCGCACTGCAGTAGCAAGTGGGTACGCCTTCAAGACGCGAGGCATGTTACTCACTCTGGGTAGGCAGGCCGACTTCGCACAAAGCCTTTTATATGACCACATGATTAGAATAGGATGCCAATAAATGAGTACATAATATAATCACAAGAAGAAACTAAAGAAGGAAGGTATCTGCAATCTCTAGTAGCTCCGCCACCACTTATAAGGTCTCGCCTCTCTGCGAGATTTCGGGGATGTAAACAATAAACAAAAGAGTGTGGTTCAGTAGAATATTGTAAAGGAAGGAAGGAAGGGAAGTACAGGCGCCAGGATCGTAAAGGAAGGTAAGAAGGGAAGTACAAGCACTAGGGAGGTTTTGGCATCCTGATGAAATATAGTGCTTGATAAGAAAGGAAAGATAAGCGGCTTGGCTTTGACGGGAAGAGCGGCCCCAACTTCCTCCAAATTACCCAAAACCTCGCCCTTTTGATCGCCGCTCGAGTTGAAACCATCGCCGCTAGCCGACCGAACCACTGGCGCTTTGAACCACCCCGCGATCAGCGCGCAAGCGCTGCAAACCAATGGATCGCCAGACGAGTAGGGCTTGGTGAGCAACGACTCCAGCATCCTCCGCTTCATCGGCGGAAACCATCACGACTCCAGCATCCTCCTCCTCATCGGCGGAATCCATCACGACTCCAGCATCCTCCTCCTCATCGGCGGAATACATCACGAAGTGGGTGACGAAACGGACAAGTGCAAGAACGCGCTCAGGAAATTCCGTGGCACAGGCCTCCTTCAGGTAATCCTCGAGCACCTCCTCTTCCTTCGCCCTGTGATCCCTCCAAGACTGGAGGACATGGTTGAAGTTGCGGGTTTCTTGGGAGATTTGAGCAATTTGGCGTCTTAGTTGCCGCACGTCATTGAGGGTAGGAGGATATTCAAGATCACCGAAAGGTTGCCTACGATTGAACTCATCTGGCGACATGTGTCGGTATGGACGCAGTTGGTGTGTGATATATTGATGCAAGCTTGGGTCGTCGTTGACTAGCTTCTCATCCACTGCTTCCTCTGGCACAGCTTCCTCGTCGTTGGACTCGTTGCGCTCAGCTCGACCGACCAAGGTTTCGTTCTGAGTAAGCTCCTCGCGGCCGTTGTCGGTGTACGTTCCCTGCGGGCTAGCTGGGTAGCTTGGCGGGCTAGTTGGGTGGATTGGCGGGCTAGCTGGGTGGATTGGCGGGCTAGCTGGGTGGATTGGCGGGCTGTTTGGGTATAATGGGCTTTGAGTACGCGCTTCGGCAACAGGAGGATTCATCATCTTCTGACGTTTGGTATGGTCACCCGGAGATTGGCGCGCGCGCTTGGTAGATGCGGAGGAAGCGGGGTCCAACTCATAGGAATGAGAGAGAGAGGAGCATAAACTTGAGGGTGCAACGTATAGGTTCCGCGGATCCGAGACGTTGTACGGTCCGGCATCGCCGCTCAAGCGGTAGCGATCAGGAGAGTCACTCATGGATTGGGAAAACGGATCAATCCTTCGGGAAAGAAGTGACGATTCGACTTAGAAGCAGAAAAGCTGCAATTGAATTGCAGACAGTGATTTCGGAAATATAAAAAGTGGTTGAGTCCCAGTAGGAGAAGCGAACGGGTAATGGTGCGACCTTATGCAGGAGGAGAGCAACCCGGAATGATTGTTTGCGGTTGGGAGAGCAGTATCTGGTGCTAGGTCCAGGATATAAATAATAGGAGGAGAGGGCCGACACAGGCTTCTTAATAGAAGCGGTGAGTAGTCATCAATGCATGCAGTGCTGCGCGCTTCCGCGACTATACCCCCGGAACGCCGCACACCACGATCACGCACCAGCATAGACGCCATCTATGCTCTCGAACCAAGCACTGTGTCCGAAGCGCTACGAAGAGGTGGCCTGCGCAGAGTGTGGCACGTAGGGAATATCAAGCGTAGTTCTGCGCATGGTCGGTGGTAGTGGTGAGGCTTGTGATGAGAGATCAAGAGCAGCGTGGCACACGCAACCTATAGCCTCGAAATGGTTAGTACACCGCCATGTTTGCTCTGCACTTCTTCTTGCGTCGCTTGCCGTTCCGCATCTCAGCTAGCTCGTGGACACGTGGCTTTGTTTCCCACCCCACTCCCTCCGGTTTGGCCACCTGTTGGGTAGCTGCGCCGGGAGCGAGCAAACGTCCAAGAGAGGCAAGAGGACCAGGAAGCTGCCGCGCCCTCGGCCGACAATGCCTGAATGAATGGCGATCAGGCCATCGCGGACCCTGGTGCACGTGGGGATCATCTAGCTCCGTCCTATATGGTAGCTGTGCTCGGTGACAGCGGCGACATGAGTTTTCCCATCACCTTGTTCCCACCTTGCATCCCGGGCAGTTCGACGTATCGAGTGGACGGATCTGATAACCCTGGAGATGGCCGCTCGCGGCGACTCCCAGGACTGTGCAAAGATGTTGTTGCGACAATATGGTAGGGTGGCCTTGGAAGTTACATAGTCTACAATGCCACGAGTAGGGGTCGAGACGGGGCAGATGCCGGAGACGAATCTATGATCCTCGAAACTCATGGGTTCTGGCACGATGTAGGCGGGAATGTTGGGTTGAATGGCGTGCTGAGCAAGAGCCGAGGCGTTCATCATAGTAGCAGTGAGAATGCCTGACCTTCGGTCTGGGTCCTGAAAGTCGTCAGGTGAACCACACAAGCCCTGCCAGATGCTGATAATGGTTTCAGTGTCAATGGAATGTCCGCCGGCGCACTCTTTGGTAGGTTTACCAAAGGAGTTGTTGATCTTGTTCCGCATCGGGAAAGTCAGCGAGTGTAAGTCCTTTAGGTACGAGTGTACCCAGATCATCGTACCCAACGGCCACGGCGATACCTGGCTGGAATGAGGCCTGACAAGCGGTTGACGCGTCCATGGCATTTACGGGATGGCTGTGTAATGCCTCCAGCGGATTCATGTATGTTGATTTCCAAAGCAATTGTCGAGAGGACGCAGGAATGGTATTGTGCGGCCGGTTAGGCCTCAACAGATTATCCTTCTCTTAACAGGAATAGTCCCGTATGGCTCAAATCGTAGTACTGTAGCGTAAACAGACTAACCGGCGGAAGCAGGGAACACTAACAAGGGTTAAATGCAGGCCGCAAAGGTATGTTAGAACATTTACTATGTTAGCGGTGGAGTGTTTGATTCAGACTGCGGTCGTGTTGCTAGTCCTTAGCATTGTTTCCAAGTTGTCCTAATCTATCTGCAACGGCCTAGATTGGCTTACAACACTTTTGCTTCGCACACACGAGCGATACTCACAGACAACGCCGGTCTTGGAGATCATTTGATAACACTTGGTCATCTAATGAAGGATGGTAAAACGTCGAGTCTGGCTCAATCTAAAAGAGGATTTCAGGAAGGAGTGATTGTTTCAATATGGCTCGCCAGGCCCTCGTTCCCTGGAACTAACCCGTAGGCCGGTGTGTAAGACATGGGCCTTATTTTTATGTTTCTCTAAGCTTGTGTCTCCCCACTGGCCCACAGCGCATCTTTAATGTATGCAAGAACCTCGGCTTAATGGATGGAAGGATCCACCGACCGTGCCTTACCTTGGGTAATTAGAAGGAGACGAGGTAGCTTGTTCCAGACGCTGTAAGAATCATAACCACCTCGCCCGCAGCTATAGATTCTTAGTTTATTAACCCTCAGCTGTGCCAATTGTCTTTTTCCACAATGAAAGCGAGTGCTGCTTCACAGCTTCTCACGGTAGAATGTTCCAATATCTTGAAGAGCAAGGTCGTTCTAGTCTTGCGAGGTTTACTAGGTTGCCTAACTTTTGTACAGCGCTGCACTTCTACGTCGTTTCTCATTTCATGGCTATTACCTAAGGAACGCTATTCGCGCGCAGCAAAGGTTCAGCATCTGGTCTCCGCAACGCCCATCTGGTGCTTCCTGTGCGGGTAATGAGGCCGCGAATGAGCAATCAGATCCCGCCCATCGATCTCGCCGCATGTCTGGGATGCACGCCGTCGTGGGTAGCGAATGCCGCCTAGCCCAGGGACCTGCCAAAACGGGTCCAATCGCTGTAAACGTTGGGCGCGAAAGGCCTTCGTAGATTCAAGACAGTAGTGGATGTTCCTGGACAACGGTCTACCCGAAGCACCCACGGGACTTTGATGCTGTTTCAGGTGTCAGCTAGCCACATCGAGCTATGGTGCCGTCTTTCGACGACTAATATCGTCCTCCCCTTATCAGTATGAATCGAAAACGACAGGACGAATGCGAACGAAAACGACGGGGATCGTTGGAGCGCCTAGGTGCCCTACGTCGCACGTGTCTGTCTAATCTGCACGCGCGATTCCGGTCACCCGCGCCCACGCTCCTACGTTGGCGCCTAACGAGACGTGACTCCCCAGAGTTGATGTCCAGGTTAAATTCGGGAGTAAGGCTGCCGGTGGTCAATGTCTAGGGGACCACAGTACCATTTGCCTATCCACTAATTGAACATGGAGTCGTTTTTCCGCCGCCACAGCCGCGTGCATCAACGCAAGATAGTCATGGGTAACGATGTGCCGGAGGAGGCATGGAAAGTAGACTTTGGTTACGTGAAAAATTATGAGGTGACCCAGTGAGTAGACGACCAGAGAAAAGGGTCATGACCTGGCAACGACGGTTTAGAGAGCGAGAGTAGCACATGTGCGGGGCATGAGATGCGATGGTACAGCGAAACTTGCCAGAAACTCTTAGGTATTGATACACATGGGGAGTGTTCTAATAGTCTGAGCCAGGAATACGTAGAGCCCCCCTATTGATGCCATTCCTCCTAACTTAGTTTCTTCTGGTAAGATGGTGCAGAGCTCGCTTCGTCTCGTCGCATATACTCGTGTGGAAGAGAACGACTCTGTGGCAGTGTCTTCCCACGTTTTGTCAAGCTTCGTGTACGGCCCCCCAGACTCCATTGTCTGCACGTGCTGGCGCGAAATACTTTAAGCTCTCTCTTTCCATCCCTTGACCGTGCAAGGGTGTGTCGCGACGACTGGTGGGGTCGGTAACGCCGTAGGAACAGGAGCACCGAGGTAGGCGTCGATAGCGGTTAGCCATGTGGTTACAACAACGACTGATGCAGGGTCGCCGAGCAGAGCACACCCCGATGATGCGAGACTTGGAATGGGCGAGGTGTGGGGACTCCACGCGTCCTCTTCTTGATTAACTGTCATTGATATATCCACCACAGTACGTTTGAGCAGTCTCAGCACTTTCAAGAGGGTCGTAGATAGGTGAGGGTACTGGATGTGGCTATCGCCGTCAACGCGGTGCTGCAGTAAGGTAGAGTACCACCAACGAACATGCGTGTAGTTGCTGCCATTGCCTTTCTAGTTAGAGCGAGGTGGGCATGTCCAAAGCTGCGCTAATGTGATAATCTTCTGGGTTGATGGTGATGGCACGAGTTTAGCTCATCCACATGGGTGCGAAGAAAGGAGGTACAGGCCATTTAGCTATACTACAATGTATACGTATGTACCGTACATCCTTGCGATACCTCGGCTACGTTTCCTCATCTGCACCGACCGGCGGTACATTACCTGCTCCGCCATGCGAACATCGTGGAACTGTGTTAACACATGATCAACTAGGCCGCTCTAATGAGAACGGGACTGATGATCTTCAAAAGCAACCCTGACGAATAGACACTTAGGACATGTCCAGCCTCTTTCGGCCTTCACCTCTGAGCATCTGTTTGCCATCTGAACATTCTCGCTAGCCCAGTGTAGTTCTATGCCTACCTCACGTTATCTCATCTAAAAGCTTCCTCTAGCTAGATGCATAACGTTATGGGTGCACCGATTACGTATCTACCCAGACGCGATGGAGTCACAGGTTAATTGGTAATGTAATTGAAAAGTGCACGAAAGTGTCATTAAGGAAAGAGAAGTACCAACTTTTTAAAAAACACAGAGATTCTTACCTATGGGACCCGCTCTCTTGTACTAAAAAGGACCGGGAAATGGGTAATTAGGTATGTAACAACTTGAAAACCAGAAAGCAAACTAGATGATAGGGTATACCGCGCCGAAAATGCATCTTCAATGAGAAGGACGAGGGATTAACATGCTAAATAAAGGAAAAAAGGGGGTCCTCGGACAGGAAAATGAGCGCAGGCGTCTAGGCTGGTCGAAGCACTAGACGGCGACCTACCAAAATGCCAAGAGAAATGAAAGGCTGGGGAACCGTAAGAGGACGCAGGTTGTAGATTAGCAAGAATGGATAAGACTAATCTTACGTGAATCTCACATCTCGCGTGATGTAGTTGGCCAATGCTTGCACTTCCCGTTGTATGGAGCGCAACGGCATTCGTGTTGGATCTCTCAAGAGGCGGAGGGAAACGAAGATGGTGGGGTTGCTCAGTGTAGATATTAATTGTGCCGGTGCAGGTCACCTTGGTGCTCAAACAGGCGCTGAAGGAAACGTTGCATCATAAGTTGATCTCCACGCTTGTATAGCTGATCAAGTTCTCTCACTTCCTGCAGCAGTTGTACCATATGTGGCGGAACGATTTCAAGAAACTGGAGCCGCGCTCGAAGGCGCCAGATGACCGCGAGCGGGTCACCGTGCCATTGCACGTGACACGTGGCGGTGGGAGGGAGGTTTTTGGCCAGGAAATGCTTAGCATCAAAGAAGCAATATAGCGCTCCAGCCATGGGGTTGCGAAAGTAGAGTGGATTATACTTCTGCCGGCAGTGTAGCTCGTACGCCTGCGCTGTGGGCGGTTCGCGTGGCTTGGGTTCCTGGAGGTTGGTGACTGACTGCTGCCAGCGTCGCTCCGCGGTAGCAAAGAAGGCTCCAACGGAGTTAGCATTGCTAGCCTATGTAGCTGAAGAGGCCCAAATACTTACTAATGTCTACAGGAGCGAGCACCAAGTTTGGAACAGCCTTGTCGAATTGCTGATGGCATGACGGGCACAAGTGGATCGCGTTATAAACGCTGCCTAGACCTTTAGAGATTATGCCTAATTTTGTATATATTGCATGCTTATGTGCAGCGCTTCTCTCAAACATATGCGCCATGTCTGGTTCGATGGCTTCGCACCGTGCGCATGTTCCGTCGATTCGGTTGAGTTGCGCCTTGATCGTGTCCCCGAATCTGTTTTGACTGCTGATCTTGGACGATGTACGAAGGTCCCGTGTTGAATGGGACCCTTTTGCGCTGACTGAGCGATCGCTTACACCAAAAGGATTGTTTGAAGATTGCGGGTGACTGGGCGCGGTCCACGATTAATTGAAATATAGAAGTTGATCCTCCTCAAGGAGACTTTGGCAGTGGTAACCGGTGTGATATTAATTCGTACCTAATTGAGTGCCAAGGGTAGTAGTCGGCGGGTGCCCACTGCCCTGACCTCCTTGCTGCGCCTGACCAGCTCCGTAACGGGCTTCTTGGGGTGTCCTCGACGGGGAGCCGTGGGTCGAAGGAAGTCCCATTAAAGTGAGATTACCACGTGGGACTTCGTTATCTTGCCCGCCCTGATGGAATGCTCGGCCTGCTGCCGCCGGTCGACGACTGGACAAGGATGGAAACGGGGAAGTGTAGGCCTATTGCGCGAGAACAAAGTCAGTGTGAGCTATTAGATGCGCTGATACCTTGAGTGCATCTACTCAGCCAAATGGTGGCTTACTCGGTGGAGTCCCCGAGGGGTCAATGGGCGTACCTGATCGAACGGTAAGCTGTGACGCTGTTGGGTTGTCGTGTCGGCCTGCTGATGAGCAGCAGCGGGCGCATAAGCCAATGGCAGGGCTTGATGGTGGACGACATTGCGACGTACGTCCAAGTGAGCGCGCGGATTTGGCTGTCGCAGATCGCGTTCGTACTCGTCTGGCTAATCGGCCATGCTGGGTCGCGGTTTTGTCTTTGACAGACGAAAAGGCTTAGAGACTCGTAAGAAGAGATTCTAGCCGCGGCAGGTGACGAAGGTCAGTGTAGCATGCAGCTTGTTCTCAGTGTTTCGCGGGAGCTCATGCAATGTAAAGCAAAGTGTGCTCAGACTTTTGACAAAACTAATACTTCTCTAGTCAGGAGAATTGGTATAGCGGAAATGAGTGGCGGTTGTACTGTCCGTTTGCTCCCTCAGTGTGCCGATGAAGTCCCGGTAGCCGTGAGAGGTCGCCCAAGCTCGCGATGTGTGACGTCAGGGAAAGCGCGACTGCCGTGTGGGTTTTCGACGCGGCTGCCCGCCCGCGCACCTTTGCACCCAAACCACCAGCGTCAACATCTCCGCGCAACTGCACAACTCTCCACCACAAAATGGACATGTCCTCCAGCCCTGGCGCCTGCCTCCCGAACACCGACGCTGCCGTGCCGGCATTTGCGCACGCGAGCCCGGCCACGAACGACAACGTTGCGCGTCTGGAGTACATCGACGTTGGAGAGTCTGCGTGTCCTAGCAGCAGTGAACACTCGGGCTCTACGGATGTGAGCTTCCCTTCCGCTGTCGAGCACCTTTTCCAGGGCCACTACGGCAACCTCTGCTGGCGTTGCGGTCCATACGCAGTACCGCCGCTCAAGGCCGTTCCTGTCTTTCTCGGCAACCGCAATGATCAGGAGCGTTGGCAATCCGCAGGCTTACTATCGACGGATATCCGCGCCTACGAGAATGTCATGTGGCTGTGCCTTGTTTGCAGGAATGCCTTCAGCAGATTCGATACTCGGATGTTCATCGTGCCCACGTTCTTCGGTAAGCCGTACCATCAGCCCAGGATTGGAGTGACACTGACCTTATCACAAGAATTCTTCAAGCAAGCCGAACTCATGTCGCACGCAAGCCATGAACCTCGAAAAGCACCAACCGCGGCACAATACGCAGAGTACTGCCGGGCCCAATGTCCAGACCATAGCCCACCGCTCGAATGGGGTTTGTACACCGTCTACACCGTACTGGGCCCTTTTGGCTCCGAGTCCTGGGTGGCGGACTGTTTGCAGTGGTCCGGCGATCCCATGGCCATCGTCGCGCGTATGCGTGGGACGTTAGATATGCCGATCTCTTTGGATCAGTTGAGCTGCGAGATTGGCGAGCTTGTGGACCTGTACTGGGAGGGCGGTCGATTGACGCAGAACGCACCTCGACTGCAGCCACCGATCCGCCTGCGGAACCCGACATCCTCATACTTCGCGCTGAGGCTACCACCCTGCCCCATGAACTTATACATATGAACGACATGCCTCCTGCCACCACCCCCATATCTGCCTGTTTCGACAGCAATGGTCTTGACACCACTCCAGGAGAGGACACTCAACGCCCAGAGTCTCCCGCATCCGCTCCCCGCGGTGTCTTCGATCACCTATGTCACACCAATGGGGCTAGCATGAGTGTAGCTGAGAAGATGGAGCAGTGGAGGCTAGCGAACGTTGAGGCTGTGGAAAACCCGACCGACACAACTATGGGGACACAGCTACCCCCTTCGCCCTAGCGCAATCTATTTCAAGCTAGGGAAGGTTGAGCTGCGTGCCCTCACTGCCTACCGATCGGGCGTGTCCTGAAGTATCCTCATGTCCATAAGCTCAGGTTTTGTCTTGACTCTCTTCCTAGATTCCCGATTCTGAGTGTTTACGATGGTTGCGCAACATTCCTTGCTCAGATTCATCCCCCCGCAATGGTTCTATTGCGTCATTAGAGCGTGAGACTCTTACTTGCGGTACTTGGTAGACTATAAATTCATCATAAACGACCATGCCCACGTTACTAGTGCAGCTTATGCTTAAGGTTCTTACTCTATAACTCCCTCTCACTGATATACAAACCCAACGAAAATCTGGCCCACCGTATCGAATTCGTCTACCAAACCCAGCCTCTGGATCGGCAATCGTGCCGATTTTTGAATAACACAGGTAAGAACCTGCACACAACCACCACCTTAATTATGCGTCCTCCCGACAAGTGACTCCGCAGAGCCTGTACGCGAGGCTGTGAGAATGAGCACGCATATTCCAATACCGGTGGTAATGGGGAGGACGTAAGTGATGTGTGTTAGTGAGCTCAGATTGTATGTAGGGTGTATGTAGCTGTCGTGGGTAGGATGTAGAGAGGCGGGGAGGAGAGTAACGTTAAGTAAGTGCACTGTAAAGTGCGATTTAAAGGAAGATGATATGGGTGTTAATTGCCTGTATTTGCAACATGAGCAGTGGGGTTATCACCATAGCGCGTACCGTTGAGAGGTGCGGAAGTGTGGGAAACTAGGCTTGACCGCTATCTGTGCGATGTAGGTCTTCCCCTATATTAACAACGTGTTGGCATGTAGGCTGTAGCTAACGAGAAGTCCTTGTCTACGTGAGCGCAAGTATCCGCTCCTACAGAATAGTATGGCATTGAAATCTCCATCACCACCTACAAGATTAATTGAACATGCCAATTATTTAGATCGCATAAACAGTTTACCGTTTCAAAAACTGAAACACACTATGCGATTAGAAGAAGCCCATCGCAGCGATCTTATGTTTGAAGCTGACTACCCTATCATCTCATGTCTGTAGTTATGTCCCATGGAGCCCTTATAATAACCTGTCCGTGGATAGTCCAGCTCCGAAAGCACGTTATGTATCAATACAGTTGAGGGATCCTGCTGAGGTATACGGCTTTACCATGGGTCCTAATCGGCGGCGCAAGGGTTCTGTAAGATAGCGCTAATCCAGGGTTAGGTTCTAGCGCTGTCACGTCTCGAGATGTGCTTTGATGCTGGCGAAGGTGCGTGATAAGGGAGGCCTACGCCAGGGTGGGAGCATGCAAGGTCCCCTGCACGAACTTATGCATAGCTCTGGTGAAATGATATTTGATTGCACATAATCTAGATGCAGAACTACGCGAACGAGGTTATTTTCAAGCAAAATGTAAAAGGGAAATCCAAGCCAACAGCGAAGTTATTGCCTAAGTCGAAGCAAGCGACCGGTATGACGACTAAAGATAGGCGCTGGAGGGCTATCCGCATGCTCTCGATTGTAATTATTACATAGGGGATAGAACATTGTGGTGGGACTCGGCCAGCAGCCACTCATTGTGGCAGAACAATGCATTGGGCAAATCGTCGGTAAAGCGGAGATGTGCATGGTCATAAGGTTTGTGTCCTCTACTTGCGGTGAATCGGAAGCTCCCATGCTACTCCTGCGACTGACATACAAAACATTTACCATTGATTCTAGAAGCCGGGGTACACGTATTTGGTATGATTGTTCTCCTTCTCGTCCTGTGGCAGCTGTAAGTTTGGCGTCAGATTACCCTCGTCGAATACTACGCATCCGCGACCTGTGAGAGCTTTTACGATTGAGGTGCTCACTGCAGCAGATACATGCAGTGCTCTCTCCTTCGAAACTGTCGCTTATAGCTTTATTAAGGTACTGAAGTCTACTTCGCCCCAGCTACGCTGACCACGCCTTCAGTCCTTCCCGGTGCCCAGGCAGCGGCCGGCTTCCTTGACCACCTATATAAACCTCCTACCGTTGTTTCTCAACTTTCTAAGGCCCCTATCCCTGAACCGGTCTCGAAAGCTGCCAGAACTCCATAACCATCCCTTTTCGTTGCTACACTGCTTGGAGACTATCCACTTAAGAGCGCCCCTGAAGGCGTGGATCTCTCCACTAATTTAGCGGCTTCCTCGAGCTCCTACCGTGCGTGTGGTATGCCTGCAGTGTAGGTTGACCAGAGAGGTAATCCCATACGATGTCGCGAGCACGGACGTGTATGTGTAGCCAAAGGTAAGTATCCCGTATTCCCGAATAACCCATTGTTGTTCCTACATATGTCTGAGGACGAAGAACCCGGTATATCTACCCTTCGTAAGACTGACCGCTGACGTCCCTAATATATAATTGAACGCTTGCAACGAATGCGTCCCACCGCATCGTCCGCAACCCAGACCGGGAACCGCAGCCCAGATACAGCTTTGTAGCCCGAACCCTCCGCCGCAATGGTATGATCCGGGAAAGCTGACGCATGCAACACCGCCAAAGGACTCACGGAACCTTTTCCAAACTCAGAACGTACTCCAGGTCATCAGGGTCATTGTCCTGTTCTTGAACTGCATCAACTCTAGCGACAGGCTCGCGCGTTATAGCTAGCAACTCTAGCGCTGCTGACTTCAAAACCTTGAGCCTCGTGAAGGGGCTCAAGCGACTTAGAAGGACGTCAGGCCATCGTCGATAACTTGTGCGATTGGCCTGGCCAGTAGCTCAAAGAACTCGGCGACAGCGAACCTTCAGTTTCTCCCGAAACTGAGGACCCTTCCTTACCTCATCTTGACAGACGTTCACAGCATCCCATCTTGCGATAGCGGCTACAACAGGTGCTTTGGAAGGCATTCCCCACCATTCTTCCTGAGTGGGATTCGATGGCATCGCACGTTGTGGAGACGAGTGGATTGCGCTGTCCTTTTTCGATTCTACAGGTACGACGACCCCTGCGCCTCGGTGCTGCTAGTATCTGGCTTACACCACATCTTTGCTGGAATGCCCACCTCTGTCGCGAATGTTGGTGTAGCTAGTCGTCATCTTATCCATCTATGCTATGCACTTCTCTGAGGTCGAAGCCGCATCCGCCTTGCGACTTTAAGTATCCCGTGACGTGCTTTGCCAAGTTCCATGCTATACGGGTGCTTTCTCTGAGGCCAATAGAAACCGCTTTGCGGTTTTCTGAGTGTCAGCTGGTGTAGAAATTGACGCTGCCAGGTAAAGATCGGATGGAGAACAGGAGACGTGCATTACAGCGTGAGTTCTACTGCACGCATGCATCACCTGAAATATGGAGATCAAGTAGTGGAAGATAATCTTGAAGCCGAACGATATGGCGATGCGCGAAAGATTTCGGGGAAACGTGGCAATCGTTCGTACATGAGTGTGGCTATGGCGTAACATGCTGCGTAGTCTTTTGTCTTGTGGACACGCGTGTTTCGCGTTTTAGAAGATTCGCAGACGATGCGATAGCTTGCTGCACACTCAAGTAGAACGTCTCCTTCTCACGAAACTAGTATTGCGCCGCTCTGAACGATGATGCTGTGTCTGGAAGAACGTGTAGGAGGAAAGGAGAAGTTAAGAGTCGTGAAAAATAAGATGGACTGGGAGCCCTCACCCGGCGACGTTTTGGAGATCGAAAACGTGGCTGTGAAGATATATGCGCACGATCGAATGTGTAATACAAACGTCTTCGCCTAGGCATTGGGCTTCAAAGGGCGGAATTATTCGCTTGACGGGCGGCTACTCGTTCATGTTAATGTTGCAGTCGGCTCACGATCCACTCCTCAGGCCTCTTTAGGACGAGCACAAAGATCGGCGCCATGGCCGGACCGCTGGTCGAACCCATCCCCTTGAGCGATCTATTGAAACGGACCTTCATCGTCTTGAACATCTTCCACTTCGCGTTGGTCCTGATTACCATTGTCGCGTATCCATCTGGAGATCGGGTGGAGCTCTCATTTATGGGAGCTGCTTGGCGTGGTTGCTGCTTGTGCTCCTTACCCGTAGTATCTTCGAGTACTCCCCTACGCTTGGTTGACAGGGAGGCCGGCCTGCCGCTACGAAGATCCTAAGAGCACCCCGAAGGCTCCTAGTACACTCTTACTGGGGATCGTTGCATCGTTCTTTATTGCGCGGTGTTTACGGGACCACAGCCACGTGTAGAAGCGAAAGGTCACTAACGGTACTATCAGCCTGCCCTAACGAGCCTCACCGTCCAATCGGTTCGTGGAGTCAATAAGGGCCGCCAGAGTCAACGCAACTCGTTCGACATGATAATAAAGATTGGATCGTTTAAGTACATCTGCATCATATCATCAGCCCACACTCGGAGATGGCAGACGACCTTACTCAACTTATTAATCTTGTCCGCACCCCTGCCGCGATTGAGAAAGTGTCCGAGCTGGCGACCCAAAAAGACCGCAAAGGGTAATCGGTCCTGAGGAACTTGGATCACGGAGTGGCGTCCATGTACACGCTCAGAGCCCGATGTTGCATTTGCTGGCGATGTGACGCCTGGCTCCATGTTGTCGCCTCACGGTGCTACTGGCCTATGCGGTAGTCTAGACAGATCCCTATGTTTGACGAGGTTCATTTTAAAACAAATCTATTGTGGCTTCCCGCGAGAGTATAGATCTGTACGACAAAAAAAAACATGTTCTTTAGGCGTCGGTGAGCTGAACGAATAATCGTAGGGGATGAATGCGCCTTACCTGTCAAAAGCCCGCGCGAACACTGGTGGCACATGACAGATTGAAGTTGGGGAACACTCTAGCAGAGGGATGAAAGTGTCGCGGTTGATGAGGATAACGCACCACGGAATAGCGCAACGATAAGCGGGTCCGATTGAGGAAGAAGCGCGTAATCCGTGAGGCTGGAAGGCATACCGTTTGTTTGGTTTAATTTCGTCGCGAAGCTTCTGGTGGATGCCATCTCCGTGCTGTATCCTTCAGCTCTTGCGGCCTTTGTATGCTATGGTACGTTTGCGTAACTGATCCGATAACTTGTCATTTGCTGGACCCCCTCTCGTCGTCTTTTCGAGACCACGGGGTTTCGTCAAGGTTATCCTACCATTTACGAGACTGTAACACGTGCGGTATGCGAGAGAGTATGGTATCCCGCCGCAAGATCGAGTGTGACAGATGATGACGCCTCTTTGCAGTGAGCTCGATCAGCGCACAGATAACAGATAATACCGGTCCTCTTCTTCACGCAGAGGCGCCAGTGCATTGCCCCAGTAGCTACCTTCCACTCAAAGTGCACTACAGAAGGTGCAGATACCCCAGTCGTTGATGGGAAGATACCGACTTCGCCGCTCCCAAGGTCTTGGGAAGACTGAAAACGTACCACCTTGAAGCTTGGAGCTCCAGCCAGGGCCACAATACGTAGATCGAAACTTTCGATACCTGGAAAGTTCAATGGAGTACCCGTTTGCACAAGATAGTAGTATTCAGATGATACTTAACCGAGGAAGAGGAATGATGCGAGTATAGCAGACCTACAAGGCCAATCAATCTCGTGATGGCGCTCCTTCGGCCTTCGCAGGGATGCACGGTCTTTGTCGACGCCAAGTCGGGAAGCTTTCCGCCCCGGACATTGGCTAATCTTACCTCGGCTGTCTCGTTCTTGATGAGAGCGACGCGTGGATCGGCATGGATGTGCATGGGTGGCGGATGACTTGGTCGACTGGGAATTTGTACGGTGGGTACAGCGGTGACGGAAGGGCTCGCGCGTGGCGATCTCGGTCGACGTGGAAAAGGCCGCTCATTGGCGAAAGGGCGCGTGACGGAGAGGTGGTCCTGAAGGTACCGAAACTACTTTTATAGTGAGCTCATGTAATGTAGATATCGTTCGTCCTGGCGATACAGGAATCTCAGCATCAATACCGACACTTCGTGTGGTCGACAGTGGCGTTTCCGAATGCTCACGTCGTGATGGATACGTGACCTGACATTGGACGGATTTTGGAGAGGTTGGCATGGTACTGGGATTCGGCTTTCGATTGCCCGTCCACTTCATTGCCTTTCTACTACGCTGAACGACTGTGAAAACTCCCGATAGGGCGCTACATCTACGCGATCCAACAGCAATTAGGGTGTAGATTGATGACGAGTCAGTCAACTGCGACGAGTATAATGGCATGCTCACGTACGGGTCAGAGCAGACCCTGAAGCGCGGACAAAGGTGCAGACGGCAACCTGACGCCGTGCCGTCAGCGCGTAGATGGCAACAACGATCGTCATTCTGCATGTGCCGCGCGGTGCTGTCCGGCGTCACCTCATCGCGTCGGCACGTGCTTTGGCTTCCTTATCGATAAAATTACCGACGCAACAACAGCTCCCCCCTCGCTCCACCCACTCACCGCGCATACCCAGCTTTGCAACCAGCCTTTACCCTCGCGCACGCTTCAAGAATGGTGAGAAACCTCGCCCCCTCGGGCGACACTCTGCGTACACCCCTCCGCTCCATGCAGCAATCCCACGAACTCGCGTCCACGCCGACCGCAGCGCCCGTCACCTTCGCCGCCAGCACCCCCAAGCCTCATGCCTTGCCTGCGAACGCGTCTCGCAGGTCTCAGATTGATTCGCCCGCCGCGCCTACGAACAACGCTGTCGAACCCAGCACCGCGACTACCGTGCCCGCAGCCTCAACGCCAGTAACCTGGGGCTGTTCGCTGCCGCTGACCGAAGCGACAATTCAAGCAGTCTGCGGCGGTTCGAGCTGTGCGGCAGTGCAGGAGTGTCCCTCCAGCACCGCCGCAAGTCACATCGATCGTCAAGACGGCACCACAAGTGGGTCCGTGGGCAGCGATATCATGACCAAGGCCAACGATGAAGTGACCAAGTTGCGGGCATACAATGTCCATCCCGACACGGATCGCACACTCCCCAAAGATATCGCAGAGTTTGTATCCGGTGTCCTCCAGCGGCCCCTCCACGGCGAGCGATCACCCAACGCGAAGGAGGTCGTTAGAATCTCTCGGAACGCTACTTTTTCCAATGAAGATACTTTTCGCCTCAACGTCGCGCCCTGGTTGGTGATTCCCTTCGACCAGCCTGGGCCAATGCTTTCGTCGTTAGCCGATATCAGGCTGTCAACCGAGTGGTTGCCCACAGCCTCGGAGGAGATTGTGAAAGGCCAAGGAGCTCTCAGCGAGGCCAGACCGGATACCGCTCTCGGGTACACGAAGAAAGCCCATGTCGATTCCTCTACGAAGACGGCCTTCACCAGCCATGAGGAGTTTGTCTTTCTGTCCAGGTATGTTAGAGACCGTCCTTACCAAATGCCATGCTGATTACGACAGGTTTGACGTGTGTGAGAAGCTCCTAATGCCATTCCTCACGGCCCAGTACAAGCCCGCCAACGGTGAGTCCCTCGCGATCGCCCTACTCCAAGGCGCGCGCGATGGTGCCTGCATCGCCAACTATCTGTACGAGCTCTACGACACGGCGAGGCGTGCGGCTCCCACAGCTCTCGAGACGTGCCACTTTTCAGTCATCGCCGACCCGTGGCAAGCCATGCTTTGGGTGCACTGGATGGAGATCGAGCAAGGCACCCGCGTGTACTACTCGGCACTGGTAGTGACCTGTTCCAATCGGTCAATCGTGCAGGTCCAGGAGTTCCGTGCGTATGTCAAGAATTTGATCGACTGGGCCTGCGAAGATCGGCTTCGGTCAATCAAGGACGCACTTCCGGACTTTCATGCCAACAGAGGGCCTCGCACGAAGCGGCAGAGGAAGAGCACCACTTCTTTAATCGACTGAGAATCTCAGCGTTTTGATACTCTGGGTTCTTACGGCACGTAATGCATGCTCTAGGCTTCGAACTTGTCCCTTACAGGTCCATCTGGGACGAAACGGCAAACTCTGATTTCCACGTATCCAGGTCCTTCTGCGTCTCGGGTTTATCCTATTGCATCTTTTCCCCACTTGTCCTTTCTTTCGTTGAATATCTCTACTATGATGGAGGTATGGTATGACTTGAAGTTCGTTGCCTTTGTTCAGGAACACGGTTTGGTTTACACGGCGAGCTGGTCAATTTGTATTTCGGCCTCTACGATACCCATAATACTTCCGATCTTGCGCGATCTCCCCCCTACAAATCTAGCTTTGCATACGAATACCTATATCCTCAGCACCATCTCAAGTGACATATTTCGCGAGTTCTTTGCCTTAACAACAGTGCTTGTGTAGATATGAGTAGATCAGGAAGTGGCGGCTCCATCATATTACCGCAGAGGACGACTACTATGCTAAAGGCATACCACGAGGAAGCATGTATCGACGGAAATGAGGAGACTGATCATGTCACCTTGCGCAACGTCCCAAAGTCGCCGTGGTAAAGATAAGAGTGGCGGTAACGGCAGTCGTGTCGGTTTGGCCGAGGCCACTGTACCTCCCCATCCTGTATGAGTTCGAGACGCTACAGCAGGCTGCTTCACATGCTAACGGCTTCAAAGAGGACGGAGTCGTCTCTTGACCGCTGTTGATGATGGCCTCCTTCTAGTAGAGGCGGGAGGTGACGCGCAAGTGAACGACTTTTCCGTAGCCAGAGACGCCTTGACTGATGAAATATCTAGTTGGCGATGATGAGGAAGCGTCCATGCCATCCTTTGTGGACGTGTACGTGCCCACAAGCCGGTCTGACGGCGTTTCGAAAGTGCTGTTCAGCGGCCATGAAGCGGAGAAGTAATCGATGTCGCCGAACAGCTTGGGACCCCTGGCAATGTCAACAGGACAAGCAGCTAAACTTGAATTGCGTGTTTTTACCTTGATAATTGCCCATTACCGACGCACCATTTTCGTACCACGGTGTGCTATAGGTCGTGTAGCTGCGATGGCTGTCGAGGGGCGGTATGTGCGATGGGAGGGAGCTCGCTGGCTTGGTGGTCCTCTGCCGCTCGGCGAGCGGTCGCTTTCTCTCCGCCGGGCAGGCATCCCCCATAGTGTGACGATGCGGATACGTAGACAGAGAACAATCCGCCCTTATCAGCGCGATGATGAAGGCAATCGTGGGGCTTGGAAGTAAACGTCTAATGCCCATATGGTTTCGAAGGCAGGTACAAAGCTGGCGTCGTCGAAGAGGAGAGCCAGTACCAAGTGTTGCAGTAGGCCTACCGATCTGGCGCATGTAATTACGCCAGGCAACGAATATTGTGACGACACGAACAGTCACGTTGCCCCGTCAGCACTCGGATATGATCTGAAGCCAATGCTATGTACTATCAACATTAAGATCCGCTGGTGATGTAGAGAACCATCCTGATACCGGCAACTGTTAGCGAAAAACTTATGACTCCGCTGTGGTAGTATTTTGGTTCCCCCCAGCGCGTGACATGGATCGATCTTCTAATTTCTTACGAGCTCAAAACCGCCACATGATTTGCATGTCTGAGGAATGGGGAAAGCGGAGAGCCTCTACACATGAGGCAATAGCTTCATCAATTTTGAATTTTAGATGGACACATACATACATGTACGGTCCATGAGTCGCTTTTGGAGGCTTGGGGACCTCAGAATGGGAGTTTGAAGCTCCAAAGACGGTGAGTGTGGAGCGTGGAGAGACGCGGAACAGTAGCTTTATACACCCTGTTCGGGCGCTAGAGACCATGATGATGATGCTTCGCAACATCCAACGGCTCCTGTGTCGTAACGGGGGCAAGTCCCGCGAATCGCCAATCGGTCATTGGCGGCTCCGCCGCTTCCAGCACCAATGATATCGATACACCTATCTGGTCGATTGCAACCTGGTCCACACGGTAATCTACGACCTTGTTATCACTCACTCCTTATCCGCTGGTCTGATGATCAAGGTGTAGCGAACGCGCTCGATGGTGCGTTAGGGATGGTGCACCTGTATCTCTGAGTAACAGGTACCTAAAAGGCTATCGGTGATCTAGGGTGTTACTATGTAGACTCCTAGGATGGAAGAGGAATTGCGGTAGCCCCGTGAGCTTAACGTAGAGACGCCGTTGGATTCGAATAAGAGGTTACTTACAACATAGCATCTTATAGAAGGATTAGAGACATTCACGTTGCTACTGCCCAAGACGGATAGTGTCGTGATAAAATTGGAAGTAAGTTGGAGGCGATTAGTCTTACCAGACATGCAGACCTTCTCTACTTTATCGATTCCGTCTCCATTTCCGTTCCTCTTGAACTGTAGCTCCCGACCTTTTCATCGCCTCATTAGACTCCCGTTCAACTTCTCATTTTTCGTCTCAAGCTGCATCCGCTTCCCCTAACCTTTGATTTCTGATTAGGTTTCTGCCCAAGGCCAAGTAGAGAGTGGTTACGTCCCTAGGCTCGAACGAAACGAACGGTATTATCTTGGTGGTATATACTCCCAGTCCTGAGCTAGCAGATACCAGGGCTACCAGACACATTCCGATGCATAGACCCGAGCAGCAGCTAACATGAAGTAGCACCAGGGCGTTGACGGAGAACCTAAATGAGCGTATTGGATGGTGAATGGGCGCGCAAGAGAGGGCACTATAAGATGGGACGTCACTAAAGATAGGAAAGAAGAGTGCGAAAGATCAGGTGGCCAGACGCGCGCACACGATGGTAGCCAACTTGTCTTGCGTTCAAGTACGGATGAGAAGGAGTCTAGGAACGAGCTGCTTTCATTCGCTCGCAAGTAGTGTTGCTAAGGCAACATCTAGCTCGTAGAGGGTATCTTTATACAAACCAACAACGCCAAAAGTCCGCCAACGCCAGTGTCTATGATACACAACACAAAAGGGGCCCACGAGCTCAGGTCGAGCTGACACCTGAGCATAATCGCTTCCGAAACCCACGATGCTCAAGACACCAACGGACCAACCTAAGCGTTACTGCCGCAGCTTTTTAGGCGAGACCGGCTTCTTCGGCGATTTGCCTTTCTGGAGCGAGCTGGCGTCGATGGCCTTGGGCTGCACATTCTTCTCTGTAAGCGGCATGCGCGGTGTCTGAGCGGGCGGTGGGGGATGTGGCTTGTCGGCGCTCATGCCGGGTGCGTGGGTCGCGGCTGAGTCAGGTGCCTGATGCTTGACGTCCTCATCGACAGGCTCGCCAGTGCCGATCAGTTGCTTGGCCGCTGCGGCCGCTGCGGTCGCCCCGAAGCCGTAGTGTAGGTCCAGGTCGTCAGGGCAACGAGGAGCAGCAGCAATGTGTGCTTTGGAAGTGAAGCTGATGTACGACAAGACGTCGAGCCAGCGCTCCCTCGCATCGGGCGTATGGCAGAGGAGATCAGCGTAGGGCACGTCAAGGCACTTGACATAGCGAATGGTGGGTGCGTCATCCTCTGTGGTCACCGCTTCGACGGAGGCTTCGTGGACTCGGATGCTGCTGTGGGTGGTAGCGACAATGGTAACCTGTATGCGTTAGAGCGGATAGATGAACCGGGGAAGAAAAACGTACAGTGGAGCCGAACGGACGATCGCGCCTCAGCTGGCGATGAAGAAGGATCAGCGAAGAAAAGAGCTCGCCTCGATGCAGCTGCGGCTCGGTGGCTTCGTGCAGTGGGCGGATGGGCACAAGGCAGCCAACATAATCGACGTCGTAAAAATCGCAATCGACGTGGATGGTGTCGCCCACCTGCAGGACGTGGTCGACCCTCCAGCCGCTCACCTCCTCCCAACATGGTTCGTCTAGATATTTACCTCACGGCTCAGACCAAGAAGGGCCGCCCACCCGCACGCGGGGCTCGGTGTGGTCCTCTGGCCGCGGGACGGCCTTCGCGATCGTGGCCGCCTGTCCACCGATGCGAGTCTCCCAAGAGGTAGGAAGGGCCCAGTCGTAGCCTTGAGCGTTGTAGGAGCTGTTGTCGGGGGGCGGTCGTAGGTCAGAGGTGACGCAGAGGGAGGCAAGACGTTCGCGGTGTGGATGCGAGGGTCGCCCGGTATCGTCGGTCACGATGATGCGCCACTTCTCGAGGAAGCTGGCATCAGGCGACCCCACGGACCGCTCGAGGGCCGACAAAATGAACAGGAGGGCATTGGATGCGGGTGTCGACGGCGACATGGTGTCTGCTTGCAGTTGACGTGCGGGGTGCGGGTTGCGTGTTGCTCGCGGCGGGTGCGTTGTTTTGATTGGATTGTCCCGGGTTCGTACTCTGTAAGCTGCCAAGGCGGCCTATCGATAAGGCAGCCGCCAAGCCCTATGAAGATGGTTTAACCCGATTGGGACTAACTAGACCAGGTACGCGCCTGCCCCGCGGCTCCCCCAAACCCATTTGCGTGCGCCACCTCGACAGCCCGCGCTTCCCACCCAACGATCGGCCTCGATACAAGCATGGCACCCGAGTTTCGACAGCACCAGAGCAAGGAAATGCGCGACTGGATACGTGAGGCTAAGAAACACGGCCTAGACAGCAGCCCGCGCACGTTCGCGGAGCTGACTGCGGAGCCGACCTGGTCTGCGTCCACGATCCCAATCGAAGGAGCCTTGCAATTCCACACACTCCATAGAGGCTGGGACGACCTGGACGAGACGATCCCTCGTCTTCAAGCTGCTGGGATCATCTCTGCGGACGATATCGACCTGTCGGAAAAGCTCTTACGGGCGGCTGAGGGCGCCAGCCATCTGGACTTTGTACTCGACGCATTCTGCCAGGCAGAGAGTAACATGTTGGATCCATTTTCCACAGCATGTTCCGTGAGGCATTCCAGCCCGTTCGGCGTTGCCTCACACCTTTGGACTATTTACCAAAATCTTCGGCCACAGGGGGGCGCCACAGCTGAGGATGATGACTGTGTCTCTTCACTCGTGGGTGTGTCCAAAAAGCGCTCTACACGGTTCCCCGCTCAGGGACACATACCCCGCCTTGGTTTTCACAGCACGGAGGCAATCTCGTCTCCCATTCTGCACGCCGAGACCGGGACGTCGCCACTAACGGCTCGGTTCAGCACACTGGATATGCGTCAGACTAGCCCGACTCGCTCCCGCCTGCCTTCGCGTGCAATGACCACCGGCGAAGACCCGCCGCCGCAATCTAGCCAAGCGACCAGCCGGATACCGACAGTGGATGGTAAACCACTCCACCCGGGGAAGGTTACTGCCGCGATTACAAAGAAGGTACAGTGTTCGTCCCCACTCTTACCTTCCGCAAACCTCACCAACACCCAGCCTCCGGCGATTCCTGTGCAATCCACCCAGTCAGGTGCTTTGCCACGCAGCCTAGACCGCGGGCTCCCCCCACTTCCGAGGAAGACGGACTATGAGATCCAGAGTTCGGACTTCTGTTTCTCATACCTCGACTTCCTAGTGACGCATGGATTCACCGCCGAGGCAAGGGACATCATTCAACCCTTGCCACAAGACAAAGGCTATCATTTCGGCCGCTCTCACAATGGTTCACCCCTGTTCGAGGCGCGTCCCTCCGGTGTTGTTCTTCGCAGGGACGGAACAGGTGAGAAGGTTCCGCGTATTTGGGTCAAAGTAAAGCGTACCCGGCGGCCCAAAGATGTTGGTGGGCAACTGCGACGAGAAGAAGCCGCACAGTTTGCAGCCCTGGTATACGAAAACTGGAGGCAGGGGGTTTCTCCTTGGGGAGACATCCCCGGGTCCTCGGAGGACAAGCCCGACCCGCCTTTTGTCAATTTCGGTCGTGTCTCACCCTCTCCTACAGACGAAAGCGGCCAGGGCGGAGTGCGTAGATCCCTCGAGATTGCTTTCAATCACGACGCATTCTACCTCATCGTCATCTCCTTCAACAGAAGGTTTGAGGAATATCTCACGAATATGCAGAGCGTCACGTATGACGAGACAATCCAAGAGGACGACTTCGCTGTGTTTGAGGAACATGGACCTTTTACACTTGGTAAGAAGGACGAAATGAAGCTCTTCAACAGGACTTTTCTCGCGCTCGTGGCTGCACACTTGCGCGAGTCCAGTTCTGGTCGCGCCCTCGTGGGGCGGCTTAAGGCCGATCTCGAAGGGCTGTATGCGCAGCCATCCCCATCAGAAATGGACGACCTCAGAGCAATCATCGCAACCTATTCACTGGAAAAGCATCAAGGGACGCCGGAGGGCAGGGCGGCGCTAAGGCGCATGCAACCCATGTCGGTCTTCCCAGGAACATCACCGTAAGCATCCGAACCTGTTCTGTGC
Source organism: Paraconiothyrium sp. Pb-2020 (assembly GCA_022419385.1). Lineage (NCBI taxonomy): Eukaryota > Fungi > Ascomycota > Dothideomycetes > Pleosporales > Didymosphaeriaceae > Paraconiothyrium > Paraconiothyrium sp. Pb-2020. The sequence continues at coordinate 162,751 of JAJUBI010000010.1, read as the reverse complement.
CTGCCAACCTCAGGAGCACGACGGTTATAAGCGGGCCGAACGACATTCTAGAGTTTGCAAGAATGAGCCAGTAGCCGATTGCTCCTTCGTGGAGGCCTATCCAACTCCATCATCCAATTCCCCCATGTATATTTTGGCGGACTCTTCCATTGCGTGCAGGTCATCTTCGCACTCTCACTCCCAGCTCAGGAAGCCGCCTGCACCTTCCTCGGAAGGGCGTTGACGTGGCATATAACGTAGCAAAAGTTGATACCCATTTCACTCAGTAGAACCTCTTACATAATTACTGTCTATAATGCATCGTCATCCGCATACCTAGTGCAAATGAGCCTCTTTACGAGCTGTGGTGAATGTAGCGCTTATGCCTTACCCTTGCACCCCACCCAGTCGAGTACGCTCGTTGTATTACGGAATTTACCGTCGAGGCTCGCTTTTCTGCTTAACATATCCGGTTTACAGTTTTGGACGATGTCCATGTCGAGCTACACGCGTCGAGTTGACTACCTATGAAAGCCCCGAGAGACCCTATCTAGGTAAACGTAGCTGTATAGCAGCAGCATTCTATATTTATCCCCACCCACTACGAAGAAAATGCCCGTATTAGCCCTACCTTGCCTTGCTCTACGCCGGCAAAGTTCATACCGCAACGTGGTATCGCCGACTGGGAGGAAAAGTAAAGATGGGACAGCGTCTAATATTCCAGTTCAAGCTGATGGGGTGTAGGATTCGAGACAAGCGCCCTCGTGCTAGGCAGTGTGCTCAAGTGAGTATCCAGGTTGATCCATTGTATTACGAGTCTGTTCACCGTGTCACGTTCTCTATAAGAATTATGCCGCGAGTTCCCTTTGTGAGTAGAGCGATGTGCATGGATTCCGGGGCTAAACTAAGGGCTTGAAGCCTGGATGCACATGGGAAAGAAACCTTAGCCTCGATTAGTCGTGAGCCGTCACACAGTTGCATCGAAATCCAAAGTACTAGAGCCCTCGGAGGTTCCAGGTGATATTAATCTGACTCGCTGGGGCGCGTCGACTTTATGTCCTTCAGCTCGGCATGGTAACCTGGCTGGCGGTGATGACGCGACAGGCAGCCATTGTAACTTGTCAAGCTTATTTGCAAATGCAGCAAGTTAGCGCCATTCTCCCACCTGTAGTAAAGTTGCGACAAACGGGCTGCACGAATAATCTCGATTTGTCATGCAACTGAGGCTCGAAGTCGTGAACAGCACCATCCCATTAAGGCCTGTCATGTCCCCTTGGCGTATCACATCAACATTGAAGTAATGCGCTATGACCATTCGGGGAATATTTCAGTATGAGCGGACTACGTTAGCGGCGCACTAGAGTCGCAAGCGATGACGCTGCCTGCGTGTTCGAGATATCTCCGGCCCAATCGCTTAGCTGGCATCCCCGACTGTTACAACCCTGTGCGTCCGTGTTAGGAAGCGATCCGACCCTACCGTGTAGATCTATTGCAGTTCCAAAAGTCCGAGAGAGAGTCTAATGAATTAAACACACATTGGTGCTGAAAGAGATCACTAACAACAGATGGCGCCGAGTCCATCTCTTAGAGTCCTCCACGAGTTCACACCACCTCGAGCCTTCCAAGACACGCACTACAAACGGCAGCGCTCTGGCTTCAATTCAAAGCTTGCGCGCGGCGACAGCAACGCCTGTTCGAACCGAGCATAGCAAGACTTGGAGAAATCAAGTCAGTTCACGCGAGTAAGCCATCGGTTCGGTCAGCGCACTCACGTTGGACTTGTGGCCGGCGTATCGGATACATGGCTTTCTCGGGGGCGCTTGCCAAGTTGCCGGCCAACCGCATTCTTCTCATCGCGCTCGCAGACGCAATCTCGGCCTCGAGGCGAATGCACGAGACGAACGCCCCGCCGCAAGCATGCCACCGGATCGCCAAGTGCCACCATAGACGCAAAATGAAGCGCTCGGAAGTAGCGGCAGCATAATGGTAAAGAACGCATGCGGATCGCCGATTAAACTGAGTGCTGAAGCATGTAGTCCAGGTGTCAAGCTGTACGGTACTCTCCTCGAAGTCGAAGCTGGTCAGAAACCTCGCACCAAACTCAGGCTAGCAAGCCTGACAAACTTGTCTACGCTGTCGAGTAGAAATGCGATGCCACTGAAGAAGCCGCCACGCGGAACGTTGCTTTACAACGGTGGCAGTGCGCCATGACGCATGTTTCGTCAAGTTGCATGCCTCTGTCTCCTATCGGGCATTTCAACTTTCTAAGTCCGGTAGTCGCGTTGGGGAGACACCTGCTTTCAACGACCATGGGCTTCCAAAGTCCGGCACACGCAGTCACTCGCCTTCCAGTCACATCCTCGCTTCGATCAGAGACCTGCTACATAGGTGTACCCATATTTTCTCCATCGAATACAATAAGGCTGCAAGCTTTTCCATCTTGGGAGGCGCCCTCCTATTCGTTTTCGCTGCCCAATATAGATTAGATGACGCATCGCTTCCTCACGAGCTCGGCTGCAGCTCGCACGAGAAACCGTGTAAAGATCTGTTCTAGAAGGAACAGCTCTAAGCAACCTATGCACAAAGCAAAAGCTACTACATCCTGTATGGATGACCCCAAGACGTGTCCCGCTTTAGTATTGGTAGCATGGGAGCAACACCTTTGTGAATTAGTCCGAGCAAGATCCTCCATGGCAACGTGTGGAGGATCGTTTCGCGCCAGGTTGCAAGCTATTGCATTGCTGTGGCACTATCGGGTACACTTCACCTTCCAGGTCCACTCCACAAGGCCGTACTCGGTCTTGCACTCGCGGTTCGCCCTACCCATAAATACAATGGCGTTTTCCATAATGAGAGCGCATCCTGCATCTGCTATTTCCTTCTCGCTGCCCATGTCGTGTCCCTGATCGATTCTTCAACGGTCGCCGTCGGCATTAGTGACCCGCAACTCGCTTCCGTTCTTGAGGTGAAATCTCAGGATCACAAAACAGTCCTATGGATCTTGAGTAGCTCGTTCCTCAGGCGGACTTGGGGGTATAATGAGGACATCACCTTGTCGCAGGTAGAATGTGAAAAGCTGGGACACATCGTCGTCCGTGTACCTTTCCAGGTGAGACTCTGAACCTTTCTATGCCGTGGGGCCTGGAGATGCGCAAGGCATATCAAGAGAGGTTATCAACAATGTTGTCCTCACTGTTTAGTAGTATCTTAATCACCATTTCGCTACCAAGCGCGATATCCCCTCAAGAGGGCTTAGGAGCAGGTTATGGTGCGTGCCGGCCGTAGCGGCTTCTTCAAGTCGTAGACAGCGATTACGGTTGCGCACGGGGGAGCTACCATCACCAATGCAGTTACGATACCCGTAATGATGATTCTCACCAGCTTCTTAAAAGGTGCAGACAACATCTTCTAGAGGATTCAACTTAGAAATTGCCTCTGGTATGTATTCATTGAGGGATAGCGAGGATTCACTCTATCGTGACCCAACGCCTTGGATTCCGGGATATCTACCACTGCTATGTTATGTTCTAGAATTATCTTACTCTTTGGACACCACTCGTTGTACAATGGCTTAATGTTCCTATCTCCCGGTTTAATGGACACGTTCTTCGATTCGACTTCTTATAAAGAACGCAAGCTTGTATTCATGAAGACATGGTAATATGATTATGCGACATCAGCAGCTCACAGCTCCCAGTTGGACATTTAGTAAAATGGCTAATCACTACCTTCTCTCCAGCGCCACTCCCATGCTTTTAGTATGCTTGCATTTCTTTTCGTGATATTGGTTCCTATTCCCGCTCGTATCTTGTGGCTTGTGGATGAATGGTAGCTTTTTGTCCCAATAGAGCATATTTCACACCCTCAACTACCACGCGTCCTTCGTGGCCCCCAACACAACAGCGTGCTCATATGGTCGGGACTGTCGAGCCTACGCTCCAGCATGCGTCTTAAACAGCTTCCTTAGTAAATCGATTATTCCACTCCGACTCAGCCTTGATGAACCCTACCCGCCCACGCCTTGGAAACGTAGGGATTGCCCGCACCTCGGTGCAGTCAACTAAGGGCTATCATTCGGCGGAGAACTCAGCTATGAGCTAGCGCGGCTGTCAGCCGTGGCTTCGAAGTCGCTGGTGATGGTATATCTACTTTACACGGTTTCGGATGACTGTCGCCGGCTCGGACTTGGGCGGCGATGTGATACCCACATTGTTTGCCAGTGCAACAGCACCGTGAGGTGTAACCTAGACTCACCTTTTGTATTGTTTTCGATCAAGGACAGTGGCATCCCGAGGTGATGCCGCCGACTTATAGCGTTCCAGCTTAATGCAATGCACGTGCTTATTGAAAACGGACTATCCCAGTCCATCGTTTCGGGCGGAGGCTTGAGCGTCCCTCAATTAGCCTGTACCGGTGAGCTCGGCAGGGTATCTGGCTCTGTTGCCCTGCAAGCTTGAGTGTAGCTCAGCCGGACTTGTACGTGTTGCGAAAAGCACAAGCAACATTGACCTGAAATCTTTCGTGAGCTGGACATTAATTTACCATTATTTATTAGAACCCTCATGGCGGGACAATACTAGGCGCTTAGCATGGTGATGACGTTGTATGCGAAACGCGTCGAGGGGGAGGGGAGAGAGGGGCTCATAGTGTCACTATAAGAGATGGAGATGGTGCATCACTTTAACTCCTACGAGGACAGAATGTAGCTACACGTATAGTTGTTCCTAGAATAAGGTTAGTCTATGAAAATATGGCGCAATAATTTGCTTGGGGCACGAAGATCCACGATTCGACCGACGCCTGCCATGACGTAACAGAGCTTCATCCTCGAGCCCCATCAGCAAGCAGGCGAACGAGAATATCACGTCCCTCCTCCACCATGTGAGACTCCTGTTCAAGTGCCGTAACGAACGGCGGTTACATGGTACCTGTCAGCCAGGATCTGTTGACGTGTGTACCTCGCGACCCCATGTGCTACCAAGATCGCTGACCGTCATACTCACTAAACGTCGCATCTGGAACGACGAGGCTGCTTCTTGGGTTCTACATGATGACTACCAAATTCGATGTAATATAGCTCAGCACACTGTTTCAACATGCCCTTGCGATTGTAACATGTCGAGACGTGGGTAGCACTTGACTTCCTTTGGATGGTGTGTGCCTGACGATCAACATACCAACACGGTTCACCGATTTGAGCCCGCGAGACATGGCACTGGGAGTACATTCAATATCACTACTGCTCACTGGTGTTCTCAAGCGAAAATAGGAGACGCATTGGGAGACATGATAGACCTCCTTCTGCACCTCGCAGTCACGATTGCACCGATCAGGGCACCTCGGCCATACCTCACGAAGCCGCCGCCCACACCTACCTGAGCACAGATCCAAGCCTCGTCCCGACCACCTCGTCAACCTGAATGCCTTCGAATACGAGGAGGGAGGGCAACGCCCGGGTTCGTCGAAAGCTTGTGGAAGCTATGATCACTATATGGACACATGGTCATTGGATGGGACTGTGACGTTGAATGTGCGAGGCCCAGTGGCAAGGATTGTTATTGTTTCCATGGCCGACAACTTCTTTTGCAAGCTGGTTCTTGTAGACGTAGAAGACCAGAAGAGCCGGGGCTGGCCGCCCACGATGGGTGACGTGAAGCCTGGGAGTCTCTCACCAGGGGTGGGACACGGCCAAGGTGACCACAACAAGACCCGCCAACGTGGTCTGCTATGCGCGGAAGCTTGTAACGGACATACAGAGGAGCCAGGATTTCGTCGCCAGCATCGCAAATCTGATTCTCACTGTGCAGCGCGGCAGCGATTCTACCTTGCGCACAACACGCGAGCAGTGGCGGCTTCATCTGAGCCATCTCCCTGCACGTACGGCTGCGGAAGTGCACCGAATAATGGCCTTCTGAACAGAATGCGAGAGAAGATTTATAGGGTAAGACATATCTGAATTAGCTATATAGAGTCATGAAGTAGAGCAGCGTATCTGCTATTGTGAAGGATTTGCATCCTTAACTATATTGTAGTGTCCTGCCGGTCACGATAGCCAGTGGCCATTCTCCGTAGGCCGAACAGGGCCGTCGTGGTTCCTGCCGTATATCCAAACCGGTAGCGTCTCAGATGCGAGATTAACACCACACGCCTGCGAAATGAAAGTTTGGGAGTTGGGAGTCTGGTCGTACAACAAATGAAGGTATGAACGTGCATTCACAAGGGAACGTGGCCGAGATCGCAAGCCTCGGCTCCATGGCAGGCGAAATGGACCGCCTACACCGCCTTGCTCTTGGTCGAGAGGTGAGCGTCCAGATAGGCCTCGAGATCGGATAAATCGTCGTCATCGGAAAGGCTGGAGTGTTTGTTGGGTATGTGGTTCGTCGGGCCTTGCTGCAAAGGAGCCTCTTTTGCTGCAACCGCAGTATCCTTGGTCGCGGGGTTGGCCTTCGTGGTTTCTGGGGTCGAAACATCTCGAGATGGGTCTTGGACCTCCTTTCGGGCATGGGCCGATGCCTCTTTCTGCGCCGTGTCCGTCACCGCGGTGGCCGGCCCCATGGCTGCCATTCCGGCGGATGCCAAAGGGGTGGACACCTTCCTCGAAGCCGGTTTTCCATGTGCTGAGGTAGCCACCGTCTTCTTCGCAACCTTGTTCCTCTTTGCGCGTGGCGTCCACTCTCCGTCTTCCGCGTCCGAATCGTCCACCCTATTGCGTCGGCGTCCTCCGACTTGTGGTTCTAGCACAGCGGGTGTGCCGCAAATGTAAGCCTCTCCAAGCTCGGTTGATGCCACCAGAACAGCGCGACCGCGTGCTTCGGAACAGCCCCTATCCTCCATGATGAGCCGGATAGCCAGCTCCGGGCAAAGCACGTATAGCACCAGCCCAGCCACATCCAATCCCCGAATCGGGCTGCGGTAGACTGCTTGACGAATCTCGGGACCCAGTTTCTTGACACAGAACTCGGCCATGACGTTCAGACCTTTTACGCCGTAGTAGCCGGTTGGGATCCCACCATTGTCTTGGAGCCGACGTAGGAAACGTATGGTTGAGCTAGCCTGCAGTAGGCCTGCGATGTGATCGTTCATGAACGTGCTGTTCCTGGAGCCATCAAGCACGCTAGCGAGATGGCTCGTGTGGGTTGCTAAGCGGTCTGCTAGCTTCCAGAAGTTGATGTTCGGATAGCCAGCTTGAAAGTACTCTTCTCGGTCCCGATCCTGGTGGTACACGCACAGTTCACCTTTCATGCTGCGAGTTACCTCTTCACGCCTGATCCCTTTGTCCTGGCAAAATTGCTGTAGCACGCTTGACCGGATCATACCACTCTCGCAACCACCATGTTCACAGTTTTCGTACGGAACGTTCGGTAGAGCCATTTCGATACGTGTAGAAGAGGGTACAATGGGTGTTGGGACTTGGGAGATTTTGGAGGACGCGTGTCGGTCGCGTGTTAGCAACTGCTTGTAGGTGCGTTTGCTCTCTCCGTTGAGCTTCAAGAGTGCAGAAACGATTGCTCCAACGAGGATAGGCTCAGAGGAGAGCGCTGTTCGCCGTTTTGGATGTCCTTGAAGATGGTTGTGCGGTGAAAACAACTGTTTGTTGGTGAGGATGGAATTGTTTGCTACCTACCTAAGGCAGCTACCCGGTGATTTGTCATTGGCGTTTATGTGAGGTGGGCCCTGATGGTCCTGGAACTTCACCTATTGCCGCGCAACGGTGACTATTGGATTCGCTGGTGGTAAATGAAAGCGGTGTCAGCTTGGAGCCTACGCGTCGGTTGTCGTCGCCAGGTGGAAGATGATGTCATATTCCGGACGTGACGAGCTGTCGCGTCTGTCTGAATTTGATCGCATCGAAAACGCCTACGCACAGCCCGGGTCCAAGTATTTGATGCACCCGCTAGTCTTGCAACTGAAGAGGGCGGGTTGCCGAGGTAGCAGGGAGGACGGGGCGGGCTTTGAAGCCTGTGGGGGAGGTGAGGACCTGGCATCGCGAGGACGGGGACAGCGTTTGTGGGAGGATGCGCGATTTCTCTGCGGAGGACGAACTTGCGATGCGACGTTGGATTGGCATGTCTTGATGAAAACACGTTTGCAACACCGTGCTGGCTCTCCCAAAGGCTCGAACAGGTGCATCTGTTATTGCTCGTTTGCTGATCCGACGGCCGCACTAACCGTTGCAATGCCTCACTCGGAGACGGGGTTTCGAGGGTTTCTTGATCTTTCAGCTTCGCTGTCGTGACCGGACTAGAACCACTGGAAGTCTCGGCTGACCTTCTAGTCAAACCACCCTAGTCGGCTTTGATCTCCCAGAGACTCCCTCCTCGAATGGTCTAAGCCCTACGTCTGCGCGTACTCGCTTGAAACCCCATCATCGCCACACATCTTGTCCACTTTATCCCGTCCGATCATAGCAACCCCTCCAGCCTCCCCTTCCACCCACCTTTCTCATCCGTCGCCACCCCATTCTCACCACCCCCCGTCCCAAAAGTAATCTCTTCATCCACGGGCCGCGCGTCGTACACCTCATCCGGTCCAACCGCCCTCTCGATCAGCGTCTCCTTTGGTGTCCACGCCAAACTCAATCCCACATACACTACGCTCGTCCCCACGAATCCCAACAACCATCCAAACGTGTACGGCCTGCTCCCCACCCCGACGTCGATGGTTGGATTGATAGAGTGGATGAAGCCCGGCATGTTCGGCGCGACGCCTGCGACGAACGCCACGACAGCGCGCCAGTTCACGCCGTACCAGTATCGGTAGATCCCGTACGGTTGATACAGCGCAAGGGTATCGTAACGCCGGTGGTGGATGACGTAGAAGTCGAAGACCATGATTGCTGCGATAGGGCCGAGAAAAACAGCGTACGCAGACATAAAGTTGAGGAACGAGCCTGCGGATTTGAGTATCTTCCACGGGACGAGGGCCCACGCGATGAGGGCGCAGAGTAGCTGACCGCGGCGGATGTTTACATATCGGGGGAAGAGGGCGGCGAGATCATTCGCTGCGGAGAGAGAATTGGCGGAAATATTCACACCCAGTGCCGCGAGTGCGAAGGAAAATGCTGCGAAGAAGCGACATGATCGGGAGGACCAGTGCGAGATGAGGGCCATGGGGTCCCATTCCAAGGTTCCGTAGCGGGCGGCACCGGCAGAGGCGGAGGCGATGCCGATGAAGGAGATGAACGTGAAGATGACGGGTAAGAATGGCACGTACATGACCTGCCATTTCACGCTGACCCTCGAGTAGCGCGAAAAGTCCGCCTGTCGATGTGTCAGCACGTCCTCTCTGAGCAGAGACGAAAGGACACGTACCTGATTGACGCTCAGCGTCGCATAATTCCCGATCACACTCGTCAAGCTACTCAAGAATGCCCAACTATACGCGCTCCCTTCGATCGTACTCTTGCGTGTAAACAAATCACCTCCGCCGTCCGTCGCTACGAACGCCCAGACCAGTATCGCGATCCACGCCACGGGCACCACGACGCTCTTCACCATGAACAGCCACCGCAGATTGTTGGGATGCATGACCAGAAATGGCACCTGAAGCAGCCAAAAGAGGAAGAAGGATACCATCGATTTCGTGTCGATGCCCTGACTCTCCGGAATATGGTTCTCCAGCGCCAAGAAACTCGGCCAGATCGCGCCTGGGGAATCATCGATTAGCCCTTGGTCTGTGATGGCGTATGCTATTCGACTTGTACGTCATCCAAACGACGTCAACGTCCTCTTCCTCTGCAGTACTCCATCCGTTTTCGACAGACGAGATATCCCCCCCACCCACTCCACTTACCAAGCATGACCCTCACCGTGTTTGCCCCATTCATAGTCTGGATCGCAAACCAGAATATGGCCAAAATGGCTCTGCTCACAATCGCGATGTAGCTTCCCCAAAACCCCCAGCTCGCTCTCGCCAGCACTGGAAACGGCGCATGATGTATGACTCCGATTGCACCATTCAGCGCAATCACAAAGCTGACGATGAAGAAAGCCAGCGCAACGATTCCAATCGCTTCCCGCCAGCTTAGGCCGATGGATATGATGCCTGCCGCAAATTGCCACGTTGCTGCGTTGAAGGCGTCGGACACCCAGTAGGCGAGGAAGGAGGTCACGCCCCACTTGCGTGCGTGGTGGGGGACGGGGTCGAGATCTTTGTTTGTCCTTTTGACCAAAGTCAGAAATTTGAATGGGGCTTGATACAGGGGTGGAGAACGAGTGTGCTCCATAGAATGGCGATGTGGTCGCGCAGCTTGGAGACGATGAGCTACCCGAAATCGAGCCGCGATTACTGGAAATGGATGCTACTTCTGCACACCGACTCACCATCGTTGATTACCCTCCGCAAAAGCAGACTGAGGCAGGCCGACCTTCAGATGGAGCCGCTTGAATGTAGGCATCGTACGCTGGAACGTAGCTCACCCTTACCTAGTAAGATTCATGCAATGTAGCAAATTGTGGACGATTCCCCAAACTTGTAGGTGTATCCCCGGCTATCGGCTACCCGCTGCCGATCCCTGTTGTGCGCGATAAGATAGCATTCCCGCAGTATCATGATAAGAACGCGGGTAGCGATAAGCTTGTATTTCCTCACACGTTACAACATGGACGTGCAATCCTCCGCCCTTGGCGATCATAGGCGAAGCGTACTGATCCAGGTCCTCGAGATGGACGCATAACGTGGACGAGCCGGGATGTAGCTCTCGCAAGGGATCGTTTATGTTTGGATCCCAACCAGCCTATCATCTTATATCTCTTGTTATGCCTTGTGGAGCTCTCATACTATACATAAGATCCTAGGCTAGTCAAGATCCAAACATGACATAATTACAACAGGGAGCTAAGCTAGGGTGGAGAGGTACCTCTACAGAGACCTTCTACGTACCCGCCGAGCTAGGTACGGCACTAGGCCTAGATAGGAAGTCTTCAATCTAGATTCGGCAGGTGAGCATCGGCACGCTGCTGCCTAGAACCCCTCTGGCGATTCCAACGTCCTGAGGTCAACGAATATGCTTTTCATACCCCAAGCAAAATTTTTGGAGATTTTTCCGACGACTACCTTACATCCGAACTACGCGAAGCTGCGCCTTGGCGTTTACCTGTATTACCTACTCTCTTTGCTACATCACCATGGCACCTGGTATTTACGAACCACTCGACCTGCCGCATGAGACGAGGATCTTGACTATTCTACCGGGTAACGACGACGAAGAAATGGTGTGCAAGTTATCCAATATGAAGTTTGCCTCGTGCGAGGCATACGAAGCTCTCAGCTATTGCTGGGGTCGCAGCGTTGCGCATGAACTCGACCTCGATACGAAGGTGCTCATCAGAGACGTGTCGCAGCCAATTCCTGATTTGCTTTCCGAGCCAGCAGCCCTTCAACAATTTCTCGACCTGCACGTGCGGCCAGTAGCCGTCAAAGACTTGCTAGGGACTGAATCCGAGTATATATACATCAGGTTCGGCGGTCCCCTCCCAAGCGGTAAGATCGTCTGCAACGGTTCAGAACTCACCGTTGGTGGCGAACTATTCCGAGCGCTAAGATATATACGGGACGATGAAACACCTCGGCGGATCTGGATCGACGCAGTTTGCATAAATCAAGATGATCTCCAAGAGCGAGCAGAGCACGTCAAGATCATGGGACAAATCTACCAGAATGCGTCCATGGTGCGAGTCTGGCTGGGAGATACCACTGGAGAGGAACATGAATTGGGACAGACTCTAAGAGGTCTCCAGGAGATATTCACGGACTGTGTGGACGCTTCGGAGGACAACGAGACGCCAGCACAACGTAAGAAGCTATTTCAGTCTCACCCGGAGTGGAGGTCTATCAATTGGCACGCGCTTGCGGACTTTTTCGACCGCGCTTGGGTAAATGTCTCCACACACTCAGATGCAAGGGACACCGTATATCTAATGAGATCTCAGTTTGAGCGCATCTGGGTTGTACAAGAACTTGCCAATGCACGAAATGCCATCATCCAGATTGGGCGCTACCTCATTCACTGGGACGCAATGGAGAAAGTCATCGCCTTGCTGAGGCATTACGGGGGTGACGGCCATATACCCCATAGTTCCGGTTTTGAAAGGGCGAACGAAATAAGACGCCTCCGGGAGACGAGACAGTCTGGCCGACTCATCTCCGAAGTTGAACTCCCTTCGAAATTGAATACCCTTCGCGGCTTCAAGAGCACTATGCCAATGGACAAGATATATGGCCTGCTAGGGTTGATGGACCCCGCCATATCAATAGAAGTGAGCTACACGAAGAGCGCAGAAAGCCTTTTCACAGATCTCGCCGTGCGATATCTACAAAGCGGCTGTATGGATATGCTGTATTATTGCAGCGAGCTACATCAGCCAAGTGCATTGAGTCTCCCGTCGTGGGTTCCCGACTGGACTCGACAACGGTGGACAAGACCTTTCCTGATGCGTGGCTTGCCATCCCATGCAACCCGCGATACCAGGTTTCGGCCGATGGTCGATCCCGACAGCCAGACCATCCGCTTGCGTGGGCGCCTACTGGACAAGATATTGCTAGTCAATGACCAGGCTGAGATTCCCGTAGCCCAGTTCGAGCCATATGATCGGTCCGTCCACGGCGATGCCCAGGCGCACAGGAGGTATACGGTTGAAGTGGAGCAGCGCAGGATGCGCGATGCATTGGAGCAATCGGTTCGACTCGCATGGCCGAACTCGGATAGATTCACGTGGGAAAAGTACGAAAACATGTGGCGCACCTTCATCTGCAATCGCCTTGTAGATGGTAGCGTTCCTACCGAGGATTATGGGTATGCGTGGGAGCTTTTCATGAGAATGTTGCGCTGGCAAACGGCGAACAAGGACGAGGACAGGGGCGGATGCTATTATGAGGAGGTGGTCCCTGTGGATACGACCGGCCTCCGTGAACAACAAAAACAGACAAAAGGCGAGGCCGGACTATTGAGATACGGTGGCGCGCACACAAGATGGTGCTATAACCGGCGCTTTTTCGTCTCTTCTGCAGAAAGATACGGATGGGCTGTGGACGGAACGAAGGCGGGTGACATTGTCGTAGTTTTGTACGGCTGCCCTTACCCATTTCTATTACGAGAGAGCAGCGACGGATCGTATAAGATCCTCGGCGATTGCTACGTTCACGGATTGATGGATGGCGAAGCACTGGAGGGAGCATTTGAGGAAAAAGAATTCGTGATCTCGTAGCATTATCAAGACCATACGAATGTGTTTTCTTTGGTATACGCACCATGTTGGCGAAGTGTCTCCATACTGCGATCGGGAATGTCCATAGGACAGTGGACTTCAGCGGCACAGAGAGTGATAGATCACGCTGGGGTGCCAGACGGTACGCTGCACGCAATCGGGAAGCAAAAGGATGCAGTATGCGTGGGGGCTTTATCTCTACTGTAAGAGTCGCCCGAGGAGCCACCGCCGCCGTGTTCGCCGTCTTTAAGGCTAATCTCGATCTGTCGGTCATGTGATCGGTGTGTCGCCGCTGATTGGCCGTGGTTCCGGATCCGCTGGTTTTTCCGCGCCGGGGCCCAAATTCTGCCGTCCCACCCGCACCCCGCCCTCCCTGAATCATGTCCATGCCCCGCTGCTCGCTGCAACCCTCCGGGTTACTCGAAACAGGCATCCTGTCTGCTGTCCAAGAATCCTCCGGTAAGTACCAAACTTCGCCCAGTCCACGGGGCTCCCTATTGTCCTCCAATCCGTCGCAATCCGCGATAGTCACTCACGATGTCCTCACAGGCGACCACCCTCAAGCCCGCCGCGCTCTCCCGCCCGCCGCTTAACGCTATTGCCCCGCGTCTCCGCGCCCGCTTCGACCCAATCTTCGTGCGATACCATGAGGCCTACGCTGTCGGCCGTCTGCACACGCACCAAGTTCCCATCACCGACTTCCGCGCCAACCCTCGCAAGTACATCACCAGCTTCGGCAAAGCAATCGCCGACGCCCCAAACGTTGGCCGCATTAGCGATATCGAGTGTCCTGTGGACAATGGCAAGAACAAGATAAAGATCCGAGTCTACGAGCCGAGAGAAGGCGCATTCGAGGACGAGGGCAGAGGGAGGCCGGTGTTCGTAAACTACCACGGCGGCGGTTGGGTCTTTGGCGATATCGACACGGATACGGAGCACTGCAAGCGCATCGTCAACGGTACGGGCGCTGTTGTCTTCGACGTGGAATACCGCTGCTCGCCAGAGCACCCGTTCCCCGTGCCTGTCGAGGACGCGTGGGATGGGCTGCTGCACGTCGTGAAGACGCAGGCTCAACCTTTTGACCTCGACACTTCCCGCGTCGCAGTCGGGGGCCCATCGGCAGGCGGGCATCTCAGCGCGGTCGTCGCCCAGCGCGCGCGGGACGCCGGGATACCGCTCGTGCTGCAGCAACTACATGTGCCAGTGTGCGATATGGATCAGTTCGACGAGCAAGGGCGGGTCAAGGAGGACGCACCGTACGAGAGTTATCGGGAGATGTACGAGACGGTCCCGCTGAGCGGGGAGCGGATGGAGTATTTCGCGCGGCATTTCCTGGGGGTGCCGAGAGAGCAGGGAACGTACAATGTGAGCTCAGACGGTCGCACCTTGGATCCCGCCGTTCAAGAAGTGGCTGCTAATACCGTCGCAGAATCCTGCCGTGTCGCCCATCCGTGCTCCGTCACTCGCGAATCTTGCGCCCGCGCTGGTCGTCACGGCGGAGATGGATCCGTTGAGGGACGAGGGATACGAATACTACAAGAAGCTGAAGGCTGCTGGGAACGAGGCGGAATATTACATGATGCCAGGCATGCCGCACACCGCGGCGATACTGGACGACATCTGCGAAGAGGGTAAGAAGTGGAACGACATGGTCGTCTTATCATTGAAGAAGGCCTATGGGCTATCTTGATTCTTACGCCGAGACAGCTGCTCCGCACCGTTGAGAACTTCAATATACATCGCTCAACCGCAGCCCGCTTTGCACCGGCCATCCCTCCGTTCTGTGTGCCACTCGTGAATGATCATGTGTAGGGAAGGTGGCGTCTTCCGACGTGACTTACGTGTTGGCCATGTCAAGCTTCTTCCCCAAAGGCACCAATGAAGCGACGGAGACCTCCGCGTTATTCCAGCAGACCGGGCGCAGCGTGCGAACTAATAAGGCCTCGAGCAACTCGTTGCTTCCCCAGGACTGTTTCCGACGTCGTTTCGACGTGCTGTTCAACAACGTCCGCAGCTCGGCGATGCTATGCTTCTGGTGGGGTGGGAAACCGTTCTCGATGCGCTGATGCGCTCACCGCCGTTCGGCATCTGCAGTAAAGTCGCGAGTATGGCTGTTCGAAACTGTCACGAGGATGTGCACTGTTGTATATGGCTTCTCTTTCGCTTCTGTCACAATCGCCCGCTTCCTTCTCCGGAACGGTGGCCTCACGATTAATGTGGCTACCGCCGCCCGTTCTCGTGCTAGAAATGGTGCACGCGGTGTCGTTTTGAGGTACCGCGAACCCTGGCCGATGCGCCATGGACAGAGCTCGGCGAGATCAAAACACAGCTTCCTCCGTAGAACTATCCCAACAGCAACGAGGAAGGAACTAACGAGTATGGTACCAAGGTCTATAGCGATCTAGACCGACGATGCTTGAATGACAGACATCAACATTCGTGGGACGATATCACTAGCCGGATAAGTGGGCGACTTGCGCTGTATCGGTAGCCTGATGTTGTCTGGATGCGTGTGTTTTGAAAGTGGACAACGTGCCGTATGACTCTATGGACCCGGCGGTATTTGCAGCACTACGGTGTAAAGCTCGCATGGCATAGACCACAAGACAGTCGATGTGGCGATCGTGTCCAGGCACCCTGCTGTTGCGACTATCGGCCACACTCGACCATCTTTCCACCGCCGTGATCAGGCCTTCATAGCAAGCAAACACGGTTCGCACATTGCGCGTTCGGGGTGCTTCACTGTTGTCCTTGCCGGAGCACTGTTCCCGCGAAGCGCTGAACGTGGCTGCTTGGCGGTGAGAACATGCCGATGACAGAGATGGAGCGGCCGTAAAAGCCTGTATAGAACTCACTCGTAGGTCACGTGACGGGATGGGCTGCTCGTGCGAGTGTGGATTGTTGACGTGGCAGATTGGTCATGGAACAGCCCGTATAAGGAGCACGAGCGGTCTGCTCCATATACCTTACAAGTTTCACCGGATTCCACCTTACATGTCCGACATATTGGGACTTTCAACAGGCCATGCCCGTAACCCGTAGGATATCTGCTAATCACCACATCCCGCATTGCAATGCGGTAGGTTACTAAGGTAGCTTAGTTTTACATCCCCTTGTAAGTCTCGCTCGTCTGTATACTTGCGATCTTCCCAGGCCCTCGCTTGTTTAACGCGAGACAACCGCTGCATACGCTTGTTCGGCGAGCTTTTATGAGCGCCGCTTTTCTCGGCTTCCTGGATTTGCCTACGGAGTTACGTGTCACGGTGAACCTACATTGGGAAAGATGGGGTTTCGCTCGATAAAAGACGTCGTCTCAGGTACGAGTGCCTAGCGCCCGTGCAGATTAAACAGCACGCGTTAAGCTTCGCGCCGTCCCTGCTCTATTAGAGATTTTACTAGAAATCCTTGCAAACGCCGAACCTTTTGTTACCATGATTGTTAGAACGCTACTATTGGCAATTCTTGCGACACACTGTACCGTACACGAAGAGGCGGAGTTTCGTAAAGTGTCTTATCGGTAAGAAAAATGTCAATTAACTACTCAGACTTATCCACAACGCCCGTTTTCATTCCTTCAATTGGTACGAATTGGTAGTCTGCCCAGTGAGATGTATGTAGTGGTCGGACCTCTGAAGCCCCTTCTAGTAGGTAGTGTCACGCCTTACGATAATGATCAAAACCTACGCTGAAGACGTAGGACGGGGCTGTACAAGGGCTGATCTTGACCTGGATTTCCAGATAAGTCCCTCACTATGTTCTCGTCGACCAACCCACTCTACGAATTATGTGCTTAGGGAAACTTCGTGTTGTACAGTTTAGGACGCGGCGGGCTTCGCACCCTTGTGATATACCTTGTGGACCATGCTTTTGTTTCTGAAAGGGCGCGAAATGATTTGCTGCAGTTCATCAAATTGTCCCACGATTACGACATTCGAGTTCAGATCGTCCTTGGGCTTCCCCGCTCGCGTGGAATCTTCAAATCCGCTGAGGACAGAATGAAGTTGAGGCAGCGGTTTCGTATCTGCAGAATTTATGATCGGGTCTGGGTATCTGACCACCGCGGCGGCGCATTGGATTTGAGCCTTATGAGTCCGACCTCACGCTCGATTTCGAAAAGCAGATGGATGAGGTAGCATGAGAATGAGTGGCTATATACTAGGGACATGTGGACTTGTAGGTAGGATATGTTCGGAAGGCTAGGTTAGGCAGACTACGTAAGCTCTGTTGTGATTCGCTTCTAAAAGCTAGGGACGGGACACTACATCGACCACAAGTAGCGTAGAGGCTTTGATACCAAACGTTATGCTACGGGAGTAGTTCTGAGCGGGGTTCTTGACTATGGGCATAGGCGTTGTATTGCATCACACTTTAATTACGCCTTGATCGATCAAGACGATAGCATTTTCTATTGTAAGAGATAATCCGTAACTACTCTCCGATTCCGTGTACGTTATGTCGTGGTTGTATATGCTACGATGGACATGCATGTTCAGATGACAGAATCAATCTACATCAGTAGGTAATGGTGGCCCTAAACGCAAATGGAGAACCGAATGACGTCGTAATCTCCACTTGGATGGCTGCAGCTAGACCTACACGAGCTAATGATTTATACCGAGTAAAGTGCAAACGTTTGAATTATACCACATACCCAATGCAAGTCAGCCGTGCGGATTCTGATAGTGGTCCATTGGCGCTATAAATACCTCGCACCGTATTAGGCAGTCCCCGGTGGTACTTGTTCGACCAGGCTGAACCCCAACGCCATCCATTCATCGCGAAAAGTCGCGCTGGCGGCCGACGATTACGGTAGACCCAGACAACGCTCGGCAGCCTTCATGCTAATAGATACGGGATCAGCGTCGGTAGCCATTACCTGTATTGGTTTCTCGAGGCTGCCGTCGGACAATCCATTACGGCCAAGTCAGGAAGTCGTTCGGGTCTTATTCGTAACCGTGAAGACGTACGCTCATTGGTCGAATAACAACGTGGGCATGATATGCGAGAATGGCACACTTAATCAGCAAGCCACGAATACAGACTCATCTACCTGGCGTTGAGGTATGAATAATGCAATACTTACTAGGCGCAAGGCAAGAGCTGAAGATGCCCGTAATGCGAGACGTGGTAAACAATATCCGTATCGTGTCCAATGGCGTGCTTGAAGAACAGCCTGAAGGATCTGTAAAGGAGCCGCTTGCACGCAGCAGAGCTGCCACGCGGCCCGAGGACATAACATACTCTAGCCGTTTCGTCAATCGCGCAGATGGACTGCTCTATTGTAGCATCGTTCTAGAGGCGAAAAGGCTAGTCCACCGCTACATGCGCATGGCGATTGGTAGTTAATATAAGACGCCCTAGGCGAGAAGCATGCCATCTCTGAATTGAATTTTCAGTGAGATCGATACTTGCATCGTCTAATTCAACATGACATAGCATACCTGGTGTCCTTCGAGTGCGTTGAGGTCATTGAACGTTTCAGGACGTTGTTCGAGTTGTGGCCTTTTTCTACCTATGGATTAGAGGCATACTGGCAGCTGACCGGCCGTTTTGGTCCCAGGATGGGGTTGACGGTGGCCACGAGTCACGTTCTTGAGAAGGGCACGCACACTCTCGAGGCACAAGCCACCATTATCTTCTTTCGCCAATCTGATCACGTGTTGCTAAGCGACGTTCTTAAGAATAGCTATAGTGTTGACTTGGTAATCTGTCGAGTGGTGGTTCTTGGGATTGAACCATAGTACACCAACCGCTGTTAACTGTTGCATCACTCACCTCACTTTCGTCTTCCTTCATCTTGTACACTAGCTTCCAGATATCTACATGTACCAATACCCAATCTTTCGCATTATTCGAAAACATTTTCATGTACTAACCTCGGCTGCCCCTCCTACACCATCTCATTACAACCCAGTTTACCTGCTCGATTGCGAGCTCGAGGATGGAGTGTACTGTTTCCGTGCCCATATTTTCGTGCCAATCAGTGTGTAGTAATGCGATACGAGTTCATAGTGAAGCACAGTGAGCGCCTCTGTAAGAATATACCCCGGCATGCTAACGTGGAGTTGCCCCTGGACGGCTCTCGAACAAGGAAACGCAACATCAGAGCGCCATCTTGTGCAGGGAGAACAAGAGCTCTCCGTTATGACGTCTATCCCTCGGGCACCAACCACGTCAAGTGATCGAGGTGTCAAGAAGCCGAAGTGAGTGATTACGGAGCGCCAGATTGGATGACGCGCAGTTGTTCCTCTTGCAGGCCACGGAGCAAGGGCAGCTACGCCTACATCGTCTGGTCTTTTCCACTTTACAATGCTTACAGAAAGCGAAAAGAATGCGCCTATTTATGCGCTAGGACATGTTCGTACAAGCAGGTTGGGTTCGCCGTTCGGAATCCGTGTCAACCAGACTGCTATGTCATTAAGATGACTCCGGTCTTTTGATGAGGAGAGTATAGCATGTCTGTAGACTGGCGCAGCATAAGTAGTGTACAGCGTCAATTCCCAAGACTACCGCAAGAAGTATATACGTTGGCACCGCATGGTTGGGGAAGACCCAAGCTTGATAAAGTGCGATCAATGGCATACGTGAAATTAATTCGACTGATATATTGTTCCCGCACCCTACGTCCTTGAGTGCGATGTATCTAGGAGAAATAGCTGGCGTAAGTTTCTAAGAGTATCGTTTCCACTTCAAGTAAGAATAATCTTACAATAGATGTTGGTGATGATTCGTATCCATCTTGCGTACACTTGGACTCGTGTTCTCAACGCGGCGGGAACATCGATCGCTGTTCTGGGGGGCTTGGATTCATATATCGAGTGAGGGACATGATTAAGGAATCTAGTTCACGATGGAGGAAACTAGGATCGGTGTAAGACAGTGCCACCTTGGACAGACCAGACGATTCTCGACTAGCAGCACCCATGTGATTAGGTACAGACCGGACCTTTGCCTCCTCGGGCAGACGCTTTGCGCAACACACGTTCGGAAATGGAAAACTTGTTATGCATTACGTCATGTGGACAGACCAAGTTGACCAGAGACGCTTCGTTACTCCGGTCCCAATCTGATCAAGTTCTAGTCTCTCACGCCTTCCTCTCAGCATCTACAACCACACTGAACTGCCCCGCGGCCTCCACCGGAATCACATCACCCTCATCCCCGTGCACAAGGAAATCGTCGTTGTTCAAGTGATGATGCCTCCACCAAAAGATCGCAGTCTGTACGAACAGCGCAATCGCAGGTCCTGCCCACACCCACTGGGTTTTCGGTCAGTACGGTCATCTCAAGCGGGTGGGTCGCACTTACAATCAGATGTGGATCTACAATGGCCGGGATCAGAATCTCGCTCATCGCGACACTCAGGGCCGTATTGAACAAGAACAGCGCTACAACGATACTCTTCATGCGCGGTGGTGCGCGGGCATACGCCAATTCATAACCGGTGACGTTGACGAAGACTTCGGAGATGGCACCCAGACTGACGTTGGGAAGCTGCCACCAGATGCTGATGGGACTGACGTCATCGCACGTAGAGGCTGCGTAACCGCATGGTGAGGTCTTGTACACGCGGTACTGGATGATGGCGCCGATCACGCCGGATATCGCTGCAAGGAGGAAGCCGGTGGTGATGCGGCTTATGCGACCGAACTTGATGTTGTAACGGCGCAGCAGAGGGTAGAGTCCGTGGCTGAGGATGGGGGTCACGATGAGGATGGTGAGCGGGTTGAGCTTGGCGAGGAGGTCGTTGGGGGCCCCGTTCGTCGTCATGGCGGCCCCTTGGTTGGAGCCCACGGCGCCGATGCCGCCGTCGTTCATGTACCAGACGGGCATGTAGAGAAAGATCTGACACGCGACGAGGGTCCGATATACATCGGTCACGTCCTTGTCCGTCCACGACACGGTGATGCCTTTGCTGGATAGTGCGGATGGTTTTGCCACCTCCCAGTAATTCTTGCCCCAAAGTCTATACCTGTTGTGCTTGATTGCCGTGCCGATTATTTTGAAGAACTGGGGGATGTCCGACCCGGAAGGTGGCAGCTTGACCAGTCTCTTGTTCATGAAGATCAGAAGAATGGGAAGCAGAAAGTACACGATTCCGGGCAGCAGAAAGGCGGCCCAGAACCCGACGTATTTCTCCGTGTATACACAAGCAATGGCGAAAAAGGCTCCAACATTTATGAATGCGTAAAAATAGAGGCATATGCGCTGGATCGTAGTTTCGGGGTCGACAATGACTCTTTCTCCACTTCGAAGTGTCTTGACGTACGGCTTCTGGTGTTGATACTGATCGAGTAGTATAGGCGAAACGTTTGGTTTGAACATGCCAGCGCCGATGGCAAGCAATATGAAGCTGACCATGAACGGTGCCAGACCTTTGCCAGCTTTTAGGAGTGACGGGGCTGCACCACCGATCATGATTACGTGTGAGACGCCGCCGATGACCACGCCCCAGACGATCGCTTTGAACCTACCTATCTTCGCATCGGCAAGCCATGCTCCGAAAATGGGTATGGTGTACGAGAGGAAGGTGAACAGCAGGCCCATTGCCGACGCGAATTGAAGACCTTGATTACTATGGGAATTCATCCATCAGCTCACCACCTCGGTACAAGATACGAGGGAGAAACCTACAGGGCTCCGGCATGTGCATTGGGTTTGTCCTTTGGAACGGCGCCCGCTCCATTTCCGCCCTTGGGGAGAGGAAATTGCATGTAGTTGTTGAAAACACCCTTGGCGCCATAGTATGATGCGCGCTCCGCGACTTCGACGAAACAGATAAGGTATGCGATAGATGGGATGCTGCCGGCCACCTTCCTCAGTGTCGATGCTTCTTCTCGAGTAGGTGCAATGTATTCCTCTAACGGCGTATCAGAGACAGCTTCGAGGTCATGCTTCTCATGGCCTGTGGGACGGTGGTCTTGCGCGACAGCTGTTTCCATGTCAGGCAAGTAAGATGGATTTCCTGAATAAGGCGCCTACATACCCATGGTGCTGCTTGGCACTCGAGAACTGGGAGACGGAGAACTTATCGTCGAATTTCACCAAGCTTCCGCACAAGCGTTGAGGCGCTCATATATGGCTCGGCCTGGAGCTTATCTCGGGTGTAACCATGGCGCTTAGAGTACGTCGTACCGTTGCATGCGGGACTTGTATGCGCCATCTTGTGGCGTGTAGCGACATCGTTCGACATACCAGAAGCACGGCGGCCACTCCAATCAAGAATCGGTCTGCCGATGCAAGCCTACCGCGACGGGGCGAGTCCGCGCGAGTGGGCACTCCTAAAGAGCAATTGTCGGGTATTGATCCCACGTTGGTCAACTTGAGCCGGAAGTGAGCGAAAGAAGGTGTTAGCTAGACGATGATTGGCCGATTTGCAATCTGGCCCCGTTATCGCGACATGCGTGTGCCGCGTGCGCCAGACACTGCCGAATTTACGTGCTTTATGGATCACAGGGGTTCATTTATTCGTCTGCGGCGCGAACGGTTAATAGTCGAAGTCTAGGACATCCTGGACATGAATCTATCGTTCGCTTCGAGTAGGACGTTTGGCTCATTTGCTGTCGCACGCTGCGCAGTTTGGCAGCTCTGTGGCATTACAGAGGGATCTCTCGGGGCGACTGCGATCGTGGGCATGCTTACTGTAGCGCGATGATGTTCAGTGTCGTCGGAAACGACATCCTTCATCCATGCTAGGTGATTGCAGAGTAACTTTTCGCAATGTCGCGGAGTAGCAATGCCGCGTGGGGGATCCCATTACTGCCAAGCAGAGTCATCGAATCGTCGGCGCCTCATCCCGTCTGATGCTTGTTTCGCTCGAAAGCAGGCTGTCGCTGGTAACTATGAGTTGTTTTAGGCAAGCTTTTTGAGCTTGTGGGACAGCTTGCTGACTTTCGGGTCCTGCGCGTCTTACCCGGAGCAAGGTGCGCAGTTATCAGCACGGGAGCGCACAACCTGGCACCAGCGTGCCGATCCCGGCTCCAGAAACCCAGGCCTCGCTCAAGCAGCTGTTTTAACATCAAGTCGATCATGCCAAAGTTCTACCCAAGAGCCGTTGATGAACACGTATATAGGAATGAAAGATCATACGGCTGTGACGTTTCATTTGTTAGCCGGCTCACGCTAGTCTCGATTCGGAAGAAGACATTGGTTCAAAGCAACACCACAAATCAAGCCTTCGATGTTATCTTGAAATTGGTTTTTGCATGCCACCACTGCTCCCATGCTCCTTACGCTATCTCCGCGCGTGTTGACGATTGCGCACTCCGGTTGCGCACCAACAACAACATGACCAGCTCCGGGTACAGGTTTCCGCAGCATTATCTGACCCTATGGAAGCCTACAATAAAACATCCATGTTGTAAGCTGGAAATAGTCCGGACTCCAAAATGTATCGCCTGCTATGGCTTCGCCCAGTGCACGAATACAAGACAATCGTAGCTCCATGTGACGTCTATGTACGCCTTGAGTATGGCTGCTTTGTACAAGCGTATGACGTAAGCCAGTCGATTTGGAATGAAAACATATAGGCATGCTGAAGCCTTCCGTACGGTATGTCTGCTAGGCATAATCTCGATGTGGCGAAGTTGGTGAAGTTCTCACGGTGACAAGTCGTTAAGCTTGGTGCCGCAAAAGCTGCAGTGGGCACAAAGACTACCTGAAACTTCGAGCCGAAGTTACAGATTGTGGAAGCACTTCCAACGAGAATCTGCAAGGCAAGAGTTGTCTTCGTCCATCTGGAGGCCATGTCAGTCATGTACGAACTTTGTCACCGCTACTTTTTGTCCGTAGACACGATATGGTAGCGCTTCTTCGCGCTTATTTTGTTTGCGCCATCTAGGGACCGTACGCGGATCGCCGAATCGCCATGACTTCGCGTCAAGCTGTCACTGCTACCATAGCCGTACGGTGCTGGGTTCGTGCGCACATGATCGACGCTTCCGCGAGAGCCAAGCCAGGGTAATGGCCACGGAAGGCTCAAAGTCTGAGAGATGTGTTGCGAAACCACCGGCGTCTGGCATATCGGCCAATATGAGATTTTTCAACAGTGTCTGACGGTAAATCGTGATGACCAGGTTTCGCAGCACAGAATCAGCGTATGCTAATCAGCGTATGCTGAGATGACTAATGCGACGGCTACGTGATTAAGATGCGGCTTTGCAGTCAATTTTCGATGACCACTGCCAAAGCCTTCGTAGAATCCTATTCCCGCGTGAGTACCGGTAAAAGTGAATGCACGCGCCGGCCACGTCAAGCTGGGGATGGGAGAAGGGAACAATTCCTGCAATCCACTACTATCCGAAAGTGAGGCTCGTACGTAGTATGCATTGACAGCTTTGAGCCGATAGGGTGACCCAGCTTATGGTCTCGAATGCTGTCATGCTTCGAATGGTTCCGGCTGGAGCAAGCGAAGGACCTCTGGGGCCCATGCGTCGAGATCTCCATTGGCGACTGTACAGTTGATACGTGCCACAACGACACAACGACGACATAGATGCTAGACGAAGGCGAGATCAACGGCAAAGCAGATGGTGGTCTGCGTTCTGGTGACGTGCAATTATCTCGCTTCGGATCAGCCCACTGATCGCGTAACAGTGGCATAGGGAATACTCATTGGAGATTTGTGCTGCTTGGAGACTAGATGCTTCCTTGACCGAGGATTATTGAGATGGTTGGGAGTCGCGCATTCGTTATCAAATGTAGATGGCTCCCAAGACTTTCTACCATACTGCTGCTCTATCCGTCCGTCGAGCCGTAAGTCCCGTCGATGCAACCTGCGGCGCTATTTGCGGGGGTAGATTCGGAGATGGAAAAGACCCAGGAGCTTTGCTTTCTACTGGACCCGGCATAGAGTATTGTAACGATAGGAGTGTGAGAACTTTTGAGCTGTGTAGGTGCCCCGCCTCTCAACAGGCCACCATCGCTGCTAACAGATAGCCATTCTCCCCATGTCTCATGCACGCGAGGCACAATGAACGGTGTATGTCTTTGGTAATATTTACAGGGTCGGGGCCGGATAGGCTCCCTGAAAGATGAAAATTACGCCCGCGTCCAAGCACGTTGCCCACGCATAGAGACTTAGACCTGCGGTGGACGTGAAGTTGTTTTCGAATCGTAAAAGTTATATATTGCCCAAGTATTCACCGACGCCCTCACGTTCAAGAGGATTTGTCATGGCCTCGATTCATCCGAACAGCCAAAGGGGCTATCGCCGCCGGCGCTACGGTGCGTCGTAGATTACAGCCTCTTGCGAAGCAAGGTTGATTTTCTCCAATAGGGTGACATAGGAAGCTGGGAAGCAGACTTCTTGCACTGATAGAGATACCGCTTTGCGCTCTGGGGTCGCCGTGGAGAGGTAAGGAAGGAAAAGGCAACCACGTTGAATGGGTCTGGGGAACGGCGATTTCTGTTCGTGCGATGTAGTAAGCTTGTCGTCCCAGTGTGATCTATTCAAGATAGTCTGGGGTCGGTGGAGGCGTTTTGGTCTTGTGGCTGCCCACGCTGGTGGCACAGACGCCACTCATGGTATAACTCCGCGGACCTCAATGGCGCCAACCACGAGCTGCCGAGCGAACCCACTTGTACTTTCCCCGAGGTGGATTTGATAGCCGCATGTACAATACCAGACTTGCAACGCAGACACAACCCAGGTAGAAAAGGGAAAAAAGGTTATCGTCTCTGGCGGTATGATTGGGATATCCCTATGCCCGACATTCCCAGACTACTGCACGGCAGAAGCGGGATTGCAACAGAGGGCGAGGACTATCGGTCTCATCTTGCCTCCGGAGCAGAAAATGGCTGTCGATTGCGTCATGCCTGGAGAAATCGAGACACCAGCTTCCCCGGGAACCTCCAGCGCATTCCTGCCAGAGCCCTTGACGCTGCTATCGAACCTATTCGCCGGCTGCGATAGACACATCAAAGCTATGACGGGCGAGACCGGAGAAAATTGAATCGGCGCATGATGATGTGATTGAATGGGGCCACACCAAGTACACGAGCAGAGGATTTCGCGCCCCGGACAGAGAAAGTGTACGACCTATGGTTCGAGATGGTACATCCAGAGAGGTGTGGTTTCCCAGGAGCCTCACCTACGGGGGAGCGAATCTTGTCGCTAGAGCGAGAGAATATGTGATCAAAGTGATGAATAACGCTCCCAGGTGGCCTGTCCAAGCAATCACTAGGAACACGGAGAGAGACGCGGCCAAGGAAATAGCTGCTATAGGCATAGCTGTGGTCCATGCCAGCTGTGACGATAATGATTCGTTGGAGAATGCCTCCAATGTTAGTACCTCTTTGACAGATGGGCCGGGATCTCTAGCTCCCCTTATAGACTGGCGGATGATGCTGACGGAATTGAGGGCGTTAACACGGCCTATGCCGTAATAACGGGCAGGAAGCACCTGTTCCAAGGCAGCTCGCGGACTGAATATGATGAGATTGAAGAGCGCCATTGCATGGCCATCGCTTACTCAACCGCGTTCAATTTCACCCTAGGGCATTACGTCTGGTTGACGACCCCTTCAGCGGCACCAGTGTAGGACTAAGCGGCCACAAGCCCACACCTTATCCATGACGTTTTGCAGTGTCTTATTCGTCTCTTGGGCTTTTTATATGCCTTGTTCCACATTTTTGTAAGCGATCATCCAAGCGAAAACGTCAGTGGCCGACTCATGGGCAGCCAGAAGCTCATTCAAGGAAGGCTCAAACAATAAGATGTAGACAGACCATTCCGCTTTATCCTTAGGTTCAAGAAGGGTCGTACCACAGCTAGGCCCGTCGTGTCCATGGAGGTGACCCTAACCCTAATTATTGTCCTTGCCCAGATGGTGGTCAAGTACGACTTCGGGCTCATGTTATAAAACTCTGTCTGGAGGAGCTGTGTACGTGTTAGCGTTGTCGAATCGAATCTGATGTGTCGTCGCTTTGGCTTATAGATATGAAAGAGACTATTAACTGTAGCCGTGTGGCTCTGACCTAAATCGCTTCCCACCATACTTACTCTAGTCGAACAAGCCAGCTTTGGATACTATAAAGAGGAAAGTCTATCGCGCCTCTATTACATCGACACGACCAACCTAACTGGAGGGGACGAGCCGCTTGACGGTTACCTCCACCGAAGCATCCGCCAGCATGTTATGATACTCGAACTCGGCGGAGAAGTTCTGCGACAGCACGACGGCATGCTAACCCTTAAAGACCTTGTAAATCTTGTCTTTATTACATGCGTTGACGACGTTGGTGTAAGGCAGGAAGTCCACCGTTGAAGCTTGGTGCGAGATGGCAGTCACGGTAAAGGCGATATCTGCCTATAAAGCGCTGAGAAGGCCCGGTCCAGGACAACCAGAGCCCTGCGTGGGTGACCGTAAGCACCGAGACAGACTCGGTGCTTGCCCCAGAGCAACTTTACGGAGAGCGGGACCGGCAGCCATAGGGACGAGACGATGTTCAAGCTGACGGTAATGTATCTGAACAGGATCGAATTTGAAAGCACAGCGGCGGATAGACGGCGGAAGAGATTGCTTACACATTTTGCTTCTGGATGTCGAGCGTGAGCTTATGGGCGGCGTAGTCAGCACAGGGGCACAGGCTGCAATTGCACACTGCAAAGGCTAACCCCAAAGCCAAATAGAAATTATTACCATGTTCAAAACGTTATGTGCCACCTTCGTGGTAACGTTAGAGCGTATATTAAGGAATAGAAGTCTCTAAAGGCATTGGTAGCTACAGAAGTAGCGCCTAGGTCACTTTGGAAGGTCACATCGCACTTTGCAGAGACAACTTCATTAGTGCCAACCCTCGCGTTACATCGGACAGAATAGTAGATGGTGATGATTAGATATACCACAGTGGTAGGGATGCTAGCGAACCAGATAGCATAAGCACTCTTTGGGCTCACAGTCCACGGGAAGAGCCGTTGAACAGTCACCGTGGCGAAGAAGTAGCCCAAATTACCAATCATTTAGTCCGTAAAGAAAGATTAGTAGGCGTAAGCTCATGCTTCATTGGACGTTCTTTTGGTGATAAAACGTACTTCGCCAATGGCTGCATAAAGTCAACTAGACGGACGTCCTGATTATGTGGACCAATGAGCTTGAGGCTTAGGACCAGACTTACATCGTTAGTTGAGACTTCTTTTCGTAAATACATAATATAAAACACCTGCGGTGGGTTAGAAAGCCACAGATGGGATTGCGGCACAAGGACACAACCGCACAAGCATCATCCAAGCCCACTCCTTTAATAATAGCACCATTCTAAACGGCTATAGTGATCGTGAGGGCTATAAAGTAGACATGGCAGTAATGGCCGGTGGTTGGGTTGTATTTGGGTTGACAAAGTGCGCTGGCGCGCCGTTAGGGAGTGGCTGGTTGGCCAGTGGTTTGGCCATCATCGCGGGCAATCTAGCTCTGGACGTTGTGATATATTCTTAGACTGGGAAGGCAAAAAAGGGCCAGCAAAGCAAATAGTATGGCGCCCTGTGAGTGAGCCAAGCACTGGAAGCGTCATTGGCAATGTTTCTAGAATTCTGGGGCCTCCATGCATGACACGGCGCTCAGCCAACATGCATTAATCTATCTTGTATGGCGACGGTGATTTGAGAAGACAAGCATTGCCATTGTATATGCGAAGTCCGCACCGGAGAGGGTGGAGAGATCTTGATGGACTTAAGCTACACAACGTATGTATGCTTCACAAGGAAATTTGAGGGCATCCCCTTGGCCCTCGTCATACTCAGGGACCGTACGGTATATTAAGCCACAGATCTACGTCCCCATGCAATGCGCAAATGCCGGATGGCTCCCTTCTCCATAAGCTCCACCTCCCAGTTGTCAGGCATGTACTGGATTTTCGCAGCGGACAGCGGAGCACATCCGCCAGGCAGCGCTATTTATCCGTGTTGACGCCGGAGCGTCAGAATGCTCTCCACTGTGAGTGGTAGGTTAACGATGCAGGTACTCACTGCTCCTATAGTAAGCGAGTCCAACCGCTACTTCAACCGTAGAATAGACATCCTGCGTGGTCAGCTGCTTATTGGGGCTCATCATTCACAGCTTGGTTTGGGCGATGCGATCTTGCAAGTGCTCCAAGCCCGCAACCTTGAGCATGCCAGACAACACAACGAGACTGAGGCTGCCCCCCAAAGTCAAGACGCCTTTCATGACCGCGACGAGATTGCGCATGGCCGGCATGTTTTCTCCCTGCAGATTGTTAGTCGCTTCGATGAGCGGAAACTAGCCTCCCGGCTTAGACAGACTGGGCACTAGCCATCTTTACACCGTAGCTAGTCTGGCGCTGACTGCATCCGAAGTGAGTTCGGAAGCGCCCAATCTTGGAGCCCAATAACCCTAGTAGGAAACCGCGATGGCTATGAACAATGGAAGGCGCCTTGATGTCCGAGATACCTACATATCTGTTCTTAGACAAGTCGCACGAGCAGCGGTACTCCTATTCACATAACATTATACCTCTAATCTTCCCCCCACTCATTATCTTCCTTGCAAATCTCCGATTTCAACAGCCACAGTACTAAAATAATGCGATACGGATCTCCAGATAGGCAACGCTATTAGAACATGAGCTGCGTCCATATACTTACTTCTAACCATGGCAGTTACGAGGGCTTATTGCCGCCTTGATACCCTTCTTCCATCCGACCGTCGGCAACTTTAGCCCTCACTCAGGAAGGAAGCTTTGTGGCTGAGCAAAGTTGTGCGTAGAATCCTGCTGACTATTAGTGGACACTGACCGAAGTGACTCGTTAGCCTGAGTTTAAGCATGGAAGGATGCAACGTATGCACATTTGCCTTGACGACCATCCCATCAATCTCCGTTAAAGTATCAGTTATCCGCGATTGGCGTCTGGGAGTGGGCGCGTATAGTTGCAAGGCATCCTAAAACCGCGTTTAAATATTGTTAAGCCGTATGAAATCCTCTACAATGGCGTATGCCTCTCGAGCTTGGTATTTGGTTGCTCGTGTACATCCGGAATTTGTAGTATATAATATACCGTGGCACTTACACAGCATGCAGGAGCTTCTCCACCGGCGTTGACAATACCGTCCATTAAGCTAATGATCTTAGTGATATTTATACCATTTTTATTGTTACGCGTAGATCTATACTACGAAACCAGCTTATCATCTATGCCCGAACCTAGCTTTCTTCTTTTATATATTGTAGGATCTTTTCCCCTAGTCTTCATGTCCACCTATTCCTCCATCTTGGCTTTGGTACCAAAGTAGCCTATTCAGGTTAGGATTTACTTGCAATACCTCCTTAAAGAATAGATTGATTAGCCTATAGTCATTCACCGTCGTCACAGCGATAGAGACCTTCTATCGTAATAGGAAGCCGTTGATATAAGTACCTAGTGCTCCGCGCTCTATAAAACCGACAATCTTACTCAGGGATAAGTCTGTAAGGATACTGAATGCGAGTTATTTGAAGGGGTCCTTGTTAATCTTACAAGCAGAGCTAGACGACTTTCACTAAATCTAATCAATAAGCTTTTACATAGGACGCACTACGAGAGGAAGCTGTCCGCGAAGAGCCCTTTCGGAAAAGGTCTGAGGCATTAGCTTCGTCATCCGCGAATAATTAACACCATTCGTCTGAATTCACCATCAGTGAATCTCATCTATCCATAGCTTCATGCAGCCATACCCGCACGCACGATTAATAGAAGGCTATAGGTCCTTTGGCCGTTACGCAGCTTCGGCGAAGGTTGTTGTAATGCACAAATGGAAACCCGCCTGTACATAAAGCCTTCTACGCTTTTGACTCGGTTGGGCTCCGCATAAACAGCCCACCTGCCTACCGCAGATTACGTGAACGACTTTGAGCTCATACATGTAATACATTTCAAGAAAGTCTGCTTGAGTCTACGATACAACATACAAGAAGAATACAAGCTCTCGCTGTTGCTTCGACAGAGTCAGGCAGCGAGACCGGAAATGAAGGATAGCACCGCGGGGCAGACTAGCAATCCCAGAATATTAGAAAGCCACGACGCACGCGATGTCATCGCCCGCCTTCTGCTGCCTGGACGTTTACTTATAACATTGAAGAAGTCGATACGTTGCTCTTGCCATGACGCTGCGAAAGCTCCATTCGTCTACTCCAAGGCATCAAGCCTGTGTATCCTGCAAGACGTGCTCGCCCAACCCAATCGACGACCGTTTCGGAGATCCGGTCGAGCCGCCTGTCACAGAAAGATCGAGATAAGGGAGTCTCAACAAGTCCTACGTGAGGCTACAGAATAGGCTACATTCCGCAATCGTCCCATAAAGTCGGTTACACCGTCACGCGGGCGCAATTAGCGCTGTTGATGTGTGCATACGACCCTCTTGCAACGAATGTGCCACCTCTAAGGTATCCCTCTGGCCCGGGAAGCCAGCTCTAATCTGCAGAAGTCCTTCCAGGATCCGCCCACAGATGTGAGTGTAGGCCACTGTGAATTTCAGCGAGTGGCCGGCGCCAAGGCCATTGCAGCCGCTACTAGCCCCGGATTATACCATTTTAACGTATACTCGCTTACATCACATCGCACAGCAGAGAAAACCTGATCAAGCGTCTCTAGTTGTAGTAATAACCATGCCTAAATGTGATTACAGCTTCGGGTGTGCTCGTTGTCTAGACGTCCAACACGCACGACCCCTAAGAAGTCACATCGCGGCGTAGTATAATATCCATTACATGGCCATTCTGTTGCATAAGAAGTTAACTTATCACGGTCCTTGTAGAGAATGACCACGTGTGGTGATTGATTAGAGACACTTCCGGATACGCTACTGGCTATTATTTACCATGCCATTCGTTGTATCGAGTCTCAGAAGGGGTCGAGGTGACACCAATACTGCTGGAACCACCGTGCAAGGGAAGCCGCCTCTCGATACCGCCTTCCACAGCGTAATTGGGCAGGACATCGCCTGTTGTATCTGACCGCCAGCGAGAGGTCAACGTCGCTCGCCGGTTGAATAACTAACCTGACCTCGTATCGTACGTCATCAAGTAAAGTATCTAACGAGGTCAAGGCCGTTGCTATATAGGTCTCTGCTTCACCCTTGTCTCACTTTATCCAGCGTGGCTATCGTTACCGCCTCCCTAGCTAACACATGTTTCCATTCTATGTTCGATCTAAGCATGCGATTCAAATTGAGTTAAACACGCTCATGTCTTTATTATACATCTTAACATCCCCCTCTATACCTTCTAATATAATATTGTTGACGGGTGACACTAACATTTACATAAGCACTTTGGAGCCTTAGCTTCGTAACATTCCTACCAACTGCGCACACCGCGGGTCCATATTTACTACATTCGAACCTTGTCTTACACCCTTTTTATAATACAACTCGAGAGTGGAAAGATCTCTTAACATAAGGCTCGGCAACCCATGTTTAGGTAAGTTAATTAGCAAGATAGCCAACTTTGATGCAGATGTACTTCTCCTACAAGTAAACTTCCAGACTACGCATACCCATTCCTCTTCGTAAAATAAGTACCCCAATAGCCAAAAAATAGTAACATACGCTAACACTAAGCCAAGTTCCTAGCCGCAGCGAAACGCCGCCTGATAACCGACGAGAAACGACTTTGCCCCTAGTGTATGGATCTTGTACGCCATTCAATACACTAAGTTCTAATTATTATATAAGTTCCAGTATTCTCCCGAGTTGAGGTGAATAATCTTGGCGGGGAAGAATGTGGGATAAAGTAACATGTCCTTCTTAGCTATATTGACGTAGAGTCTATTGTAGTCCTCCGCGTCCTCCCCAGCTACAGTCATCAACCCTGAGCCCGAAGTTTACTGAAACCTAATAGAACCCGGCATTCGGACGGCTCAGGCCCAAACCATTTGCAGCGTTGCTATAAATCTGCGTCACACTAGCGACGCATACCGAAGAGGTAGCTACGGGCATCGAAAACCCAAGGTTGACGTCACTACCATTCTCCATGCCTTTGCATGCCACTACACCTTAATTCCACACAATGCAAGACTACATCTGAATAATATCAGACGAATCTCCGCCTTTGGGTTTGTCTGGCCGTGGTCTTCACCTAGTTGAACGCTCGAACCGCCTCCATCGCTACGGTCACCCATTCCAAAGACTCAGCCCCAATGCCGAACTTACACCTGTACGTGAAGAACGTTACCTGCAATCGATTGGCCTTTTTCCACTAAGACCAGAGGTAAGACGGTTGGACCGAAGCAGCGCTAGGACCTTCGTTTGGAGCCGTTGACACCACGCTCCCGCCTTCCGACACATGTTCGAAGCCATCAAGGAGAAGGCTCAAGATTGCACGCTACCCAACCTGGTAGCAAGCTAGTGTACACCATGAGATGAACGGTTCCGTGGGTTGACAATTCCCATCCCTGCTATCACATTCGCAACGGTGCGATGGTAAGAACGCACACACGCTCTCTCTCTCCCTCTCTCTCTGGATGATCGTGTTTCGGCGTCGGACCTAGCGCACCGAAACACATTCTCGGCGGCGTGCCGTCTCCTTCCAATTTTGTAACGCCATTGATTGCCAACAACTGCGGTGCCGACTCTTGCGGTTGAGCATGCAGACACCTCAGTTACATCTGGACAATATTTTCGTACGGAGCGGCAGCCCATAGGAGATTGAACCCGATTGCTCAGATGGCGCAGCGAGAATACGCGAGCGACGTAGTGCCTCAGTCTTCAAGGACTATGCTAAGATAGACGGGTTGCGTCAAGGCGCGTATCGTGTTTTTGGGCTTGCGGTGATGCCAGGACAGGGGTGGGGTTTAGGATTGACGGGAAGGATGTTGTGCGTTAGGATGGGGCGTGGGGAGCAGGAAGTCGCCCATCCTACTGGTAGCACTGATGCACCGACGAAATAAGGCGAAATCCCAGGGTACCGAGAGCTCACCACAAGGACCACCTTTGTCCCCGGATTGACCACCTTTACAGTATCACTCGATGCTATTAGAAGCCTCCAGGGAGACTAGGGAGACTGGCCAGGACCCTCGCGCGAAGAACCTAACACTCGCCTCACAACACTAACACGTCTGCAACCGTACGAACGTGATTCTTACATTCTGACAACGAACGCTACCTTGGGAAATTCGAAAAACGAACAATGGATTGATTTCCTCCAGTATCCTGAATTACTACTCCTAGAGTTAGTACAAATATGGCTGTGCTTCCGAAGCGTTCCTTTATATTTTACTGGAACGCTCTAACAAGAATGAAGGTCCTCAACGTGGGTTTGATACTTCTCCTCAATATCGATGCCGTGGCACTTATCGAGTCTAGCTTATAGTGGCTACGAAACTACTTCCTCGCATAAATCAAAAGTCTCACTTTCAAAACATCAGAAGCAGTATTCCACACCCCTTACAGATTCTTTTAGTTACTATAATATCTATAGTGCAGTACATTACTTCTCGTACTTTATCATTGTGACATGCTGTTTCTGCAGAGAGAGAACTTGGTAGCCCCTCTAAGTTGGACTCTCTACATGACCACTACTACATCGGTCAATCTCTGGGCGTAAGGGGTTCACGCGACGACTTGTAGGGGCTAATTTCTCTCTATGAATATTAACACTTCTCCTCTATCCCTGTTGAGCCTGTACCCGCACATCGACAATTAGCGGCTCGTCGCGTGCCATGCTTGATGCATTGTGCGACTTGCATACAAACTTGACACGATAATGACGACGAAAGTACCCTTTTCGCAAAGACGAAGCAGCGTATTACAGCCGGTCAGGAACTTATACACGCTCGCATCCGTACATTTGGCTGCCCGGAAATATGTAGAAGTAGGAGTAGAAGATGCCGCGAGCAATTAAATCAACCAACCACCTCCAAGCCGCGCCCACCAAGATCAGCACTTCTATGAGATCGTCGCGATGCACTATTGAGCCACTCCCTACATACCTCTTCGCCGTAGCCGTGCTTATGAAGCGCAGCCTTGCGGCGAGTTTGAGGCTCCCAGATCAACAAACATGTATAGAACTGAAGCAGACAGGGGTCCGGAAAGCTTCCAGCCAACGAGAGGGTTCTCGCCACAACGCTCTTAGGCACGGAGGTGCGATTGCGAAGATTTATGCATTTTCTCGTCGTCTCTAAGCTTCACTGCTTTCGGTCACCCTAGGGCGCAGCCGCAACGTCACCACGCTCCTGCAAATTGGAGTACGAAAGAGACTCAATAACACAGGTTGGACGACTGGCAGGGATCGAGCGCCTCTCTACAGAAGAAAAGGCACATTCTCGTGATCCGATGCCAGATGAGGAGAGGGCTCGCTGGCACGTTTCTGGAGATGGTGACTGCATTTCGAAAAGTACCGTTCCATAGTCGACATCGATGACGGCGATGGCCAGGAGTGAGAACCTTGATGAACGAAAGATCGAGTTCAAGTCGGATGACTGGAGAGAGAAGAATAACGGGCAGGGCGGGAAGCACCGCTATTATGGGGAGTGTAAGTCTGCGTATGCTTGACTACTACGGGCCTAAAGCCTTATCGTGTTCACAAAATGCCACATACAATCATCAATCAGTGACCATACTTCTGAATATGCACGAAACCAGTGCAGGAATCCACCGTCATCTTCTAAGGCTTCACGGCTTCTGTACCTTGGAGGGAGTGGAGATTCCTAATGCCTAGATTCTATTCTTAGTCCGCATAGCGGAAGTGTCTTTTACACCTCAACCCTGCTCCTATGAGGAGGACCTTACCTTCGTCCTATCTTTCAATAGCCTGGGTATCCGCTAGGATGATTCGCTGCCTATTGGTAGGTGCGTCCTTTCCACCATTTCTAGAGGGATCACGACTATCGCGATCGATTCATCAGAACAGCTCAGTCACCACCCCAACTGTTGGATGCGTACGCTATTTACACTTTTTCCAATACAAGGTTGATGTTATGTCTTACATTTAATAAAAAGAGCTCTTTTCTTAACGTGACTGACTCTTCTGCAACACAATGACAGTCTCTAGGAGACTGACCGTCTAAGAGCCCGATTTTGTGATAAACAATAAGGCTCAGTACCCAGATTCCTTCTTCCTAGTACAAGTTGGCTGTCATACAACGAAAAAAACTCGATGGTTCGTGTAAGAGCTCCATGGGACATCACAAGAGACATGAGATGATAGGCTGGTCAGAATCCAAACATAAGACAGTTGCGATAGGGAGCTAAGCTAGGGTGGACGGGCGCCTGTATAGCATGGCTGACAGGCGCACCAGGCCCAATCGGGTCTAGGCTGAGGTATTTGCCTCCCGGTGACAGTTCAGTCCAAGAAGCGGACTCATCATCAGCGCAACCAAAGGCCAAGGGATCTACTATACCGTTCACCTGCAGGTGGGCGCAAGGCGATAAGGTTTAGTACTGAACCTCCTGAAGATACGTTATGATGTACGATGCACAAGCCACGGGGGATAACGCAGGATGCTAACACGCCCCACTTGAATATGACGATGAAAGGGTGCGCATCCAGCGGAAGGGGGAGCGCATACGTGACTCACCAGTACGAGCAATTCTGCGGACGGCGTGGGTGTACGTGAGAAGTATACGTCTCCATGTGAGGTGCCCCGGTAACCGGATGTATACCCACCCTCTCAGGGCAGAGCCGCGCCTACTGCCCGGAAGAATGTGGTGTGCCGTCCGTTGATGGACGATGAGCGAGAGAAACCTCAGCGGCAAAGTAGGCGTGAGAAGGCATGGCCGGTCTGCGCTACCGTTGTTTGAACGGACTGTCGGTCGCTCGCCCTTTGGCGTGGCCGTCCCCGCTTATGCCTCGGTAGCGCGCCCAAAATCCTGTGTCGGACGCGACTTGTCATGTCTACGTACAAAAGCGCCCATATGTCCGATGGAAACTGCGCACGCGTCGATATGAGCGGAGATTCAAGGCATCGAAGTCCGATAATGAAGCGTCTAGGGGGTGCTTACGGCGGCCACCTCGCTCACACCGATGTGTCGGTGTCGCACCCGCAATACACTGCATCGGTATAAATCTTCAACAGCCGCGGAATCCGATATTCGTAGGCTCCTTCTCCGTATCGTCGCATGACGATGCGCTCCACGCGATGCTGATCTGTAGCTCCTATCAACCGCTCTAGCCTCCGTAAGCGAGGGCCGAATTAGATGCAGGCAGTGCATCGAGAGCTCGCGGGCCGCGGACCGTTGGCGTGTGGTTCATCGTGGTGGTGAGTGACGTTCGAGTCGGGGTGGGCTCTCGCTGGTAATCGGAGACTGAGCCTGCCGCGGCGTGCGAAATGAGGTTGTCTGATATACACGGTAGAATAGTGGTATGCGGTGAGCGTATCCCATCTTTTACGATAGTCTCGCGTTACATCGTGGTGAGCTCTGTAATGGAGGGTGTTGAAAGTCGTCGCAGGTCACTGACCAATCTGGTGGGTCCCTTTGCTGACCAATCAGATCGCCTTTCCTGCAACGCACCGTCCATGTCTACTCTTGTTGTTGATCTACCGTTTCGATGCCACTTGTCTTCCCACTGATACGTGATGAGTACTATCTGTGAGTAGACGCAAAACAACAGATTCCAAACACCTCGCTAGCGTTGAGTGTGAGGTTGAATGTAAAAGCCTCAAGAATACCTATGGTATGTATAAACGTGGATTTCGTACGCCATATGCCTATCGGCCTATAACTGATTAGTTAATCGGCCTTGGTAGTGGTGTCACGGTGCTGGAAACTTGTGTAGGCTGATGGTCTACCTTCCTAACAGAACTAAATTGTCCATATTTCACCACTCTGTATGAGGGGCGATACTGTAATGTACGAGCCGCTGCAAGGGTAGCGCACGGCAAGTCCTATAGGAGCAACAACGTCTGAGGGTAGCGGTGACACTTTATGAACGACGGTGGCGTATGATGGAGGCGCACTTTTGAAGAGACTTTTGAGTAATGCATAGGAAACGCTAAAAAACATGTGCAACAGGTATGATGATAATGACACGTACCGAAACAGGCCGATACTGGGTATAGTGGACGCATAGAGAAAGCAACGCTCGTCACCTGCCAACCTGATCCTTTACCGAAGCTGGCCTATCACTCAACTCCACCTCATACGAGAAATCAGCCCTGATTCCCCCGTTTCCTTTGGTGTCGCTCGCTGCATGCTTCAGTCTCGTCTGCGAGCTCGAATCGCTCAATCTCTCCCAGTCCCCCTCGCCGCAGGCGTACACGTTACTGACACTAACGCCCGTGTCGGTGGGGTTTTTGAAGGTGCCGCGACCCCGCTTACCGCCGTTATTACTCAGGGGCGCGCCGCCACCGATGGTCACGAGGCTGCGGTCGCGAGCGTTCGGTTTGAGAGATGGACCGCTTGAATTCCCGTTCTTGCTGGTCTTGATGTTACGCACGATGAGGAGACGAAGGGAGGGGAGAGAGCCGGCGATGAGGCCGATGGCGGTTTCGATATTGGACCAGAGGACAATGTTGCCCACGTGAACTGGGAGATTAGGAGACTCTGTCAGTGAACGATATTCCAACGAAATGTGCTGTATGGTGTAGTGTGACTTACACGGCAAGTTGTCTGTTGGATTGCGGTAGTAATCAATGTATGGAGTGCGGACCATGGTCGAGATGGAAGCCCTGAATCATTGGACGTCAGTATTTCAACATGCTGCAGGGATCCAGGTTGACTCACAAAGAAGCAAACGAGAGCAGTACGCCGACCAGGATCTTCGACTTCAGCGCCATCTGCATTCGTGACAGCAAGAATGCCGGCAGAATCGCACAAGCCAAGTCAGTCACGATTGTGGATGCAGTCGAGGTGTATGACAGGGCTATCATGGCGTCCATCGAGGCACACTTGGCTTGCCCTGAGAGCACGAGGCTGCTGTTCCAGTTCCCAGCGATAGGTCGACAAAGCAGCAAGACCCCGATAAAAGTGGTTGCCCATGTCAGCCAGGTCGTGGCGAGAAGCGCCCAGACTGCGAAACGAAACCACCTCATCGCATTGGCAATGCGCAGCATGGTAACGCAGATGGAACTCTTGACCACGGCAAGTCCGCAGATGTACGTCAACATCCAGATCATAAGCCACATGCGCGAGTCCTGCTGCATCTTAGGGCTCAAGTCGATGTCACGCGCGCCGAGACCGGCGCGGGCGCCTTCGCAGGCGAGACCAGCGTCGGCGATGTAGATCATCTATTTTGTGAGTACTTATCAGCTCGGTCTTTTGATTGTCCAGTCGATGATGATGTTGTGGCTGCGAGTTGGAGTGACTTACCAGTCCGCCGAGCATGAGACCGTCATCGAGCCCGAAGGCCTTGGAAGACACTCTTGCCCATGTTCGCAACGCAACAACTATCGTGGAGAGAATGCATCCCACTAATGAGACTGTAAAGATGGCTAGACTCCCGCCTCTTAACTCGCGCAGATGAGGCTGGTTGTGGTCGACTGCAGTCATCGTGTAAACGTGAAACGTGATATACAAGCCGAGACAAGAATAGAAGAAAGAGGAGTCTAGGACTACGTACGCAGCCTATCGGCAGACAACAAATCGTTACAAGAGGGTAACATCAGAATACGAGATGATCGTACATATGTAGAGAGCGCGCTGACATTGATCGAGAACGTCTACTAATGGGAGGCTACAGGTAGTTCTTGCGTTCGGGCGTCAATGCCATGCTTTACCTCATAGGGTATCGATCATTGCCGCCCTCATTGGCCGGACGGCCCGAATCTTGCGTGCAGAAGGCATGTGGATACTGCAGGGATTCTCACCGGGTAGCCATGCCGTACTTTTCTTCTACTAATGATTGGCTATCAAAATCATAACGCTCCACTTTCACCTGACGAAAGTACCACTATATTCCAGGGTCTGACGAGCCGGCCAAGAGGGGTGCCTGACTGCCGTAGCCGCATGCCCACTTATTCGGTACGAACCGATGGGCACACATGGAGTGGCGTGTTTAACAAATTGGCAGCGATGATGGCCCCCTGATCGAGACCTCACCAGATAAGGCCTACTAGTAGTGGCTCTGAATTGTAGGTCCAAGATGAGAAACAAATTACGGGGTGCAGGCACTCTGGTAGAATATATCTTATTATCTTGCACCACGCGCAGGTCATGTAAAGTGCGTTGCGTTCTGGGCTTCTCAGCATAAGGATCGGGGATATACGGCTAGTAACCGGCCCGGGTAAGCGACGACTTGAACGGGGTGACTAGACCCCACAACGTCCACTTGGGTAGCGTTAACAGTGGATTCCGCCGTGGCAAGGATCACGCACGAGATCACGCACGGGAGCTAAAGCAGTGACGTAAAACATTTGAAATTTTCAGCAGCCCACGCCATGGTCTCGTACATGGCCAAGTACACCCATGTTCCAGTCCAGTGGAGACGACTGAGGCAAGGTAATACAAACAAGCAGCCCCTGAGAGCGAGTCAGTCTACACCCAAAATGGCATCGATACTGTCTGCTAACTCTTCTACTCGAGTTACCAAGTGGATCTTTTCCCGAAGACGGCCCTTTTCTCGGAGGCTAACATCTTTCAGGGGTCGCACGGGCTGGCGACGGTAGGACTCTGGTCATCCTACACGTTTCCAACGGCTTTTCTTCTTCTTCGCGTCGTAAACCCCCCGTCGTAAAACCCCAAAGCCGTGAACATCCACACCTGGTGTTTACATAGATTTCTGGACCCTAGCCGACGGCAACGCGCTTGTACTACGTAATGGCCAGCAACGCAAACGTCCCGACGTCTGTCCCTTCGGCCCGTCATCATGAGGGAAAGCTCGCCATCATCACCGGCGCATCCAGAAGTGCGTAACCACATCTCTCCGTGTCGTGCAGACACAGCCTCTTCCAAGGTAGTCCCCACAGCGTACCGTCGCCAACAAACAATATGAGCCCTACTCCGGTCAACTAACATGCCGACTTTTGCGACACAGGCATTGGCGCCGCCATCGCCCGCAATCTCGCTGCCAAGGGTAGCAATGTGATCATTGTCTACCTCACCGAGGGTTCAGACCCCTTGGCCGCCAAACTGGCCGAGGAACTAACCTCCTCGCACGGCGTCGCGGCCATCCCCGTCCGTGCCGACTTCACGACCGCCGAGGGCGTGCAGAAGATCATTGCCGAGGCCAAGGAGAAGGCGCCTGTCAATTCCAAGACTGGCAAGTTCCAGGTCGACATCCTCGTCCACAGCGCCGCGCTGTTCCACGCCATGCCCCTCGAGGCCTGCAATTTGGAGGACTTCCAAAGGGTGTATGCCATAAACGTCTGGGGCCCGATCAACTTGACCCAAGCGGTCAAGCCGTACCTGCCTACCGACCGGTCGGGACGTATTGTAAGTCGTCAGCTACCTTCTGCTGCCGTTTCAACTATTCCCACATGGTGATCCTTTCTGGAAGGACAGTGGCAATTGGCAGACGTACTTGTCTTTTCACGTCTTGGCAAGTAAGACTGACACAACCTCCAGGTCAACGTGTCCAGCGTCGGGTCCAAGGTCGGCCTCCAATACCTCACCCTCTATGGCGGCTCCAAGGGCGCCCTGGAAGCGATGACGCGCACCTGGGCGCGCGAGCTCGCCGAACAGGCCACCGTCAACTGCATCAACCCCGGCAGCACCATGACGGACATGTACCGTAACGCGAACCCGGCGGCCAAGGAGGCCAATGCGCTGTTCAACCCGCTGGTCCCGCTGTCGCCGCTGCGCGAGTGGGACAACGAGGAGCAGAAGAAGTTCGGCGAGATGTATGGTGGACGCGTGGCGTACCCGGAGGAGATTGCCGGGATCGTGGGCATGATCTGTTCGCCGGAAAGTGCGTGGATGACTGGATGTCTGGTCAGCGCTAATGGTGGACAATGGATGAGCGGTTAGAGCAGGATTAGAGAAGGATGTAGCAGCTGGGATGTTACGACGTTGACGAGGTACCCAGACCAATCGGTAGCTGCCGTCTGCTAGCCAATCACACAGCCTGTATCCGCAACACCGCGTTGTCCGCTATGCGACCCGCCATTCATCGTATGATCTGGCTGGCTTTGGATACAATGTCTCTTCATGGTGGTTGTGAACCACAGTGGATTGGCTTTGGCAAAGCCGACAGAATAATCATTCTATTAGTAGTCGTCGGCGGCTCACGTGCTTACTCTTTCCCCTCATGGACACCCAATAAAGTTCCTACGTGCAAATCACTTTTATTTCCTCGACATCGAGTCCGCGGTCCCTCGTATCCTAGCGACAAGAACACGACATCAATAGGCGTTATGATAAACCTCCAACATCAACGAGCAAAGGCCCGGTATAGATTAGCAATGACTCATTGCTCTGAAGGTCGCGCACCGCTATTGAACTGATTTAGGC
This sequence comes from Paraconiothyrium sp. Pb-2020, assembly GCA_022419385.1. Lineage (NCBI taxonomy): Eukaryota > Fungi > Ascomycota > Dothideomycetes > Pleosporales > Didymosphaeriaceae > Paraconiothyrium > Paraconiothyrium sp. Pb-2020. The sequence goes on along the minus strand of JAJUBI010000010.1, from coordinate 120,252 downwards.
GGTATGTGCTTTACTACAAGCCAACCTGGCGACTTGGCCGGCGTGCCAGAACGACGTCTCACGCGTGCTTCAAACTTGGAATACTAGCATCACGGTTGACGAACACAGTCAAACCGACATGCTTAGGAAAGCAAAGCGGATATAATAATAGGCAGTGTGCATCATTCCAAGAAACACGTTTTTTTCTGTTGTTTTCTATCAAAAAATAGTCGCCGTGGGCAGTGACGCGAGAGTAAAAGGGAAATTATCAGCACCAATTGTAATGAGTTCGGCCATCACTAAGGTATCCTCGACTTCGTCCAGACACAATATTTGAATCTTGTTTATTAGTCGCCTAGAAGCCTAACTAATTCATCCAGGGTTTCCGATTTAACTTTAAAGAAAACCATGGCCTGAATAATGTTGGATTGTTGGATCACCATCCATGAGCAATTACAGGTAAACACCTACTCTTCACCTAGATAAATGGCTCGGGGTGCCTTTATATATCCTCCATTAACTAGAGTTAATGGGGTACCCCAATAACAATCTACAATTTTAACATAGTCTTCGTTTGTACCATCTAATTCGTATAGCTACTTCAAGCGTTAACACACGAGAAGGCATGACGTGACGAATATAGTACACAGTTACTATAGTCTATCCAAATCCTGGAAGGATAGGTTAGACGGCGTTCGAACAAACCCGGCAGTTAGCAAAGGAGGGTAGTGTCACATTACCACTTCGGCGCTATTAACGATTCTGACATTTAGGAGATCTTGGAATGCGACACCAAATCAGGATCGGTTCCATTGACAGCGCTATAGCGTTCATATTAAGAAGACCCCACCTTTACCTCACCTCTACCTCCGTTGTCCTAACAATCCCTCCCTTACCAAGCGAACGGCAAGGTGTTCTCCTCACTCCGCCCCCATCCCCCACGCGACTCGCCCTATTCTTATATCCCAGGTCCACTATCCCCTTCTTCTTCAAGACTATCGGGCACACTTATTAAACGGTCTCCTTTCATCTCATCCACAGCATAAGAGGCAATTATACCGGAGCATTCCTACTGCCTTAGGGAGCCATTAAAGTGGAGCGGTCGTGACCGCGACGTATAGCGAGGACCGTAAGCCGAGCCGGATGTGAGGGCGAATACAGCGCCGAAGTAGCCCGCGGCGAGCGGCTTAAGGGTAGGTAGACGTTGAGCTCGAGCCTAACGCCATAACCAGGTCAGTGGTATGATGAGAAGGGGATGGGAGGACGGGGAAGTGTGCAGGGGGGAAAGAACTGTTCCCAGACCTAGTATCAGGCGCCTAACCCTAACCAATCTCTTTCTTCCAAGCAGTGGTATTGGAGAGGAGTCTTGTGAACTACTGTTCCGCATGCACTAAAGGGTGTTAGTCGGGAGATTAAATGGAAGCTAGTGGTGTGGGAGAGGCATGTACAAAAGACCCCATCCTAAGACGATGCACAGTGAATTTTCTGGTACGGATGTTGGCTTGCAGTTGCCAGATCGGACAGATACAACAGCCAGGGGAAGATTAGTGGAGACGTTGAACGCTGGTGTTCGCGTTCAGCTCTTGGGGTTTGTATGCATCTTCTGTGGCGTAGACGTACTTGAGTTCCAGTTTCTAAATATTCTGGAGGAGTAGCACACGGTTATTCAACCTTTGTAAGTCGTTTTGTCGTTTTCGTTGACAGAACGAATCCGAGGGCGAACACCCATAATGGCATACATCACCCATCGTCATGCGCGATGGTGGTCTGCCAGCCGCAGCAGGAAGAGAGCAATGGAGATATTGATACTTGTATACACAATGACCATCAATCACGCGTATCACCAAACAGTCTGGAAAACATGGCTGACGTCTTCAGGGTGCCCTACGCCTAGGCTGACGAGTCGCGCAAAGAGAGCGAAGCACGTCGCGCTTGGTCAACAGTGATTGGTGTCTTGCCCAAAGTCGCAGAGGGAGTGATGGTACACATACCGTTGCAAGCATCATGACCCAGTCTGGGGTATAGTCAGTGAGGCACTGATTTGGTTGTGGATTCGCACACTATCGACGCCGAAACTCTCCCGCATAATATCCGGGACATACACGCGCAGTATCGTGGTCGAAATTGCCAGCCCGGATAGCGCTCCATTCGCCGCCATCATCTGCGGTGCTTCGGTCTCCTCCAGGTATGCTGCCGCCGGCGATGGCGGTAGGGCTATCGCAATCTGCTTGCAACAAGCACCGAAACCATCTTCTTCCCTAAGCTCGGAGACCGAGACAGGAAGAGATCCAAAGGCAGTGATAGGTGTCAACTATCAACCACGGATAGTTTGTGGGAAATGCCAATCATGCACATAATAGCTTCCCGCACCCTGGAGATGAAGGTGCAAGGTGGCAAATTACCAACCAGCTACCATGCAGGAACATATAAAAATTTTTGTGTTTGTTTGCTCTGGGTTCTCGAATGAGGAATCGCGCCTATGAAAAGGAACAGGCCAGTGCGTACGCCTGCGGTTCTTGAGACGTAAGCATGGTAGGTTACAGCTGAATATCAGACGGGATTGCTCGCTCGGATACTCACTCAACGATGGCCTCATCCTTTCTTCGAAGTCTGAGTCATGCAAGAACCATTGAAATATACGGTATTATGATGACTCTGTTTGAACCGATATGTAATCATAATGGTCTGCTCCTGGTTGTCTCTATGGGGTCCTAGATCCTGTCTTGCTTGTGTACATTGGTAAAAGCATTTAGAGCCTGGCAGCATGAAGATCGATCATAGAGGCAACTAGTAGCATGTACAGTCATAGACGGCAGAGGGGAGGTACCGGGCCTTCCAAATGAGCTATAAGCGACGACGGTAACGCTCTACTCACATAAGGTTTGCCGCGCGAGTGTGCAGCCAATGTACAGTCGTCGTCTTTTGCTCGAGTAGCCGGCTGATTGGACGACTGGGGAAAGCACCCCAATATAAAGGAAGAAGGAACCGACTCTAGATGTTTGATGAACCGCCAACCAGATCGTGCATGATGTCGCGAAGCACCTATCTTCCTGGGCGCTGCAGCCATGACCGCGTGCCGTGTCACGAATTCATGTTTGCTGGATCCATTCCCATGAGCCAGGTCGCAGGTACGCGTGCGCCGCACTATTCCGGGACCATTGGGTGATTGAGTTTGTGCCTTGGTAGCGGATGTGGCGAGGTTGATCAATCATACCGGCATCGGCTCAATATGACGCTGGGCAGGATGGGTTGGAAAAACGTAAGCTCGAAGCTGCCCCGCCGCAGAGTCTATGGTTGTCGAAAGGCCTTACAGGTGGAGGTAATCTGTCATGCTAGAAAAACAGAATGGACTTTTGCTGCACGCCACGTAGGAATCGTAATGCACTGTCGCTGGTATTGGATCGTGTCATCTGTGGAATAATGATGCGAAGCAGATGAATTGGGCTTGAGCTTCCACGCTCGAGCGGAGGTCGAGAAATGAGACTATAGCGAGGATTGCCTGCCATCGGCGGATGCTCCCGTGAAGGTCCAGTAGCCCCGCCCCCAGGCGATCGCCTGTAGCACTTGCCTGTCTTAGGCTAGCTTTGCGGCTCGGCGTACACGACCGGTGAGCCGGCCTTGCGAAAGTAGACAACCGCTCGAACGACTAATCGAGCTATCCAACAGGTGAACCAGGTCTCCCTCGGGCCATCCTCCCAGAGCAAGGGTGGACCGCGGAGATAGCGAGCCTAAGTAGAATCTGAAAACCTGCACAGCAAAGTGAGGAAGGCTCGATCACGCCGCAATGGATATTAGCGAGGGCCAGGCCCTAGCGGCGGACTTCCGTCTGCAATATTCGCCCGCCGTTCCAGGTAAATTCCAATGAGCATTGCCATTACCCTGTAGAGATTCGACGTCTCGACCGCCCTCAAGCCATCCTAGGTGCGGAACACTTGCGAGCTGCGACTGACTCTGTGCGTTGAGAACCTTGCTCGAACGGACCATGGCGATTGCAGGTGCCGAACTCCGATGTCTGAGTGAACTGGACTCTACTTCGCATCTTCGTACTTGAGCAACCCCATATCGCGCAGCTTATGGACTGGCGCCCATCTCATCCTTATTGATCTGTTCGCTTCCTGTCAATCTTTGTAATTAGTGCTGAGACTCGTACAGTCCTCCGAAATTCCGCTGTTCCGCGCTTCATCGATATCGCACGCTGCTTCTGGACACTACAAAATGCGGGGACTATTATAGGCGGCATTGGGGAGTGTGCTGTCTCCCCAGATCGATAGCAAGTTGGGAGAGAGGTCGTTTGACCTTGTCGACGACCTTCTCGCCGGCTTGGGTAGCATCAAGCAGAACCTAATGGCTAGTGGTGCTGTCATGAACCAGCAGCTTGCGCAGTACAGTGAATGCAACCCCGTAAGCATAGCGGCGCCAAGTGTCTTAGCTGCACCAAGTGTCTTAGCTGCACCAAGTTGTCTCATATGCACCAAGCGCTCGGTGGCGTTGTCTTATATGCACCAAGTGCTTGGTGACGCTCTCTTAAAAGCACACGAGACTGTAAGCCATACTGCTTTGCCCCTTGTTCTTCAGCCCAAATGTTCATGTGCGACAAGCATGGTGAGGGTCTCATGGTGAAGATGGCTCTCAGACTAATGGAGTCAAGGTCGACATTTACGACGGCGGGGAAGAAGGCTTACATAGGTGCGGTTCAGTGCCTAGCAAAATTGCCCCCGAAGACGTCCAAAGAAGTGTGCCCTGGATGCCAGAACCGCTACGACGACTTCGTCGCCACCCACATGTAGCAGACGTTCACCATCTAACTCACTGGGAACTTCCTCACGTGGCACCGCTATTTCACCTGGGTATTCGAACAGACTCTGGGCAAGGAGTGCGGCTACAACGGCACGCAGCTCTACTACAGCTACTCCCGCTGGTACAAAGACCCGACCAAGTCACCTCTGCTCGATGGATCTGATACGTCACCTTCCGGCCAGGGCACCAAAGCCTGCACCAACCAGACTTTTACCGGCATCGCTCTCGATACCGTTGTCGAGATCAAGGTTTCTCATGGCGCGGGAGGTGGCTGCATCACATCCGGCCCCTTCAAAGACTGGAAAATGGATCTCGGGTCCCTCTTCTCGGACTCGACATGCGTCCCTCCGACCCGAACCAAGACTATACGAAGCCGGGCTACGGGCTGGGCTACAACCCGCGATATTAGCAGCTTCACCGCCGAAGGCTAGCTCGAAGACGGCGACATCGTATCCCTGCTGCAGAGCTCGACGTACCAGTCCTTCTGGGAGACGCTTCGCCGCCCAACAACTTCATCACCAGCTACATGGGCGTGCACACCGCGGGCCACTTCATCACTGATGGTGACCCAGCCGCCGATTTTAGTTCTTCTCACGGCGGCCCGTTCTTCTTTTCCCACTACGGATAGACCTGACAAACCCTCCAGCCGGCGGATCGCACCAATACACCTTATGGAGGCATGTCCATGTCTGAGCTGCGTTCGCCTCCTGCAGCGATGAGTGATGAGCTGGAAATGGGTGCGTCGTATCTGGGGGCGATTACGATCGGGGATGCAAGTGATACTTTGGGGTGCGCCATTTTGCCGCACGTACATATGAGCATGGTGAACTTCCAATTATAGTTGTTAGGCCCAACATGTACTCCGTTTTCAGGTGGCTTTTTTGCGTGGTCGCAGGACTGCCAGCGTGGTCAGGTCTTCAACCAGGGGGTTTCCAAAATAGAAATCTTCAACATTGTCGTCAACGGTGGATGCGCGTCCACTCTGAAGTCGCCAGTGCTTCTTTGACTGGGTGGAGTACGCTTGAGCCATGTCAAAAACAGATTGAGCGAGATACGAGGGGAGCAAAATGCAAAAAAAAATACAACAGCGGGTATTCGCTGCTGGTCACCCACGCAACTACTAATCCGCCGGTACACTGCTTATATATGGCTGAGCGGACGGGAAGCCTAGTTTTCAGTGTCCTATGGTCGTATGTGAACATTGCTCGGCGTTACTAAATATATGAGCCGTCATGGGTAGAAATAGCGCTCATTGGGCATCTGCGATGCTATCAACCCCGAGAGAATACGCAATTCTCCGTTCGCTCTGCAGATGTCGCAAGCTGTTTCTCTACATCTAGAGTAGCGTAAGGAGATCCTTGTTCCTACGCGGCAGCCCATACACCAAAAGAGTCTACCCGATAGCTAGAATGGGTGTACCAAGAAACTGGTATGGCCATGGCTATGTGACTGTGGCTGCATCGCAGACATCAACCTATAGAAGGCTACGTCCGCACTTCGCTTACGTTCTACGCTCTCCAGATAATATGGTTTTGAATACAATAGCATCACTGTACCCGGAGGAAGAGGGTATACGTTTTCGGCGAGTGGTGGTCGGGGAAGGCGTTCTGCACCGATGCTCGAGGTCGCCTGCGCAGGCCGGCACCACGAATCAGTTGAACGTCCCTTGGACCATGCTTACCTATTTCTTTCATTTCGGTCCACGAATTCGCGCAGTCCTGGTCTTGGATCGGTCAGTTGTTGACAGGAAAATTGACGGCGTCCGTCCGATAGCGCATTGGTGCCCACGGTTCGGGGCGCAAGCTCAAGGCTCATGCACCCTGCTAGCGACAAAGGATACGTTGTCGCAAATCGTTACAAAGGTAACAGGCAATCACTCTGTACAGATTTTGGGTCTTCATAGGCCTTTATTCACGTGCGAAGCCACTTTACCAGCAACCTTCAGGGGACCTCGCGTAGCAAGGGGTGGAAAATAGTGAGGCCTCCAAGGAGACTTCAAGCCAATCAGAGACTGAAAGGAAACGCGTGATGCACCCATGATTCCTGAAAGGGTCTAGGCCCACCAGAGTATGCGACAGGACAGCGCTGATTGGGATCTGCAAATTCAGCACCAGAAGATTATGGGAGTGCTGCCCAAATCATTCGACCAAATGCGTTCCATGGGTATGCTGTACCTTTGCTTAGTGAGAGCCTCGATGCTGCGTGCGTATGCTGCGGCGTGTAGCGGATTAATCGTTGTGGGAGGGATAGGGTCATATCAGGTCAGCTATTAGAGGTTTGGTGGCCACACGTAGCCCCCCAGTAGAGGGAGAGAAGCGGATCGGTTTCGACGAGAAGGGGTTCGAATCATGGTCCCGAGCGCTTTTCGGATCAATCACAGCTGGGTAGTTTGGTTTGATAGGGAGGGTCGTTTTGCAATCGATTGGATAGGGTTTGCTATGGGTTGAGCAGGCTTTGCTATGGGTTGAATAGGGTCTGCCATAAATTAAGCAGGTTTTATGTTTTGGTGTTTTGTAGGCACGATCAAACATGTTTCCCCTTAGTTTTCCCGATTACCCCTTCCTCTCCGCTATGGATCGTTTGTATAGCTGAGATTTAGTCTAGAATAATTAATCGTCTAGCGTGGAGTTGCTTGTTTCTTGGTAATTCGCTGTCGCTTGCCGTGGAAAACAAGTTTTACACAGTTGAATGGATCACTAGGGAAATAAGTCAAACGCAGGTCACCTAATAGGGACGTTAAAATTTTATATTTAAGCCTACGTAGTGTCTGGGCTTTCCCCCAGTATGCATGGGACCGCGTGTGGTGGACTTCCCAATATATATATACTACTACTAATACACGAGGTACCACTACGAGGATCTCGTTTTTAATAAGGAATAGCGCTACGCACGGGCCATATGCGCCACTACTATTCCTGCCACCCACTCCGTCATTCTACCTGATAAAGATAGACCAACCATGTCGCCACTTAATACTATTAATATATACTTTCTCGACCTGGTATATGGCAACGCTCATATTTTATGACATCACAAGTCAATCAACCCTCACGAGTAAGTCTCCTGTTACTGATAATCCTCCATTTGATTTTCTCCGAATCGTTACTTACTTATTGCTTATTAGTTTCTCCTCTATCCCTATCACACCACTGCCAAACATCATTATATATATAATGGGCGAGGCCGCTCTTGATGATGGTACTCACGATGCTAAACTCATTCGTCAGTTGCGTGAGGGGATCGATGAGAGCAATAGAAAACTCGGACTACCAACACTGGGAGAAGTATACGGAGCAAAGTCAAAAGACGGAATCTGTCACAAACGATCCTCCGTTCAATTCTCTCCAAATCGTTACTTACTCATTGCTTATCCATTTCTCCTCTATCCGTGTCACACCATTACCAAACATCTTTGTATATATATACTCTATTACTTTCTGACGGCCCAACGAAGCGTTGGGGAATTTGGTCCGCCATCAAGAAGTGATCGACATGGCTTATCCTGAGAAGGACGACACCATATCATGGCCTCGCGGGATGCCCTGGTCATTCATGTGGAAGACATAAGACACGGTTCGAGCACCAGATTCGGCTGACGCTTCTCCCCGTTCCGGATCGTACCAGGGTGCAGTTTAAATCTGCGCCAGAACGCCAGCACCGGCTCCTCATCCTCGCGTCCTACCTTCCGGACGTTCGTACTCCAGCCATACAGGTGAACCCGCACGCCTGTCTTCAGAGGCTACCGAGATCCCAGCACTACGCAGACTTGATGACCATTTTCCAGCCGATAGTAAATGCGTACGTTGGAACGTCGTGTTGCGGCCTCGACCACTGCTCCGATGCGAACATGAACACTTCACCATCGACTTGAAGTTCTCAGACATGATTTCCGGCAGGTTACCGTCCACCGTCCCCCTTCCAAGATGGGGCGCTAGGCACGGTGTTCCCTGGACGTATCGGTGGGTCGCAAGGAGCGCCCGCCCCCCGCTTCAGGCTCCCTGCGACCCACCGATCCCTATATATACTGCAATACTTCCACCTCGACCTCCGTCATGTGCATTTCAATTGTGTCCACGCGCACACCCTTGATGTTTATGCGTGCGACCGCCGCACGTCATTATGGAAGTCTACAAACTCCCCAACAGCAAGGGTACCGGAGGTCAGAAACTGCCGAAAAGCTCAGAAACGAGGCCTCAGGCTATACCGCCCATCTTCCGTTACCAAAAGTCTTCCTTCTTCGGTTCTAACCGTGTCCGAAACAGGTAAAAACCCGGAACGAGATGTGATCTTTGTCCCACCGATAGCAACCACAAGGCGGGTTTAAGTCGCAATCTATGCTTCTGGTGAAGATGTTCCGGTTGGTAGAGTCAGACAAGCTGCGGGCATCCAACCGGCTTCGACCACATCTGCAGACTCTTGGACGATGTTACGGAAGAGTTCAACAGGGCGAGCCTGCGAAGCCCGAATCAGAACAACACTACGCGATGAATTAAACATTGTGGTTCCCTCTCCCTCTATATCCACCTTGACGACGTCACATATGTTGTTTTCCCCGCATCAAACTACCCGCCTTGGTCGATCATACTTGAGAACGTTTCTGACGACGCCAGCCACGAGCACGAAGAAAGATCTATACATGACTCTTGCTCTCCCCGGTTCAACTAGGCCCTGATACGTCTACCCTACTCAGCCGCGCAACCAGCTCCCGTACGCCTTTCTTATCCTTGCTGCGGCAAGCCACCTCTTCTGCGTGGGTTATCAGGGGTGGCGCACGCTGCGGCATCGATAAGAATGAGATGAGCAATTTTCACAACCACCTTGCGCTCGATGAGCTCGCGAGTCACGAAAGCCTTCCACAACAGCTTACTCAATTTGATACAATGCTAGATGTTTTGAGACAGCAGGAGAAGCTTGCTAACGACTTGGCGTCGTAGCGCGGCTTCCAAGATGAGATATGGCGGCACAAAATCAAGCGGATTGACTGGGACACCAAGTAGGTGGTTCGGTTCGCTAAGAATAGTCAAGCTCTACGGCCAAAACCAAGCTACAGACTAAGATGCGATGATGCAGCAAACTACGATGCGACGATGCAGCAGACTACGATGCAATGATGCAGCAGACTACGATGCGATGATGCAGCAGACTACGATGCGTTGATGCAGCAGACTACGATGCGATGATGCAGGTCGTCCTAATCTTGGGCGGATAATGGGGAGTGGATGAGTTCTAACTCGCCGAGTCAGTAACGAGTAACGCAGCCACGCGGACAGTCCATAACTAAATCTAAAACATAAGGAAGATCTGGGTACCATGTATTTATTGCGATGAAGATAGGATGAAGATTATAAGACAATTAGGATGGGTAGATGGAAAGATGACTGCTTAGGCCTACAAGGTTTGGTTTAGTAATAAAGTAGTCCGATTTAATTGCTTACACTGTTAATGGAAACAACTTCTGATATAACGAGAGAAGACCTACAGAATTCTGGAGAAAAAGGCTTAGCATGTGTGAGGGTAATAAATGTGATTTAGGTTCGTTGCCTGCAACATCGGCGTCATCCTTCTCTAGATTGTCTATCCTCGGAATTTGCACCCACTGCGTCTGTTGCAAAATCACGTTCGGAACCCAGTAAATCCATGGCAGATCCTAATAGACTACGTCGGAGCTCCAAAAATTCTAGAAATATCCTAGTCGAGCAAATCACCAGCAGCATCCATTCTGGGCGCTCCATGCGCTCCGCCGTTGCGGGAAGCGCCATGGCTACACCCACTGCGACTCCCGCTCCTCTTATCACAGCGACCGACTGTTCCCATCTCTTCCCGCTCTTCTCCGTCCATTGATGAGGTTGATGATGTTGATGAACTTGATGAACTTGATGAACTTAATCTTGTTAAACTTGATGAACTTTCGATTCATTGGTTCGGCGATGCGGCGATTAAGTCTTTTCTCAACACGCCTACCGCACCCAGCAATGCTCTTTGGATCGGGTTCCAGTCATGCATCAGTCCTTATTACTCCTACTTGGGACCTAGCCTGTCTCGGGACGCTGTCGTACAGCGACACTTGTCGACAAACGCCATCCCATTCCTTCGCCATTGTCTAATCGCCTGCTAAGTATTCACAGGAACCGAAGACGGCCTGGTCATATTCGTAAACGCGGCGCAGGTGCTGGTCACTTCAGTTGCAAATACATGAACTTTCTCTATAGATGTAGAGGGCATTATTCCAGCGGTGGATTCAGCGCATAAAAAGTGATGACCTAGAGAACCTCGCATCCTGAGCGGTATAGGATCAAGTTTTTGAGACTGGTAGACCGGTAGTAAGAACAATTTTCTAGGGTCAAAATCTGCTACAGTTCGTACAGTCCCATCAGCCTTTGATTCCTATCGGACCACATAACTTTGTCAGACTCATCCGGCCCCGGCCCGAATGACTCGAGCAGCGTTTTAGGAACCAATGCCCCTCCTGCGCAGCCCCTCAGAGAAGACACAAGTGCGTGCAATCCTGCAACTGCATCCGTGTCTGCATCGACGCCGACGCCCTCGAAGTCCGAAGTAAACGGCACCTCAAACATCCCGACAAACACTCACCATCGCACGACCTCGCATCTCCCGCACGGCCCATACACTAGGTTCGCTTCCCAGGGTCAGGATGCCCGCGCAACGTATCAGCGGGACCTGGCAGTCTTCCGGGTGCACTATAACGACCTCACCCGCATGTGGGGCTGGTCGACACGGTCCGTTCTACACGGGACGCTGCTATCGAGGCTCTTCGAGAGCAGTATCTTTCCGACCAGACCCTCCTTTGTACGTTCAATCCGAGAGCCAGTGGGATTGGGTGGGGGACTGACGGTTTTGATGGGTATTGAAGAATCTGATGTGGTATAGGGACTTGGTAGGGTAACGGTCGGGTAAGACATGGAATATTTTCAAGGGAGCTCACGCGCTCATTAAGCTCTATTCCGATCTTTGACATTCTATTATGACTTTTTGCCAAGCTTCTTGTCCAACGGAGAAAAAACTTGTTTCCTGATTTCCATGATGCTCTATATTCTTAAGATGAAGCACTAGGGCCGAATGAAGCCACACTTCCTAGTGGACCCACGCGAAATGAAAGGAAGCGAGGCGGATAGAGGAGGTAGTATGCAAGTTGACCCACGCGCTAAGTCGAACCTTCGTTAAGCAATCTCAAACATAGTCCTTGAGTCTAGCGGCTGGGAACATGGGCGCTTTTGGCCTGTCGCGACCGAGCCAACTTCTTCCGCCGGATCCGTTCCCCTGCCCCACCTCAACCTACTGACAAGATGTCCCCTTCGCCTTCCAGCCTCACTGTGTAAGCGATAACAAGGCTATACGCTACCTGGATTTTCACTCCGAGCCCTAGGACTCTCAATGAAGTACCCGTTGCCCCACCCCTGGTCATTCATTGATCAACCCCAGCGTCTTCTTCGGTGCGGAATCGATATGTCGCAAATCCACATCAAAGTCGAGGGCGGTGCATTATCACCACTAGTCGGCCAGACTAAGCGCGCTGAGTCGACTTGATTGCAGTCATGGTGAATTTCTGTTCCGTCCCTGCTAGCCCTATGCGTGACAGTGTGCTCAGATGATTTCGTTGTCGACCTAGATTTGCATCTATCTGGAGTTAAGCCAAGCTCATGGACGTTAGAAGACGTGCGAAGGGTCTCAAGAACATGCCAATCACAACGTGGGAACGGTACGGCGGCAGCGAGAAAGAGTCCAAGGTCAACCGCTTTGTTCTCAAATAATGCCGTGATAGATCTACTTCGACTCCAATTCTGACTCTCGCTCCATTTGAGTGGACACCATATTTTGGACTTCGTCGGCGGCTTGAGGGTTTTCTGGATTCTGTGTCACCTACCGACTGTAATCTTATTGGTATAAACTCTCGCCGGAGAAATACATCCCTTCCTGCAAACATGTTACTGGAGAGGAATACCTACAAATACGTACATATATAGAGTCCTGACTCGAGCCTTGATTATACACAGAGCAGTGGTTATTAGCAACGCCCTAGGCCAGGAAGTTGAAGTCCTCTCAGACCTTGTCGGAGTACCTGCCACTGCAACTGAATTAACAGGACCTGCTCTGCCGTCGTACTACAAGACCTCCCGACTCACCAACTCCCCAATGGGGCGTCCCTTGGTCATGCATCCCGCTCAAGACGTGCCCGTTATCGGAAAACCCGTGAACATTGATCCAGCGGATCTCAAGTCGAGGCTGCGAGGCTTTTGGACGAAGCCAAGTCGCGAAGTGGATCGTGGGCAAAGTGTTTGAAGTGTACGTCAACGCAATAGGGTTGCCACCCGCCGATAGGCGCCTTCTACGCCGCTTCTCAACTGCCACTCGATGAAGAAAAGCGGAATTGCTAGGGATGAATAGATGAGCAAACAGGTAAAATCATTCTCTAAATTCAAGCTATGCAACAGGCTCTCTTGGAATCTCAACCGGACAATATTAACAATAATTCGCCGCGAAGGGTTGCATCAACCCTATTGTAAATGATGTGGGGCTTTACTGTCGGAAGAGTTGACAGCCTTCTTCCCGCCGTAGAGAACTCAACCGGCGCACAAATCCAGAAATCTCGCCAGCCAGGAAGGCAACGAATGGAATTGCGATTCATGGGTATGAGCAAAGCGGCCAACGTTTTGGTGGTCAGCTTGTACACATCAAGGGTGGCCGCGGCAGTTAGCTACAGACACGGGAGAGTCCTGGCTGAAAGTACGCGCTCCCGCAGCCATAACGTACGCAAACGTCGTCCGACAAATATTTGCTTGTCTCAGAACCCACGGCACTGACGTACATCAGTAGATGGTGGAACCGCGGAGTTTGTATACAACCTGCACGTTTTGGGTGCGCAACCACTCCGAGCAACGTCCTTCATTTCCGACCTACAACAACAAACCTTAGTAGGTCTTGGCCGGAATCGTCGGATGATATTCCATACATGCGAAGATTGCGCGACCCGGCGAGGCGCGAATGACTGTAATCCCCCTGCCCCTCTATTCGGCTCTGGCCGTGCACGGCGACCGCCTACCCACAAGCGAAGGCTGTCTAGTCCGAGGCAGCCAGATCCGCTCCCACCGAGTAGGCTGAGCTGTCCCGCAGCACTCCAGAATTAGCGCGGCCCGGTTTGGGACCGCCTTTGCCAGTCAATCCTCGGACGGCGTTGCGATGTCGCAGACGCCCAACCCCGGACGAGCTTTACGCGTCATTCGCCTACGGTCCCGCGCTCTCCACCCTTGGAATTCCACGAAAGGAAACGCCTCTAGTCACATTCGGAGGAGAGAGCGTGCGAGTTTTCCATCTACGGCTCCTGGCCTTGGGGTCGGGGGCTATGCTACCGCCCAGCTGGCGGTGTATAATTGAATCATGGTCTAGAAATCCAACGCGCTTCCCACTGCCATGAGTCTGCAGTGTGAGTGGTCGCCCAAGGAAGATGCGCGTACGGGAGGAACAGTATAGCGCGTGGCGGACGAGCGCAAATCGCATAAACATTCCACCAGGCGCGGTCGTTTGTTGTACGGAGAACCGATGAAGGCAACATGGCATGTCCGTCCAACACTCCCTCCATCCAGCAATTTCCAGGCCTTTGCGAAAGACATTTGCCACGCCCATACGCGATTCGGTGAGCGGTACCCTTTATCGAAAGTCTACTCTTCATCCGAGTCCGACACCGCCAACAATCCCTCCACCAGTTCCACCTCTACTCCTCGTTCGCTTCCGACGATCCTCTCTATGATCGACGTCCTCTTCATTTGGTTCATCATCAGCCTCCCAATTCTGACCTCCTTCACGTCCCTTTACCGGCCGGTTTGCCCGCCTTCCCTTTTGGACGTCTTCTTGCGACTACGCCTCCTCGGACGCATTTCTGCCCCCTTTCCTTCGGCCCTCCTGCTCTGAGTTGCTGCCTTGCAAGCACCAGCGATCTCCAGCAACCTGATTACCGATATGCTAGCCCCACCGTCGCTGCTACCTTTCTACTCTCGAGATATATGATCTGCGTAAGGCTCGGAGTAGGAGGGACCAGGTGTATCTCTCCTGAGTTGGAAGGCTGTACGTCTTGCACGGGCGCTTCTTCCGTTTAATCGAAGAGCTCGGGGTCATGTCGAAGCCTTGCAGGGTCGAAAAAGAATGCTGTCAGTCATCGCTATCGGGTAGGAGTTTGGTGAAAGCGCGAAGGCGGCAGATTGCCGAGCTTGAGGTGAAAACGCTTTAGGGCTTCCAGCCTGTCCAAGCGTGGCGGGAGCATGTCTGCTCGCAGTGCCGGACGCAGCAACTCGGCAGAGGTGCATTCCGGCTGCACTGGGCTGATTGGCAGCAGGGGATGACGGTGCAAGGTTCGGAGGCTGGCCTGGAAGCGAGCTGGAAGTCTGGTGTGATAGGAGCGCGCACATAAGTTAGAAGCCCTGTACCACGCGGAGCAATTACGAACCGAAAGTGATAGTGACGCGGAGCAGAGAGGTCGCACTGTAGCTTCAAGTGCTGCTTCTACACGGTATTTCGGTACGGATCCGAGTCGAGCTTGGCCCTATGGGCGCTGGCGATGGGGACATGGTGGTGGAAGGCGGCCACGTGACAAAACTCAACACGCTTGCACACAACTTTGACTTCCTAAGTGGAGGATTCCAAAAGCTACGTTGTCGAAAAGCCGACGGCCCGATGCGTAGCGAGACCCATATTCGTACTTCTCTTAACCGTTGAGGTGAAAATCGAACCCACTATCAAACTCGTCAGGACGCCAGTTGTTGGACCCTCATCACCACGTAACACGCTCTTGCACTTCCTTACGCACACCAAGGCACTGCTCAAGGCTATGGATACTCGAGATCCCGCTAAGCGCTGGGGCAGATTCGCTCGCCGCTTGGATATGACACAGCCCATGTGGTACTGCTACGGAATGTAGAGCCGCTGACAGCGCCTACGTGACCGCAGAATCCATGGTGCCATTAAGAGCGCCAAGTTTGATTCAGAAAGCGGGTGTCAGCAGTATTTAGAGGGGATCATGAGCGAGGAGCATCACACCTCCGTTCCCACATTAGCACACCCAAATGCAGCACCGCCAAACACACCGCCAAACGCACCGCCAAACACACCGCCAAACGCACCGCCAAACACACCGCCAAACGCACCACCAAATGCAGCACCGCCAAACGCACCGCCAAATACAGCACCGCCAAATACACCGCCAAATACAGCACCGCCAAATACAGCACCGCCAAATATAGCACCGCCAAATACAGCACCGCCAAATGCACCACTAACCGCAGAGACTTCTTATGTCTTTGTCTAGCCGATATGCGTGTATTATACTGTGAAAGAAGATATTCTGCCGCGGCAGATGAGTGTAGGTGTGAATAGTAGCGTAGTGTTCTCTGCTGCGACGGTCTGCGTCCTACGAGTCACAAGTTAGTGAGATCTTCGGCATTGACCTCATCTCCTTGCTTGAGCCTTACTTTGCCCGCGGTACTTGGACATTATCGTTGGAATAGTCCAACGATGACCTTTTGAGGCATTACGTAGCCACTTTGAGTTTGCTCGTTGTGCGCACATGTACGAACTAACTAGAAGCGCCGAAATCCTAAGGGTTCACAAACCAAAACGAAATCAGTTGCGACCGATGCGAGTGTAACGTGACTTGACCCCAGTCTTGCATCACTAGGTGCATAGCATATAATTCGAAAGGCTCGCATTCGTCTTTCCACCAGGCCGATTGCTGGTTCATCTTTCGCGAAGCCTCCAATATGAACGTTAAGTATACTCTTGGTAAATTTTCGCGCATCTCGACCAAAGCTATCTATTCTAGTGTCCGTGGAACCTCTTGATCACTACTCTTTTATGATTTTGTACTTATCTCTATAGAATATGCGGTATGGTCCATGGCCTAGGAGGTCAAGGTCGCCCAAATAGGAATCGTTAGATGTCAAGTGGTTGGGATGTTAGAGGAAGAGAGGAGTAAGAAATATGGCTTATAACCTAACTTGGAGAAAGTGAAGGGATATGTGAGAGGCTTTTTAAATATATTTTAGCATGTAATAAAGTCGGTGGAGAAGAGATGAGAGTGTTGTAGATCTACAACGCGGTCACTGTGTCTCCATATCATACTAATGAGCAAATTAACGAGAAGTAAACCGACTTCTTCAGACTGAACCATTGTAATCCCATGCTTGTAAGGCGTTGGCGGCGGTTAAGGTGTAGCGAGCTCGGCGAAAACCTTAAGCTGATGAACCTCATCGGCAGGTTATTTCCTCGTGAGAAGAGGGAGCGAAGAAAGTTAGTTGTTCTGCCCATTTGGCGGTATGGAGATATGCAAGTCTCGCTGGTGGGCGGTGGATTACCGAACCATGATTTGGTGCTTGCCGCGGCCACGGGCCACCCTAGCCATGGTATCACCATGCTAAGCCGACACGTCCTGTAGACTCCACGTGTTCAACGTGCAAAGGTACCTAATCTCCAGCTTTCCAGGTTTTGATTATCGTGGTTGTTCGACCTGGCTCCTCAACAAATCAAAGTGGCTTCCGTAAGTCTGTTGGCAGGATCGCAGCATCAAGGGCTTACATATGTTCATATCTTTCTCCGCTGAGGTCCACGCGATGCAACATTCCACCGCATCTTTGCGCTATCCAAACTCAGTGTATACTTCTCAGTCCCTAGGCCCCACGTTCTAGATCTGGTGTGACGATGGTTCTCGAAATCGTGGGTAGTGGCTTACACGCACTTACCTGTGGATTGCGCATCCTCGATAGCTTAGAGATGCGCTCAGCAGAACGCAATCTTCCTTCCCCTACACGGCCATTAGACGCCTCGGTAATGGTCGCAGAATGAACGGTAACTGGCGCGACAGTTGTCGCGTACGCCGCACTGCCTAGTGTTCGCGCATCGAAATACCCAGGAGCGCGCATTTCAGTGCGTCACATTCGTCGGTGCACGATCGCGGAGGAGATCATAGACTAGACTCGAACTTGCTATAGGTTGAGCCAGCCCGGGGGTTAGTGTGCACAGAGCGGTGATGCATACGGATAGCGGTTACAGCCCCGTCGTAGCGAGCGCCGCAGTGCTTGATGCGTGCGTAGAGCGACAATAAAGATGCCGGCCAAGTCCCCTTCGCAGCGAGCGAATTAGAAACAGAACAAGACGCTGGGTAAACAGCCGGCCGATCTGATTCTACGAATGTCGAATATGATAAGGGTTGGAGGCGGAAAGAGAGACGGGGGGACTGGGGACGGCAGGAATCCGTGGAAACATGTATGTATTTCTGTACACGTACGGGATACTGACAGATATGGGGCAGGCTCCTATCAGCAGGCAGACTATGGTGTATGTATCCAAATGTGCAAGGGCGATTCGAGCCACGACAGATGGCGGCGACGGTGCGATGTTGCAAGCGCAGAGCACAGGTGGGGAAGGCCACTCAGCTTGCTGAGCATGCCGCAACGGGTCTTGGTCCGGGCAAATGGAAGCACTCAGCTGGCTGGGCAGGCCGGAAAGGAGAGGCGGTGGTCTTGCGCACGGGTGAGGCCGGCCGCGTCCAATCAGGGCCCGGCGCAGAGCCTCCCTCGAGCCCACCGCATCCGCCGCCCGTTATAACCCTCCGCCCCCGTCGAAACCTCGCTCACCTCGTCCGCCCTCCCCTCGTCCTGCTCATCATCGCCTCGCCGCTCGAGCATCGCCAGGTGCCCGACACAACGAGCCCGCCGCATCGGACGATGACGATGCCCACACGGCGCGCGACCCGCCCAAAAACGCAACCGGCCGCCGCAGTGCACAGCGTAACGGTCGACATGCGTCTCGGCGACAGAACGTGAGCGCTCTTCCCCAGACGACCGCTCGACGCAACATGCCATACGATATGCCGCAGGCCACCGCGGGCTGCAGCAGCGATGCATCGGCCGGCCCGGCCCTGCAACGACCGCGCCGAGCAGCCACGCCGCACAGCACCCTCCAGCTTCACCTACCCACGTGCGCCAGTCGCCACCTCTGATCTTTCGACGCGCCGAAGCCTCCCGTCGAGTGCGATGCGCAAGGAGCCCTCGTCGACGGCGGCAGCGCTGCAACGGGCGCGCGGGTTCGCACCGTAGCCCGCGCCATCGGCAGCCCGCGTCCCGGTCTCTGCGGCACGTCTTCGCGCTGCATGCCGACGACCATCGGCCCTCGCCCGCAATTTCGGCTGACACGCTGGCGTGGAGGACATGCATGCACGCCGAGACGGCCTGGTCTGCAGCAACAGGCGCCCGGCGCGGGCACACCGCCTGCACAAAGGGCCTGCCCCGGAGTCGCTTTCAAGCAAGAACAAGGCGCCCGCTGCACCACTATTCCTCCACTCTCTCACGCCCGCAACGCGCCGTTTTCAGCGCTCAACGTCGCGTTTCCATCTCGATATGACGCGCACATCAGAAACGGTCCGACCTGCGAATACGGGGAGCCGCCCGCCATCCCCAGGGTCCGGTGTGGACACAGAGCCGCGTCGCGTGTTGCGTCCGCGAGCACCGCCAGCGCGCTACCCGCAAGCACAGAACGAGATTGCGGGCCCTTCTTCGACTTCCAGGAAGCGAAAGTACGTGCACACGCTGCCCAGGCGGCGGACTCGAATCTTGGGCTCCGTCAGCTAATTCGGCGTCAGAGGAAGCGATGCAGACAGCGGCCGCGCCGCCACGCGCAAGGAAGCTGCGACATCAGCGGCCGTGTTTCCCACCCCGTCGGAGGGGGCAGAAGATGGAACCTTGAGGCCCAACCCGGTCGAATCCGATGGCGACAAGTGGAAAGATGCTAGTGATGGTATGGTGACCCAGCTGCGCCGAGAATGATCTACTAACAGCGCCGCAGTCCCTTTCACGAAAGCCTATCTTCGATATTCTCCGCCGAAGCCCCGGACCGAAGCCCGTAACGTGCGACAAGACCTCAGGCTCCGATGGGGCAACCATAGACCACTCAAAGCGAAGGATGCGAACGGTCCATTGGATGCCATAGAAGGCGATAATGTCCGGCTACACGTTGGGGATATCACCAAGATAGCTTGTGCGGAGGGCCACAGCGAACAGGGGTTCGGATATCTGCTTCTTCTCCATGCGTGGTATAACGACGGAAACCAGTACGTTGCCGGAGCCTGGTTCTGGAATCGTGCGGAGGCAAAGACGTGGCGGGGTGCAGACGTTGATCCCTGGCCCAAAGGCAAAACCCATGTCCTTTCGTCAGAGGTCGAAATAGTGCACGCAAAAGCACTTGATCCGCCCTTGAAAGCAGCTGAGCGGGATGGTTTGTACTGGGACCGAGAGTTCTTTGATTTCGATCTCAAACGGTTTCAACCGATCGGCGACAGTGAGACGTGTGATCTCGCCATGGCAGTCCGTCGGCGGCAATCGTCACCGGGTGAGTATTTGCGACCCTCGCGCGAGGAGGGACGCGTGCTGATGATCCGGCAGACACGGCGGAAGAGTCCGTCGCGGCACCCAGCGAACGTGTCAGCGAAATGGACACCGTGATGGGCGCGCCCGCGGTAGACTCGCCTACAACAACCGCTGCTCAAGTCCCCGTCGCTCAAGGCCCCGCTCCTACTCGCAACGTCGCTCCGACGAAGCATCTCCTCGCCCGACGGGAACGCTTCGAAGCCCGCCTGGAGGCAGTAGTGGATCTCAAGGGATCAAAGACCGTTGCGCAAGGGCTTCCTGCAGCCTCGATCAAGCCGGTGCTTGAGCCCGATCAAGACGGCACCGGCACTGCAGGGCTCGCGGCCGCGGCTCGTGAGCAATCAGTGGAGCCCACCCCACTCAGTGCCGGCAAGAGCGGGACTGCACTGGCTTCCGTCGCGCAAGCGAACGAGCCCGAACAACACACCCCCGGCACCGACGGGCCTACGGTCGGCTCTAGTGAGCGTGGACATGACCAACACGAGACCGACCGCGGAGCGTGCGACAAAGTTCCTCTCGACCAAGGCACTGGCCACGGAGACCACAGTGCCAGCAATGCAGACGACGAGGAAGATGTCATGCGAAAATACACGCACTTGTAGGATGATGCGCAGCGGGGTGACCGGTGAGCCGGCTGCTGCTGTAGGACACTGGTGTTCAGAAGGTGGCAACGGGCGTTCAAACGTGGGGGCACGGCGCAATCATGTTTTATCTCGATATATCTTGGTGTGATCCTGATGGTTGATGGAGCTCTGGGTTTGGGGGACCAAAATGGGGTACGGCGACGGCGCTTTTATGTATTATCTGGAAGTGTATTGGTATGGCGCTGGTGAGTGAGGACCTCTGGGGTCCGGGGGCATAATGCGGGGAGACTACGGCAACGGCGCGTTAAATTCACAATTATCGGTACAGCAGGTTCTACATGATCCCGGCTAAGCTCCACGGTCTGTCACTCTATGCGGGGCAACGGATGACGAATAAGCTTGCTGTCGACCCAGGTCCGCCTTTGCTCTACATGGCTTGACCGCACGCACCGCACGCACGACGCGATCAGATTGCCGGCCTACCATTCCACGTCGCTGCACGATTGGCCGCTGCTTCCCGCATCTTGCGCATCCGCGCGGTGATGTTGAGGACCGCGAGGGTGCCATGGGCTCACGACTGAAGCTCTCGAGAACCCATTTTTCAAGATCACCACGGCGCCACGGAGAAGGTCCGCAGCCTTGGAATACACCCTGCCATCTTCGAGATGGCATCTCTGCATGAAGACAGGACCGGGGGGGGGGCTCAGCCCGGAGGATCCGCACGGAACAGGCATGCCGATGGGAGCGCCCCCGAACCCTGCGCCGATCAGGACCCGCCACCATCTCAATTCGAAAGCAGCCACAATATCGCGCGCCATGGTACAAAAAGCCCATCAGACTCTCGTCGTTGAAGTCGAGCCAGAGTTCGGATCCCACCTTTGTGCGATGGCGACCCCGACGAGGACTTGTACATGAGCACATTCCGACGACGGAGTGACGTAATTGCGTCACCGCAAAACCACATTCCGTGGCACATTCCCATCATCCTCAGTATCGACAAGAAATATACTGCCTGCATCCCGCGCATCTGGAGGTTTGCCGGAATGCCACCGTACGTCTCGCGGGCTGTTCTTGGTCGCGCGTCGCGCCTACCATTCCTTTACCTCCAGACCCCTCGGCGCTTTGCTCATACGCAGCGTAGGACACTCCCGGATTTCTCGCTCGAGGGAAAGGTCGCTGTCGGTGAGTGTGTCTATACGCTTCGCCCAGAACAACCCAGCTAACGTCAACAGTCACTGGGTAAGCATCTGACCAGGGTCTTGGCTGCCGCTTCGTACTCACCCGCACCCACAAAGCGCCTCTCAAGGACTCGGCCAGCAGATCCTCAATGCATTCATACTCTCGGGAGCTCACGGAGCCGTGGTCGACCTGACCCAAGACAGCGCACAAAAGTCTGTCCAGCACATGTTCCGCGAGGCCAAAGCCGCCGGACTCCCGCAACCAAAGGTTCACGCCTACGAGTGCGATACGTCCTCCGAGTCAGGCATGCAGTCCACGTGGGCGAAGATTGTCCAAGACTTTGGCAACGTCGACATCCTCGTGACCAACGCGGGCATAACCGGCGGCGCACCTGCAGAGGACTATCCCTACGAGGACTTCAAGCGCATGATCGACGTCAACCTGACCGGCAAATTCCTCTTCGCCCGCACGGCCGGCAAGTGGTGGATCGATAACCACGTCGACGGCCGCGTCCTCGTTGTGTCGTCGATGTCCGGCTCCATCGTGAACCGCCCGCAGAAACAATCCGCATACAACGCCAGCAAGGCTACATCCGCACAGCTGATGAAGTCGCTTGCGTCCGAGTGGGCTCCGCACGGGATCCGCGTCAATGCGCTGTCGCCGGGGTACATCCAGACAGAGGCAAATGCGGGAGAGGAGATGGAGAAGTTGAGTAAGGGATGGATCAAGGATATCCCTATGAAGAGGATTGCAAGGCCCGAAGAGTTCAGGGGCGCGGCGGTCTGGTTGGTGAGCGATGCGAGTAGCTACGTTACGGGGAGTGAGATCATTGTGGATGGGGGGTATACGATTTGGTAGGCTCGAGGCTCGTCAGTGGTGGTCTTATGATAGTGTACGAATGCATGGGAGCTAGTGCCGTTGCACCTTCCATGCCTGCTTAACAGTTCAAGCTCCAATTTTGATACCCTCACCCTTATTTGAAATTCTTAGTTCAGGGCGATGACACTGTAGTTCTCAACTACGAGTGGATACTTTTCGTCTCCGACGTAAGGGTCTGGACAATGTCCTTTGTAGCGGAAGGGTAGTATGGGACATTTCTT
Organism: Paraconiothyrium sp. Pb-2020; assembly: GCA_022419385.1. Lineage (NCBI taxonomy): Eukaryota > Fungi > Ascomycota > Dothideomycetes > Pleosporales > Didymosphaeriaceae > Paraconiothyrium > Paraconiothyrium sp. Pb-2020. The sequence continues at coordinate 97,188 of JAJUBI010000010.1, read as the reverse complement.
TCAACAAAGATAGTACATCTATTCCACTTATTAAGTAATGGTTGGTAAGCGACATCCCATGTGGCCAGTAGTCGCTTCAAATGCCTCGAGTGCCACATATGCAGGCGGCGTTGTCTCGTAACTATCTGCGCCTAGGATTGAGTCGAATAATGATTCGTTGAGTCTGTCTACAAAGACATCGTACAGAGGCGTAGGTGTGATTACCCGTCGGCGAGGAGTTTCGTTTTCGCGAGCCGCAGCGGTAGTATCAACGTCTTCACCGGTGCCGTTCATTATGGTAACGTTGGGTGACGCTGCTTCCTGCTGCGTGATCTTGATGGCAGAAAACTGTTAAAGGTCGAACGATTTTCAAAGTTGTACGATGGGCAACTCTGAGGTAATCCAAATTCCCCTCCTATTATTTGAGGGTATCTATGAGAGAGACTGATGGGGAGTTACCAGGACGAGTAGTTAAGAGTAACAGTCGAGGTGTTAGTATAACAGAGGCGCTCTCACTAAGCCACGACGGCCCTATACAGCCTCGGTGGAAACACGTGTGTCGAACGACAATGGTGACGAACCTGGTGTAGTTCGACCGAATGAAAATAAACTAATTGGAATCGGCGTGGGCACGTGAGATTAACTGCGAATGAAAGTTGAAAGTTGCAGTATTAATCACCTAGTGTTAGAGGTAAGCGCACTCATGGGAAACGAATCTGTGACACCACAGAGACTACGATTATGCTCGTAAAGCTACGTGGGTGCGGTTCACGTTTGTGGCGAGACTGTGCACAACATCTTAAATTTGAGCTCAGCCTGCATCATTAGAATAACTTGTAGGGGTAGTATCACAGATAGACCTCGTTATATTATACATAATTATACTTCGCTATTTATAATCGTACTCCTGCGGTGCGATCTTCCGTACTGTACTTGTCCCATTTGGTAGTCATCTCTACAATCAGCTCGAGTGCCCTCTACGTTTTGAAGAGCATCACAAAATAACTATTAAGTAATGTAGGATCCAGTACTTAGTTCAAGACACAACCATCGGATCTAGGATTCCATTTAATCGATAAGTTCACTACGTTGTTGTTTATTTGCCTTCTACATGGTCGCTTTTAGCTACGTGCGACGGACACGCCATCTTCGGCTCTTTCACACGAAGAAGCACGATCATTCCCTAATACAGTCCGATCTGGCTGTTAGGTATAACATGGATTTCTCAAGCTTTTATGTGTGGAATTCAAAATGACCTCGTTGGTATGTCCTACCCGGGAATGAACTATAGGTCTGTCGGCGAAATGAGCAAAGTGTGAAGCATTCAAGATGTTAAGTAGATGGGGTCCTTGAACCAGGCTAGGTATTTTGTGTACTAGACCTCAAACGTGTTGGGAAGTGACACGCACCCGGTTTTCTCGAACCAGCATTATCTCACCTACCCTTCAAGCCCATTTCCCTTCACATCTCTCTCCTTCTCCATATCGCCCAGATGATAGCAACGTTAATAGATCTACGTGCTTCTCGCGGACTGACGGCGATTCTCCTTGTCTTTCATCCCTGGTCCTGAGAGACTGTGTTCCATCTATGTTCCCGTCCCGCCCATCTCCTCATCTCCATCGCCATCCACCCTACAATGCCCAATGCCCGGAACATAGACATAGTTTCCTCCTCCGCCATCTCCTCCACTCCCATCTACATCCCCTACTTCTTCTTGAACTTCATACATCTTTGGACGGCTCAGCACATACGGATGGCTGCGCGGGAGGTAGTGCCAGAGCGTAGGCGGAGGAAACGACGTCCTCGGAGCGGACCAGCAGGTGGGTGGCTGCGATGGAGGCGCAGGTTGGAGAGGGTAGTTTGGTGTTGTAGGCGTGGAAGGCGCAGAAATCTCGGTCGATCGCGGGACATAAGTCTGAGAGTCGACGATGAGTGGCTGATCATGTGTCCCGGTCGGCGCTGTCGCGATTGGACGTTGCAAGGGAGGCTGGCAGCTGGTACGCGTTAGGACATGGAGTGAATCCAAACTTCTGCTACATACTTATCTTCCATGCTAGTGATCTGGGAGGACAAGGGATCGCAAGGTGGCGCGACAGGGTGAGACCTCAGACCATCTGCATGTTGGCGGCTTTTACTGCACGCATTCGACCGCATGGCGGCGGTGCTTTGCGGAACGAGATCGCGCGCTGTTGGCGATTGTGCACGTATCTTTGATAGGTCTGGACGCGTTGGGAGCGGCATGATCTTGATCCGTCCGCCTCGGTACGATGAAGAGCTACAAGTGTTCAGCAGTAACGAACCAGCGAGCACGTTCACCGTGAGTTGCCAGGTGCGGCCGCTCAACTATATGACCGCCGACGCCCGCGCGGGGTCCTGAAGTCATGAAGGACGCAGGCGCCGGCTCTATCGCTAGAAGAAGAATCCGTGCAGTAGCAGGACCTTGACGCCAATGGAAGCATGTCGCATTATCTTGCTCCATGACACCGAGACGCAGGTCGCAGGACGAAATTCCTTGGAGGTGCTCCACGCACGGTAGACTCAGGAATGCCACGCTGTGAGGGCATGGCGATTGGCCGATGAGTATTGCACTGTGCAAGGTACAACCTCTCGCGGATCCGTTCGTTTCCATCCACGCCGTACGGCCCGCCAGCTTCGCCTTCGGGCCGAGAGTGCGCAAGGTCTTGGCCTGAAGTGAGCTGAGCCATTCGAGATTGGATCCGCGCAAGCTTAGGTAGCATGTGGTGGTGCGGACGAGAATAAGGGATGATAGCCAGTGCCTCACGGTTGCTTGGGGTCGCGGCACTGGGCGCAAGATTGGAAACGTAAAGGCCGTAACTCAAGCCAACGACGGAGCTACGATGAAAGTGCAGACTATGCGTCCGCGCAGACAGCACACGCAACTGGTTTCATGGTGACGGCGATGGCCGACAAGCCGCTGCTGCTCCGGGCGTGTTTACATCCGCATTCCAGCAGATAGGCCACGCGTCCCTTGCGGTGTCTTGCGTCCTTTGTTTTCTAGGGTACCACTTCCCATATGCGAACATTCTTTATGATAACGTTCGAGCAATGCCGGTGAGATCGGCATGCGACCAGTAGCTAGGCTGTGATTTTGCACGATCTGGGCCGTACTCGTGGCGCACAATGTCCGCGGAGTGGTGATCGTGTGACCTGGTAGTGCAACTTTGTTTGAAGAAATAGAACACGACGAGTGGGTGTGTAAAGGTGTCAGAGCCTCGAACACGGTAGCGGGGACTCTTGGATCCTATCAGAGTGGGAGAGGTGGAAGTGCGCGGTATGGTCATTATTGTTGCCCTCTTCAATTAGAGTTTGGATGTGGATAAAATTTGGTCAGTGGGCGATATTGGTCATGTCGTGAGACCTTCGGGGCGTACCGTTCCTCCTCAGTTTTCCTCTCAGTTTTCCTTTCAGTTTTCCCTTCTCAATTTGTCTTGCCCAGTGTCCATGCAATATCACAGCCTCTCATTGGGTCCTCGAGAACGTCCTGCTGCACAGTTGCTTAGACGATCTGACCGGCATGCGAACGCATTGAAGCCCGCAGAAGCATTGCCTGATCCGAAATTTTCGAGTCTTCTTCCCGTAGGTATTGTCTGCGACAGGTAGAATGCAAGACGTGCTGATAAAACCCCCCTTGTTAAAGTCCAAGGACAGTCGACCAAAGTATCATCACCGCAGGCTGTACGCGGTGTAAATGGGGGTTTTGATACCGCGCACCTAGGGCATGGGATTCTCTATTGGTCGCGGTAGCAGTTACGCGAGCAAAAAAACCAGCCGCTCTTGCGTTTGTTGCGCCCTGCTGACATGGGCGAATCTGGTCCACAGGATGAACTGTTTGAACTCAATATGGCGTGGTCGTGATATGCGCACAGATTACGTTCGTAAGTTGTCCTGTCCGAACCAGAAAGCGTTCCGTGGAGATCGGGGAAACGATGAGAGTAGGCGTCGTAGGATTACCGATGGGAAGCTCGTTCGATGTGCCGCCGCTGAAGTAGGGGAGCACGAAAGCAGTGCCCCACTGCGGGGCACCGGTGTCAGGGAAGGAAATATCGCAATTGTCGACCTCGCAACACGATAACGTCTTCGGTCCCGCAGTCCTTTTGTATCGGCGATGCGGCAGGCTGCGCGTTGTAGGTTCAATAGTTATTGGCGACGTGTAGATGATCTGACCGCGTGGCTCGCGGCAAAAGCGTTAGCTCGGCTCTTGTTCAGATAGACGAAGAGGGGAAGTGTTGGCGGGAGACCGCGGATGATGAACTTGTGCGGCAAATACAAGCACAGGATCGACGGCGAGCGTAAACGCGATTCAGTTGGCGATGGTAAAGCGCATGGTGTTACCTTGAAAGGAAGCCGCACGGGCCCTCCCCGTTCGTGGAAATACAATCACGCCGAGTTAGCAAGTACTGACTAAGCCTAGTAGATGTGCAACTCTCTCACAACATATCTCTCTAGCAAGCACAGCCTGGTAAGGTTGCCAAGGACGCCTGGAGGAAATCGTCGCTCGAGGGCTGTCTCACAACCTCCTATTTCGATAAATCGTAGAGAGAGGCTCATCGCGACGAAACCCAATATAGTCTAGAAGTGAATAATGCATAGAGTCTAGGACCGTAGGCAAATGAAGGGTATAGGCTATTGAATGTAGCCCCTGGAAATGATTCATGTTATAGTAGATTAGGTTTGGGTCAAGTGTAAGCTGCAAAGAGGGCCCTCCAAAGAGCCAGCTGTATTTCGCAAGGCGGCTATTAGATTATACATCACCCGTGCCATACCGCCTATGGCAGGTCCTGGCGATGGTTCTTTACAAGTCTGTCTCTCTGTAACGTTCATCTCGCTTAGCGCGGCGTGCGTTTTCTAGCCCCTCAGGGGATATTCAAATCGATTAAGACGGCTTTCGGGAGCCTGATTTGCCACACTACTCAAGCCACATTGGTCTATTTCATTCTGCGGGGGCATATACGGCCTGCAGAACAGGCGCCAGTTAACACCTTTTATCTTTCTACCACCTGTCTATATAAAGGTCGAACATTAAGTGAAATTAACCTTTCCGGTATATGATTCTGCAAGTATGTCCGTATCAATAGTTGTACCATACACTGAAACCTTCTCTATTCTAATACAATGATTAGTAAACACTCTATCAAAATGTACCAACCATATAATTGCTCTACAAAATCGGTGTAGAGGACCGCGAGTATCATGGAACATACACAAATATTAACTCACCTCGTAACATCAGAGGCTTAATGATAACTCTCTTACAGTACAGAATATGCTTATAGACACTTCCCTTCCCCACACAGTCTCCTAACATCTCAAAGACAACTTCTAGCCCATAATATTCCGACAACAGGTTTACTAGTTCGTCGCAGAGGCCAGCAATTCATATCGGTATCCAGCCGCAAAATTAGCATACAAAGTACATGAACCCCCAAAAATGAGCCGGACGCCAGTCCGTCAGTGAAAGAGTTGGTATGAGAATCGATGACCCCGTTCGGTGTGAATGGAAGCGCAGCGACTTTGGACCTATTTCGACATGTCCCTTGGCCCGGCACATGAACCGCAGTCTACGATCCCTGAGCAAGACACCGACCTTGAAGCTTCGCGCGAACCCCAGGAGGCCCAGAGTGACCAGATCAAAGCCAAGACTACGCAGTCGCTCAAATAGAAAGATTGACTAGGTAAATGGCACAGCTGGCAAGTTGAAGCGTATGGCTGACCAGAGACGCGCTTTGTGAATCAAGACGGTAGGCAGAATCGAAGAATTCACCGTCAAAGCAGAGCGGCTTCGGGCGAAGGTTGAATAGATCGAAAGCCAACAGATCCAACTCTGATATTCCAACAACATGCAGATGCTCGAATCCCAAGCGCGGTCCTCTACCAGGTCTGCAACACCTGGCCAAAGCAATAGGCCCTAGACAGCGCACGACCTAGCCGACAGAAGAAAGCAGGACGCAAGGCTCAACGGCATAAGCTTTGGAGCGAAAAGAAGCGGCAGTCTCTTTGTCTCCCAGGTTGGGTGCAAAACCATCTCCCTCGTCGTCGGGATGACCCCAATCTCCGTGCCTACGGTTCAAATCATGTCCCTTGCATATGAGTGTCGCAATATATCCGCTCTGTACGTTGGGGTAGTACAGATTGGCGGAATCAGGACGCGAACTCTTCACATTGTTATGCGATTGTGTGCCCATATATGTACAGCGAGTACGCATCCCCTTCGCAGCAGTGTTACGCAGATTTCTGGTCCCACTGTCCTGCAACGGCCTAGAGCGAACACGTCTAGAAGGTAATCCCGTCCGACAGACAGATCGGATCGACTCGCTGGCGACGCTAGCGAGATCGAGGAGACGGCGATCGGTGCATCGAGCGGCGAGTCAACGGTGTGGGTCAGGGACCGAGTCGCGGAAACTAACCATTTCGCGTTCGACCAAGATTAGATTATTGCGCCGGCGTGAGTCTAAATCGACTGCAATGAAACTGATCTGATGATCAGTGAACCTTACTCGATCTTTGGTAATGGGGAAGCTACCCTGGAAATCAACTCACTGGTGTCGAACCCGAGACAACAGGTAACCGGGAGTCGGTGAGGATGTCCCAGCCTTCCTCTAGCTGCTCACGCTGGTCTTGGTAGGTGCGTCATGGTAGACGGGGCAATAACGCCACGACAAAACGGCAGATCGGCTCCTCAGTAGGTAGACGGTAAAGAGCGCGGCGCGGGGGTCATGGGGGGTCGGGCTGCGCTTCGCTTTGATGCCATGTGTCTGGTGTCGCGGTGTAGGTGTGTCAATCCGGCTGCGGCTGTCGCGCTGTCGATATAGCGTGTAGTCGATAGGACTATCCCACAGTGGGGAGAGGAGAGCAGACGCAGTACCTCCCTCTAGCAAGCTCCCGTTGCGCCGCTGCTCTGATGACGTAAACCTGACGCGGCCCGTGCCCTCTGGAATGCAGCAAGGCCAGCGTTAACATCCCAAAGGCCGACAAGCAAGAACCCTCGAAAGAATGTTTCAGTGCAGGCCGTACGGTATTCTAGGACCGCTATCAACGCAACAGATGCTGACAGGCTCGACACGCTGAACAAGCCGATAGGATCGACATGCTCCACGTTCGTGCCTCGCATCCGTGCATGAGAGGCGCACCGAAGCAGCCATGCTCGCCCTCGCTACCATTCGTGTTCTTGTCCAACCAACCATCACGTGGAAGTCAGCCGATAAGAAGCGCCGGGTGTCCTCGACAACCCCGTACGACGCCCGTTTGCGACCAACTTCCCTGCTCGCAGCTATACCCGCGCCGCGACCTTGCGCAAGGCCAACGAGCCCTCGAGACACATTGGTAACGAGAGGAGCACACTGCTCGAAACGGATAAGGTTAGCAGGACGCCTGTCGGGTTTCAAAACCGTACCCGAGAGCCAGGTGAGAGTAGCGACGCAGCGATGAGGGAGGGGAAGAGGGAGAGGCGCGCATCGTCTCGCGTTGTCAGTGCGATGCAGCATCGACCCCGCCGCACGGAGTCTCAACTTGTGCTGCGGAAGCTTTGCCGCATCACTACCATGCGACCCCGGATAATAGGTGCGCGCTGTTGGGGACGAATGGTGCTCGCATGCGGCAAGTATACCTCTCTCTACGTGGCCACATGAGGGCGGTGTTCTGTTGCTGAACGCTCACCACGTTGCCAGCAGCAGGTGCGCGATGAAGAAGAGGAGAGGAAGGAACCCCCGCGGACTTGAAGCCGCTATAACTCGGCGGGCACCGATCATGTACGAACGGCTCCGAGGTTTTTGATTCGATTCTGCCGTCCAGGCGACCTATGCGATCAGATTGTGCGACCGTTGACAGCAATTCACTCAAGTCGGCCTCCATGCATGCATGACGACCATCGCATCTGATGAACCCCACAGCTCTTAAGAGCGGCGCCTCTGTCGTCAGCACTGCTACCACCCACGCGTGCACGCGGCGAAGGACTCGGCGAGTCTGCCCTTGGCGTCACCCTCTGAGTACCCCAAGCTTACTTCTCAGCACTGCTCGAGGCAGAATTCTCCAGGCCATGCAATGGTTTCTTTGTTACGCCGCGCAATGCCTCGTTCCTCGGGAACGTAAGACTGATTCCACTTTCGGCAGCACGCTGCGCCGTAAGCCAATATAATGCCCCTGGCGCGCGCCTAGCTCACCGCGTCGTGATTGGACGGGTGCCGAATCGTCAACAACGGTGCCGGATGACTACTGGAAGCACATTCCGAGCCTGATTCCTACAGGCAATGTCATCGCGGTCGACATGTCAGCGTCTCCTTGACTATAAGATCCATTGCGAATCATGCTATCGAGGGCGGCCTGATCAGAAGTCATCTTGCAGGAACGACAATGCGAACCCCATCCTCGCCCGTGCTGCGTCTGCTCATCATTTCCGTCTCTGGATTGGTTCGTCCCTTTGTAGGCCCCTTCAGGAGATCCAATAACGACTTAGTGGAGTGCGTGGGGACCAAGACCCGTCACGAATCTACCGTCTCGCTCTGGTACTTTTCCATGAAACAAAAGCACGAGTACGGCTCGCATTATGGAGAGGACTTTGGTCTGGAGTAACGGACGGTGAGGCTTGGATCGAACGCGAAGTGACTGGACATTTGCGGCTCGAGTGTCTCGTGGTCCTCATCATCGTCGCCCTCGGTCACTTTCCATTTGACGGCGCTCTTCACACCAATAGGACAGGCTTGCGACCATGACACACAGGGAAACATCATTGGGCATCCCGATGATTTCACCGCGTGTACTATGCAGGCTCGACAAGAGTGATGAGATCTGCATGTCGGCACGGAGACATTGATAGGATACATCACAACCCATGCCCGATGTCTGCCGTACAGTCCAAGAGCACTATCACAACATTCTACTCCAACTTCGAGCAGTTTACGTTCGCTCTGTCACGTGCATAACTCACCTGCTGTTGAGTCATCTCCGATGGCCCAACTGTGCCGAAGTCGGAAGCCTGCCGCAGACCCGCCACAGCGTCGCAATGCCTCTCTCTCCATCTCGACACTTCATGAGCCGGCCCTATCACTCTATCAACGAAACCACATCGTCCTGATGCCGATAGCAAGCGCGTCAGAAGGATCCGACCACCTCTCATTCGCTCTTGCTGCGTTTCTTTCATCAACATGGGCATCACCAGTTCCTTCAATACTTTCCTCCGTGGTATCTCGTCCGGCAGCCAAACCCGCTGCTCCGACGCCAAAGCGATTGGACAGGATCGTCAGCGAGTTGGCGACAATATGCAAGCGCATATCCAACGCCGCCTTAAGCAACACGATATTGTTGTCGGAACGATCGTATGCACCTCCCACAGCGTCTTCAAGATAGTTGAGGTCCTCTTTTCTGAAGAGCTTGCTAACTAGTTCATAGTAATATTGGAATGTAGCAATTTCTCGGAAGCTATAGTACAGGGCGTGTTGGTCTGTGAGGTACGGGGCTATCTGGCGAAGTAGCAGTACTCGGGGTCTCGGATGTAGAGCTATCGGAGTATGCAGACATCAAATCGATGAACTCATCCGTCATTGCGCGGTTCATACCTGGCAGCTGAAGCATCAAGATGGACCACCTTCGGGCGCTCATTTCGACCCGTTACGCGTGCAGTGTGACGAGACATGATGACACAGCTATAATGGAGAGGTGTACGTTTCTAGGAGCAGCTTTGCGACACGAGACGGATGACACGAGCACGGAACGCTGATTCTTAATCAAAAAACTCACCTTCCCCCTTTCAGAGACCGCCCCAAGATACTTCCCCAAAATTGGACTGATGCCTAGGTCATCTGGGCAGCTATGCATTTACCTTCGGCGCTTGTGTTAGAAGATGGATGGATTCTTCGTTGGAACCCGGAGGGCACTTATAAGCTGGGTTATGCACACCCCTCGATGCTCAAGTCAGAGTCACACTGTATCAGCTGCAAGCATCGCAGTAGGCTTGAAGATGACAGCTTTGTGGCGGCCATAGCGTCTATCAACCGGCAGCAGTCCACATCATAGCTTGACTTGGCCTTCCCATCTTGTCGTCCACAGGTAGTGCTCTGCAACGCGGATTCAACGTTGGCTTCTATCTTTCATTTTCCACCACCGATTGCTCTAGGATATATCCTCCCAGCAGTTTCAGAACTTTTCTATCCCAGATGAAGATGTACCAATAAGTGACGCAGAAGAGAAGATCATTTCTCCAGTGCAGTCTTCAGAGGTAGGGCAACACGTCGAGCACGAACCTCTTGCGAACCCGACACAGGCAGCTCACCAGAGTCTGTTCACGCGGACGGCCGCGATCTCCCCACGCTGTACGATCACATCTCTTTCGTGGGAATGCTAATGTGGTGTTATCGGCAATGCTATGGCTACCAGCGGTAACAGTACCTCCCGTTTTACGATGGATCGCTTCGAGACTTGGGGGGCGCAAGAAGGCTTTCTGGATCAAGACCCTGACGCTATTCCGGGTGATCTACCATGGCTATTACGGAAATGTAAACTTGTAGGGTGGTACTTCGATATACTCAAGACTGGTTTGGACGATTTTGCGCGGCGATCCATCTCAAACGTGCAGCCACTAATGGAATACGAACAGCTGGGAGAGCAGCAGGCGGGCCAACTAACACCAGCATTCGCTTCCATGGCCCACAGTCAGCTTTTACATGTGAGCCATGTGATATTCCTGTACGGGTACGTTCTAACGTACAAAAAACAGCCTTTGCGTCCGGCCCAATCCATACGGTATCTCCTCCGGCACATGCTCAATTTTGGATGTAGAAGAAGGAGCTACGCAACCACAGCAGTAAAGAACCTCCTATCCAGGCACTAGTAGCAAGCGCTGGCGCTCCTCTGGTGGAATCGAGGATAGGCCAGCCCATCGTCCGCGTATGGACTAAAACCGCTGCTGAAGAGCGCTAGTTTATTAATCCTCCGATAAAAACCTTTTCCAGTTGTATTGTGGTTGCAATGTCACGTAGTGGTCCTTTCTCTTAAATAAAGGACCGAGGAGCGGCCAGGGACATCATAAGGTTCTAGAGTTCCTTCCCCTTTGTCTGGCACCAGCAGTATAGACGCATGTCTAGTATACGGAGCGTATTACATATCTGCTCTTGGCTTTCCGTCTGTCATTACCTTTATAGAAAGACACGATTTACACATTAGGACTTACTCTTATCACTACTCATCTCGACTCACTCATTGCACACCCAAATTACCGCAATACATATCGTCACTCGCACGAAGCGCCTAACGGATGCGAAGTACAATCATTCGACCCCATAGCCACAAAACTACTCTTCGCCAAGTTGGCTCACGAAGTAAACCTAGTAGGTACCTCATGTACATCGTGTTCCGCACAATAACGCGCGCATATCGGAGTTTCCCAAACACACCTCATGCCACGACGACGGACCCACGTGACGCCCTGGACGGCGACCAGGAATTACATATCACGAGCAATGCCGCAGAGGTCCTGGACGGTCGAGACGACCTACGCACGGGGAAGCTTAAACAGCACTAGACTACAGGGTCAGAGATTTGCGCGTTAGGCTCGCGTTTACATGTCTCAAGCCAGAGCCAAACACCGATCGAGCGGTGCACGCCCCATCGCAACGATCCCGCAGCACATCTTATGCCGAGCATATAGAAGTGCCCATCACGCCGGAGGTCCAGCACTGTAGCAAGGAGGTCATCTCGTCATGGGATCTCCTGAGATAGTTCTACAAGTAACCCTGCGATATGTTCAGAAGGTAGGATTCACGCTGTCCACAGCCCGCCATACGCCGAGGCCGCAACGTAGTAACCCTCCTCCGTGAGTCTCCTGCTCCGCGCATAAGGCGGTCATGTATGCGAGTATGATAGGGCTGGTACGGCGCAACGAAGTCGCCGAAAGGGCTGAGAGATAGACTGTGGGAAGGTATCACGTCGTGTCATCTTCGGTTCGGTATACAAGTTTCGGGTACGTCGGGTCGTGTGACCAGGCTATTATTGGCGATGCACTGGTTTGAAGCACATGGGCGCGAGAATGGAGGATAGGGAGGCGGTGCTCTTGATAGCGCGTGGGAGAGCGATGGGTCTGGCTACGGTGCCAAAGAGGATGCGAGAACGGTACGTGTGCCGTTGGCTAAGGGCAAACTGGTGACAGCGGGAGCGGCGGACGAAGCTGACCAGACCGAAACCGTTTCCGGCATGACAGCTCCTGAAACTGGCCCAACGGAAAAAGTTACCTCGGTGGTGCAAGTGTACAGCAGGAACGCCAGTGGGTTTCCGCAGAGCCGCCAAGACCCGCTGAATAAGCCCGGGTAGCGTGCCCTGACATCGAAGCGCGCTGCCTTGCCATGCTCCCTCCCTGTCGCAAGGTGTACAGCCCAACTCCATTATTGTACGTATTGCGCACCTTACCTAACACTCGTGTTGCCTGATCCCGCATTGCTCGTACCGTAGATCCCACCGCCGTCGCAGCTCCTCAGATGCCTCGTCTACCCTCCCTGCGCAATGTCGAACAACGAGCCACCATGCCACGATTCGACGTCTGCACGTGATGCAGTGGGCATACAGTCGAGCTGGACCGTAGGCGGTGTGCCCACAGGTGTGGTGGTTGCGCGTTGGAGAGGCCTTCGCGCGGGCGCAGGCGATTCGAGGTACACCCCGCTTTGTAGACGGTGGCGCCGTGCGCGAGAAGATGGGCGGTCATCGGTTCACGCATCGCACTCGCAGGAATGCCTTTGCGTGACGCGATGCGCTGCGAGCGAAGTCCTTGATGCGACGTGGGGCCTGGGGGTGCACGCCGGCAGCTGGGGTTTTCCTATCGCAAGTCACACATGCGGTTCTCGTCGTTGAGAGACCCGCTGCCGCTGCGACGAAGGTCTATCGCCACGTCGAGCATCGGTGGAGCAGTCGTAGTTGCAGCTACCTTATACATGGTTTCCCGTGATGCAACTTAGATCGCAACTTTGATCAATTGAGCTGCTTCTTCCTGGTCGGCCAAGCCTGGTTCATGGGGGCGAAGTCCAGCTCATGCTCCAACTTGGAAAGAAGTAACGTCCTGGCACAGTGCGCATGCAGAGGCGAAAGTGTAAGCTCCCTGTACCAGGCGTCTCTTCGTCCTGCGTGTGCGCGCGGCATCGAAGACCGGTGGCCATGGTGAAGCGAGGGGCGGCAGGCCAGAGCGAAGCTCACGATGGAAATCATTGATAGCAGGTGTTCCAACTCCACAATGCGGATTCAGGAAAAGGCAGAGGCTTTTCTGTTTCGACTTCACGTTCCGAAGGAGTATGCGAACGCGCAAAAAAAATCGAAAAACATACAACAGCGGGTATTCGCTGCTGGTCACCCACGCAACTACTAATCCGCCGGTACACTGCTTATATATGGCTGAGCGGACGGGAAGCCTAGTTTTCAGTGTCCTATGGTCGTATGTAAGAATCATTGTCAAATATTACGATCATATCGATAGTTTCTTCCGAAGCTTTCTTGCATTCGGCAGTCGCTTACGCGTTAGCAAATAGTCCAGCCTCGCTGTCCGACTTTGCAGCCAACCCTTTACGAAGCTCTTCGATGACCACATGCCCAGAAGCTAGGTCCGCATTAAGAGTCCTCCACTCAGCAGTTGCTTTGACTTCAGGCATCACTACAGCCTCGCTATCTAAACCAGCGCGTTGCAACTACTTGGATGATGCGAAGGAGAAGCGAGATATGATTCGTTAGATGAGGGCGTGACACGAATTAAGAACGTCCTGCCGTCCTGCGCTTCGTCTCGGGAATCTACATTCTCGAATGACTTGCGGAATATGGAACTCTTACCCATCCCAATCAATATCTACGGTGCAATTTCCAGATCGATAAGCACGCCTTTGGACCAGCACGACGGGTAGTGAACATCTCGTGTGTTCGGGACAGCAAACAGCTACAGAAGAAGTACACCACAGTTGGTATAAAGGTCGGCGCGGCCACGGGACAGCCCAGACGCGTATTTTCGCGAATGTTGACCTTGTCAAACAGGCGCACGAACTATCTGCTTGTTATGGCCAACAACCAATCCCATATACACTCAGAGTTACTCCAACTCTTTCGTATATAATACTTAGGACTTGGCATCTTTCTTTGTCTCTGTCTACCTCGTTGTGCAATTTAGTCTGGCCGTGGAAGCTGCTCGGTTGATAAACATTCACAGCGGGGTTTACGATATGCACGATCCCACACATAATGGCAAACAACGTTTGATCCATCTAATAAACGAGGCTATCAATTTGACACTCTTTCGCTGCTCGGTTACACCACAAAGCCTTGCTATCCTACCTCAAATCCGTTACGCATAACATTTCGTGTCTGTTCTCAAGTAATACAAGGAGTTGACGAGCTTTCACTGCGTCTTCAAACCAGCGACCATTGTTTGGTAAAGGATACGATACAAGCCTCTAGAGCGACGTATCAACTACAATTCGTCCATGGTACGACGGTAGGCTCACCGACAATCCTTTTAACAGTATTAGGAACATAGCACCACCGTATGAGAGAACGAACCCTTGAGTAGATGAAGCTTATGTGCCAGAAATATGGACTATACGACAGCGGTGATGAGATAGCCCTGAGATACCGCCTTTGCTGCGACGAGTTGGGAAATAAGTCGTAGTGAACCTAGTTCTTTATGTTAGGACGTCGTTGCTGGGCCGTGATGACGTTCCCGATTAGACTGGCCCGGTTTGCCGACAGACACCACAAGCTCCTCTTCATTATCTGCCTTGTCTAGCTCCTTCGAGATCTTATACCGGGCGCTATCGAGGCTTTCTCGTTCCTACGTCAAACGGTCGGAATTATCTGGATCATTGCGGTGTGGGCATGGGAGTTCTTCTTGCTGAATTTGGGACGGGAGAACCTTGTTCTCATGTTTCGGGGGCGAAATATGGACTGGTAGACGACATGGAATGAAGCCCTAAATCGTCTGTTGCAGAGATATCTATGGGGGAGGATGCGTGATAATTCGGTATCCTACGATAGTAGTGATCCCACTGCCATCCTGGCTCAAGGAAAAGACGTTCGTCATTATTAGCTAGATCGCTATTACAGACTGCGCAGCCGATAGTATCACTCCCACCCTTCAAACGCATGCCTTACGCTAGGAACATACCTACCCAAACCGAAAAGATTGGAACTGCTTGACCTTACCAGCTTGATACTCACTACTCTACCACAGATCTCATCATCCAACCAATCAACCTACCATAGATAGCACAAGCTACAGCATGCAACTGTCCAAGCACCAAATCAAGTATAAATAGGAATCAACCGTCCTCCACTCTCTTCATGTTGTGAGGAATCCGATCGCCACCTATAAGCCCTCCCTATTCTGGCGACGGGCTAGGTTTCTTACCCTTCGTCAGTGCTGTGCTCGCTACGTAGTATACATCCCAGTCTATCGCTCTCCTTTGCTTCCAACCTTGCCTCCCCTACCCACCGGACCCAGCATCAGAGCCCTACACATATGCTTCCTGCTACCCTCCTTCTCACCTCGCCCACCATCTCGGCTTTGCAAGGGTAGCCAAAATTCGCCATTCAACCGAGAAAGGAAGATGGCACAAGCTATAGTAACCACCCATCCACCTACCCCCTCACCTCCACCTCGCCCACACGCCATCGCGTAACATACTGCCGAGTGGTCGGCTGGTGAGACACATACCATGGATAGGAAGAAAGTAAAGTGTGGTATGCGTACCATTTGGGGGGTATCTATATCTAATGCAATGAAGCCGTGACTTCCAAGTACCATATGCTGACTTCGTAACCTCGTAATAGACAATCATAAACGTGTCGTCCAGCTCTTCCATCGGCAAGGCTTCTGAAGCGCGTGCGTTATCGCGAGGTCGCACTTCGCCGCAATGGTCGCCAACCTACACTGCCATCCAGTTCGCAACTACCCTATTGCCGGCAACCTGCTCACCAGCCAACCTCCAACGGCACCGAGCTTGCGCGGCGGGTGGGCTCAGACTCTGCAGCATGCTTTCCCGCATGTAGATGTCGCCCAAACTCTACCATCATCCTCTCTTTCCACAACGCCATTCTTCGATCGCTCACAAGCTCTTTCAGCATTTCCTTGGCCGTGGTATACGCTTCAGCGGTTTCCAGCTCGAAGTCCACCTTCATCTCAAGCGTGTGCTCCTTGAACGCTTCGAGCTCGGTAGCGCACGCCAGCTGGAGGTCCGCTATGCCCTCCCCCTGAAGCTCGGTGATCTCGACACGGTGGTCGTCGAGACGTTCTTCAAGCTCCACGTCGGCAGCTTTTCGTAGGTCCTGCGCATGCTCTTGCGTCTCGATGGTTATCTCTTTGACAAGCTCGTCTAATTGGGCATCGAGGTGCTTTCGGATCATGACGAATAGCGGCGACTTGGGATCGGACAAGCCGTGCGTTGTCCGACCTGATGCAGCCGACGCAGCCGCCACTGACTTGTTCACCATGCGGGTGAGGGTGTTTTCGAGCGCGTCAGGAAGCATCCTTTCGATGGCTTTGGGGATCGTCTCGGCGAGTGCGTTGGGGAGCATTCGCTGAATGGCATCGGGGACCATCTTCGCGACGGCGTTCTCGACGGCGTTGTCGATTGCGCTCTGGAAGGGGTCGAACGCGGGAGCGGACGGCGAAGACGGAGGGAAACGTGGGTTTGGGGATGCGGGTGCTGTGCTGTCTACTTCGGTGGGCGAGCCCGGTGGGAAATCGAGTAGAGATCGTTTCGGACACGTCTGGGGCGTTCCAGGCGAACCTGCTGGACATCAACACGGCGAAGATGGGAGCACGGAGTGGCTTACTGTGACGAGAACGTTTGCGCGAGGTCGAGTCATACGGCGGGGGTACGTCAGGAAGCACCGCTTCATCAACACCAAAAATGGTCCAGTCGTGCTCTTCGACGGTGTCTGCGTGCTTGCGGGCGAACCCCGTCAAGCTTGCATTGGCGATGAGGTATCGAAATTGCGCATCCTTGTCGCGGTGCATCCAGAGAGAATCAAAGACTATGTCAAGTTCAGTGGCCTTTGCCAGCGTGGCAACTCGTTCAAAGCGCGATTCGTGGCCTTGCTTGGGGAATATGCTGCGCGAGGGACCGAGGACGACGCATGGCTCTATCAGGGTCAGTCGCATCGACGTGGGCTTGTATTCGGTGGGGCTGCGCGAGATCCGCGCAATCTGCTCGGTTTGTTCAGTCGATACATGTACCCCCTTCACAGGGATCGCGCCGGATGCGAAATTGCTGCCGTCGTAGACGAAAGTGATTCGCTGATGCGTCTCGAAACCACGCACTGGGAGTTCGAACTCGAGCTCGATGGTGGCTTGCTTGGAGCTTTCGTTCACGCGAACGACGAGACTGCTCGCACACGAAGCTTGGGTTGTGCTGGAAACAGATGAAGCAAGAGCGGGGATACCGCCTTTGCGGAAGAGAAAGTCGAGGCGAGACATTGATTGCTATATCAGCGACCTATCTACCCAACTCCCAAACAACTCACCGATTGTTGCCCCCACTTGGTACCGACACTGGCACAAGCGGGTTGCCCACCCACCCGGGCTTTGTGTGTTGGCAGAGGGCAGCCCTGACCCTGTCGCGACCTCGACCACGCGTTCCAGCCTCGCCGTGTTCGCAACGCCCGGCCTAAATGTGAACCGCCCCCTAACAGTCTTGCGCGGAAGTGCGCAGTGAGAGGGCTTTGTGCGACGCGCAAAGATGGCGGTTCAGATCTAGGACATCGAGCGAGGCAAAGACTAAACTAGTCGCCTTCGCGTGTGGAGGAGTTCGGCCGTGTCGTGAGGCGACTTCGCATATATCCAAACGAAAGAATAGCGAGCGTCGTTGGTGTCGCGCGGATAGGAGGATTGTGGTGGACGAGCGGTGGTTGGGGTGGTCGGGCGTTGCGTACGGCCCTAGGCAGAAAGCTTGGCAACGCTAGCGCGTCACATGTCCCCGCGTTCGGACAATCATTGATCCGAAGAACAGCGAACGCCTTACCTCCCCGCCGAATTACCCTCGGACCCGCGGCTCCTGTCGACCCGCCATGTACTGGTACAACGCCCCAGACACCGGCGACCTCTCCCTCATGCCCAGCAACAAGGTTGCGTTTGCCTAAGAATCAACAAGGCGGCGGATCTGGCGACCAAGCTTCGCGGCATGCTGTTCTTCTGGCACCTCGACCAAAGCGCCATGGCGCGACTGGACCCAGAAGCTGCTTGCCGGATCCGCCGTCCCTGCACACAAACTACCAGAAACTCCGCCGGCAAAGGCGAGGCGCCCTCGAGCATAAAACATGGAGGACCCGAGCCACAGGAGGAGGCTGGAGAATCGGCCGAGGGACGTGGTAATCAGCGGACGCGGACGGGGTTGAGGGACGTTTAGGTTGAGGGATGGATGGAGTTGATGGGCATCTGGTAATGAGGTTGGTATGATGGTGAAGACGATTGGCGTGAGGGGAAGATCTCGTCTGCACTCCTTGGCTTCGGCCGCTCGCCCAGGCAGTGCTATAGGGCGCCAGCCCGCAAAGATGTCAGAGCGACTCCGGTCTCGTAGATTCTCAAAGTTGTTCTCAAAACCAATCAAACAGCCGAAGTCGCCCATGCGATGATCCGCGGGGTGGGTGAGTGTATGAGTGACGGTCAAAAATAGTCTCAAGTTACGTGTTGACTCGGGTGTTCTTTAAACACTCGCCCGACCTGGAATCCGTCCACCTGCCATAATCCATATACCGATAAATCAGCACTCCAATCGTCCTTTGCAATCCTCTCTATACTCAACAATACCGTGAACGCTTGTGCTGCGCTGGCCCTTATATCTGACCCGCCCCGCAGGCATCGTCCCTTCCCAGCGGCTTTCGGCCCTCTCACCAAGCTCCTATACGCTCGCAATTGTGGGAGCGCAGGTTATCGCAACTGCCCGCGCAGCGCCGTCATGCGGCGGGAGGCCTGCCATAACCGCAGCATTCGAAGGATGTTCTATCATGGATGCACCCGACATACCAGAACAAAACGCCATCAGGACCCCACGCTCCGTCGTGTGCCAAAGTCAGAGTCGGATCCCCCTATCACAATCGTGCACTGCGTGAGGCAAGGCGCTGACATGTGACGACTTGTTCTCTGCTTCGTACGCTGTCAGGTTATTAGGTCCTGGGCGGCATCACCAACCATACCCGCTGGCCCAGGTACGTCACCATACAACACCAAATGATAACGTAGACTCCGGCAAGATGTAAGGCGATGATGAAAGTTGCCAAGTTCATCTTCCACATCTGTCTAGTATTTGAACTCGCATATCGTACTATTCACGAGATCCATCCGAGGCCCTACGATCAGGGGGACAACGAAGTATGGCCAGAGGAATATTGCTGATAACTTGGGCATGAGGCGATGCCTCCCATGGAAACTTATGGTTCGCATGGGTTCCTTTAGTTCTTTCGATCTAAGATTAGTCGAGTGTGTGATCCTCGGCGGTGAGCAGATTCCAGCTACGTTGTACTCCAGACGTACAAGATCGAAGCGGTCTGACCAATACGAGGTTTTCTACTCGTAACACAAAGTAAGCATACTAGCCGAGTAGGATTCATGGTTAGCGTACTCACTAGCATTCACTACCGAAGCGGCCCTGGGTCAGGGTTGGTGGCCGTCTCCCACCTTGACCGCTCCCGCCTTGGCTTACCATCTCGTGCTATCTTAGTGCGTTTGGATCATGGCGACGCCCACCTTGCAGGTGTATAAAAATCCTAGTCTACCCGTATCCAACCTCTTACCCACCATCTTTCGTACCAACTCTGAGCGCAGCCAACATTTTTTTCGATCAGCATCTCGGTCTCGTGCCTATGCTGGAACTGATCGCTTACCTTGCAGCCGTTCTTGCGGTCCGTCCAGTTCCTGCAGGCGCTGCGGCCTCTGCTACCCCCCAGTTCTGTCCGGTGATGCTGTGATAAGCAGAGCCTACGCGGGAGCAGTCCACCTCCCCGCTCAAGCCCACGCCACGAAGACTGAGGCGTCACCCGTCAAGTGACCGCCCGACGACATCCACAAAGCCAGCGTCGTTGCCCAAACCACCAAGGATGAGGCTGCAGTGTAGAATTAACGCTGTGGTTCTGCGTTCCTCAGCAAGAGTTCTCAAGGTATGGTCTTCCAGCTCTATCACCGCAATGACAAGGGAATCTCCAAGCTTCCATCCCAGCGCTGAGTGTGCGCGTTCACGGTGGCTGCATGTGCACCTTGTATGAGTGAGCTTTCCAGCAAGTTAATTGATAGCTACGTTGACACACAGATAGGGGCTTACCTGTATGGGAGACGGGTGGAGCATCGGCGAATTCGAATGCGACTTGCCCTGCCCGGTGGCATATTGGAAGAAGTAAGTCGAAGTGACGGCCAGCAGACACAGTGCATAATGCCTGCGTCTCTACAAATGAAAAAGAGTGGGCACTCAGTCAGCGCAGCAGAAGGTGTCTGCGAAAGCACCACATACAACTGCAATAGCTTGAAATTTTTACTAAAGAATTGGGTCAGACTACAATGAGGTTTGACATTGTGTGGTCGATATGGTGGAGTTCCTCTGACGCTACAGCTAAGTCAGCAACTGCCAGCAACGACATGTTAGTATGAAGTAGGTTTCTTGCTTGCGATTGATCGACACGCGTTTCGCCTTCATGTCAGCCACAAGGGTTGTCCACGATGCGCTGCAGCCTCTCAGCAGTACTTATCTTCGTGACCTGGCCTATTCGCTTACACCTCTTACCATACACACTGCGGTGCCTGTCCATTCGGCCACGGCAGTGCCACCAAGAGCTCGGAACTCATGAGACAACGCCACCAAGCGCTTGGTCGCGTTGTCTCACTTGGCGCCGCTGTTCTTGCTTGGGGGTTGTGCCTGGCGTCTGTAAAAGATGGACCTCTTGAGAAGAACTCGTCTGCGCGAGCCAGCGCTGGTGCTGAGAAAGGGCGACGCCGCGCGAATCGGCCCCCTGAGCGTGATGAGCGCGATGAGCACCATCATGCAGCTGCATGCTACGCTAACATGCCTTTTATATCCGCAGCTGGGGCACGGCTTCGGTGTGGCGTTGCGAATAGATCAGGCATTTCAGCTGTTTGGGTCGCGAAATTTTGGGAACTATCTCCTGCTATCGCAGGTGAGCTTTTGGCTTCTGCTGTGCAGGTCGCTCCGTACGTAGTTGGCAAGCATGACCTGTGCTCGCTGCTGGCCGCTATAGAAAGTATCAGCTCGAGGACGGCTGCGCCCAGCACGGTAGCGAAGACCAGTTGATGGCTTTTCTGGCCTTCTTCTCGTACAGCGAGCAACGTCAGAAGCGCTTCAAGAGCTACTCGCCACTAGAACCTATTTGCTGTACGCAATCTAGATAATATGCGGTAGAGCAGGGGTACCCACACCAAGGGCTAGGAACGTGTTGCGGATTAAACGCACTCTAGCTACTAAGGGATTTTAAACCTGTTCAACCTCCTTGAAAACTACACTGGAACTAGGTGTACTTTTAATAGAGTGCTGCAAGCTTCCATGGACTGCACCATCCAGATCCTGCTCTGCACAGCCTAGCTTGCCCAGCAAAGTCTTCTTCTGGCGGTTTTGAATCAGTCCGAGTGCTCAATTCGGCCGGATCACTTGAGATATGCCACAAGTGTGGAGGATGTTCCATTAGATCCCCAGTGCTGCCGCTATGAAAATGCTCCGTGTATATACAGAAAAGCGGACAGCGACGGACCGCTCAGCGGTGATTTGGCAACATTAATACTGGGCACCTCTACCAGCTTTGCCTACTCTCCCTTGTGTGTAGGCTGTTGTTTGTTTACTAAACTTTAGTCCAATTATTTTTATACCAATTTCGACAATGCAAGTCTGACCAAGCCCGGACGCCACGTTTAACAAACCGACATTTATGCTCTCGCCTTCTAGTTAAAACACGTCCAGCGGTTAAAATTACAAACCACTTCGATTCTCGGCTTCCGAATTCGATTTGGGCTATGTGTCTTACAGTGTATGGGTACTACGTACGCGACTATCCCTAAAAGTGTATACTACCGAAGGTCTAATTCTGCCACCGTGCGATTAAGATGGGGAAGATCTGCCCCCTCCCTAGGGCGCTGAGCGTTGTAAGTCTGAGCCATAAAGATGGCGTAGAGAGACGAAGGACCAATACAAATGATAACTGTGGTAACCATCTTATCTTTATAAGAAAGGCTAGGAGATTTACATTTTGTAGAGGGTAGACCGGATCCGCGGTCGTGATAGCCTTCTTTAATGAGTATTGATTGAACCTACCCACTATAGAGGGCCCAGTAGCGTGGGTAGCGTAGGCGTATGAAGCCAAGCTTCTAGATGTCTACTAAGCTAGATTCTGGACTGGGGAAGAGTCTACAGAGAGTGTTGTTCCCAAGCACCTATAACCAAGAAGGTGACTAACCCTTCCATTACTTGTGACTATTCGGCCTTGTTAGCCACCCTTAGGATTGACTGGTCTGCTAAGAGTGGTGCATTGCGCTGCCAAGTGCAGAACCAACGCGTACAGGCCACCTAGCAGCCTCCGAACTCGCCTTCGCGTTCAGAACCCATCGTTCGCCATGCCACTACATTACACGTGTGATCCGTGCCTTCGTCTTGGCTCTCCTGGGACAGTACTCGGCTGTTTCATCCACCTCGGTTGTAGCATATAATGCGTCCACACGTTGATTGTGCCTTTGCTGCGGTACGTTTGCATAAAACAAGGGAGAGGACCTATCATTACGGTTCTGTTAGTCTAGGTCGAGCGCGCGGACATCCTGAGCTCGAGCAGAGAAAAGTCTTGCTCCTGCTCCGCTCCTGTCGGCGCGAAATTGGATATTGCGATGCGGGGTGCAAATTCGAGGCTCTGCTGTTGGGCCATGTGGAGCGCTCACCATTCGTGTGGTGGTGCCGATGGGAAATGATTTTCAGGGGGGCGAGCATCTCTTGCACGCTTTCTCCATCAGAGGAGGGCATACAAAAGCACCCAATAGCGCCGCCCGTTGCGTCTCAAGCATACCGGATCAACAATAATGCTCACATTAGATGACGAATGAAGGTCAGTTTGCACCGATCGATCTGATGTACATTACCTAGCTGCCTGACTGCCGCATATCGTAGTGTACCTGCGAGAGACATCCGCCTCTTGCAACGGCTGTGGCGTCCACCTGAGATGTTTGTTGGAACCAAAGACCTGCGCGTTTGCAGGCTCTTCGGGCCGTCTGCATGTTCGCATACGAGGGGCTCGACGGCTGCGAAGGCGCTTCGACGACCATCCAAGCTGCCCAAGTGGCTAGCGCATAAAACAGCTTCTGACGACCTCACGTCTGCTCCCTGTCCAGCTCCAGGACCCCGCCTCTCGTCAAACTGCATCGTCTTTCTACTCAGTGCCGTCTCGGCGCGTACTCAACTAACCCCCGAGGGCCGATTACCCGCCGCATAAATTTCTTCACCGCGGCCGCTTGCTCCCGGCCTCGAAATGCAGCCCTGTCCCATGAAAAACCCTCCTCTGCGAGCACATGTTCTTCGTAAGCACACCTCACGAAACAAGTTTCGGTTGCCGTCCCCACCTCCCTTCCTCCTAGCAATACTTTCTCGCGCAAGAGGTGGTCGAGATGCTTCTTCAACCCTCGCATTTGGCGCATGTGCTAGCTATCGCTAGGTATGGGCGAACTATTATTATCACAATTATGGAAAGTGCAGCAGAGACACTGCAAGAGGACATTTTCCACGCTTTCCTAAGCCGCAGTGCTAACATTCAACCCACAAGTACACCTGCTTGGCTCTCTTCATGGTCACGCATTCTTGTCTTGGCAATGCGTCACTATATTGGGAGTGGAAGGACCCGCTCTACGGGACAGAGTCTGTTCTGCACTTGATCAGATGGCCTGGTGTCTAGGCAGACGAGGGAGTAAGCGTATAGTGGATCGGGTCAACATTTCCGGGGATGAGAAGCGGCGGGGGCAGCGACGATCGCGGCAAGACGGCACCGGTGGGTTTTAGCTAGCTGGGTCATTTCTAACAAGTCGCGTAGCATTGTGGATTATTGATGTGGTAGTGTTTCGACTTCTCGCAGTCCCAGCGTTGCGGCCCACTCGCGGATCACAAGAAGAACGCCACACGCGCATCGGGTCTCCTGGATCTCGTCGACGGACGCAAAGGGCTTGTTGTTTGGACTTCCTGCATCTTGCGCTGGGACTGCATATACAGAAACCTGCGCATCATGGGATGCACGGAACGGAAAGTTCTGGCCCTTTGTCGTGACAAGGGAATTGGAATCCACGGACAGAGCCGATCGACCAAGGCAAGAGACGAGAACCTAGCGTCGTACAGACTAGGAGCCACCGGCAAGCTACGGATCCTTTGTCAAGGTCCACACGCACAGGCTGTCATCGCGTTGCTTTCGCTCCTTGCGTAGCAACACGACTATTTCATACGACGCATTGCAGATCTTGAACGCTTCTTTGCGTCGTGGCAACGACAGGGCTCAAATGCATCCTTCACAAGCGAATACTATACCTCGCGTCAGATATGTGCACGTGGTGTACCTGCGTGACTACATGCCGTATTCCCCAGCACAGTAGTCGACATGGCTGCCGACAAAAGACATGTTGGCAATGTTGAGTCCGCAGTCTTGGGATGGAGCTAGACATGTCTCGAAGCTTCTTTGACCTCCACTTCCCCTGCGAGGTTCTGTGGGGAGAGGTGGTGGAGGAAACAGGGCTCATTCATGTACCTTATACCCCCCATAGGCATCATCAATTATCAGAAACGGGTATCGATGGAACTACGTGTTAAGAACCGCTACCAACTGTCAAGTTCCCCGTAAACGACCTTGCTATTATTATGATCCTTAATATCCGACTGTGTTATCTCGTGTATATTGAAATTTCCTCTTGCCTGAAGCTCTTGGTGAGTCCGCTCTACTTAAATCGCACGTGAGGTGCTAACAACTGGAGGACACGAGGAGCAACCCCCAGGTGGCTTAAGGTCTACACAAACCAGCTCTTCTTGCGCCCTAACTGGGCCCTGTCATCATGTAAGAGAGTGGAAGGAAAGTATTATATGGCCGCCGCGTCCACACAAGACTCTCCTCTGGCTCCGTATAAAGTTATTCCCCGGTTTCAGAGGGGCCCCTGCAAGACTTTGTAACATGGAATGCAAGCTCCTGGGCACCCTGTCTCGGCGCATTAGACTCGTTTCTGGCATACTGTAGGTCAATCACCCCAAAGCGCAATGCGGATACACTTAATACTGTCCCGTACAAGGGATCACTTCCGCTCTACGCTCTCTTCCGGCTGTACATACACTCGCGTCCTCAGGTCGTGCTTGCACCAACCTCAATTCCTCTAGCGACCAGACCGCAAGGATAAAGGCAGAAAAGTAAGTAGGGAAATCCCGGTCGTACATAGAGGCATAGTTCATGTCAACGGCCTGTTGTGATGGACAAGGAGGGTGGCGACTGGCTCTCCCACCCTACCTCGCGTGGTCCGTCTCCCGGGATGATGACGAGCTGGTCCCTTCAACATTTGACTCCAGCAGCGACAATCACGCCATAGTCTCCAAGTGGAATGACGATTTGTACCATGGGTCCCCGGTAGCAACTGTCGAAGATGCGACTAGGGAGCTATCCTATATAAGAACAGGAGAAGCAGTGAAAGCCATCTGTCTCAGACACTAGCGCGTCATCTACACTCGTACACTAAAACAGCAACGTTCGCATGGAAGCGCATGGTGCATGGGAAGAGGCAACTTACCCTAAAGTGTGTTTTAGGAAGCGATACCCAACCTTCCAAAATTTAAGGTGAGCTTAACGTCCTGGGATCTTTGATCTTTATCAACCATGCACATCTAGAACACGATACGATTCGACCCACGCGCAATCCCCTCCGCTTCGCTTGAGACACCCAAGTTTCGCGCCTCATCCATCGCGGATGTCATTCATATATATACATGTCTGTTGAGAGGTGGATGACAGCGAAGGCTACATTCGACTCATGACCATCGGTAGCAACAGCAGCGCATGCTGGATTTGTCCTGAGGCCGTGGCCGTTCGCCAGGAAACATATACCTCCCGACCCCGCTGGAACCACTCTTCCGTCATCTCATACATCATCGGACTCGCGGTCTGTCCGCTGATACTGGCATGGTCTAAAGATAATCTACTGCTCACCAGTTCAAGAGCTCCGTCGACAGCCAAAAGATCGTGGGCCTCGGGAGCGGCGATGTGATCCATGTTCGGAAGCAGCGACATGGCGCTGGAAAATCGTCACAATAGGACCACGCCACCGACTCATGATTAGTGAAGATGGCTAGATGGAGTATGTGGACATGGGTGTGGAGGATGTAGGAGGTGAAGTGAGGTAGGTGATGCACAGTTTAACTGCAGTAAGTGATACTCAGTACTATTAAGTAGCTATATTTCGTACC
Source organism: Paraconiothyrium sp. Pb-2020 (assembly GCA_022419385.1). Lineage (NCBI taxonomy): Eukaryota > Fungi > Ascomycota > Dothideomycetes > Pleosporales > Didymosphaeriaceae > Paraconiothyrium > Paraconiothyrium sp. Pb-2020. Next base: position 70,783 of record JAJUBI010000010.1, on the reverse strand, counting down.
ATAGTTCTATCCTAGGCATCACTACTCAACGCTCAAAGGAACACTAATAATTCAATACCATAGCGTTTCCCACGAACGTTGCCTGATAGCACGTGATCAAAATGCCGAAAGAAGACGCCACCGACTCCCTACCTACCTACACACCCAGAAGTAAGACCTAGGGGTAAAGAGAGTACCATCTATAATGTCAAAAACCATATACACGTGTGCTTTGTGCATACGCGGCCCCTAAGCTGCCGCCAACAAATCGCACTATCGGTTTATGGAGTTAGTCAGAGACCGCGGGAATTAGGCTCAACAAAGGGGAGAAGCACCGTAGCGCCTTTAATATATAAAACAAATTTACACTAAAGTGACGGGATTCAATTCGCCCCCAAAGAAAATGAGTCAATAGCGCCTTCCTCCATATGGACCCATGGGTACACCTTATCACGCGCTAGTCAGTTAGCTTCTTGCGTTTGTCTCTACATACAGCTTCTTCGGGCCTCTAGGTTAACTTCATTAAGCTCTCCTGCTGGTTTCGGAAGCTCTCATGTGTTCTAGAGTTCTAGCTTTCAATGAACAACACTGCCATCTCCACACGGACGCTGCTGCGACTCAGCCGGTCGCGCCTCCACAACGATGATGAACCATGAGTTGTTCGAACGTATTCCCTGATGCCAATACCAGAGCCTCAGGAGTTTGAAAATGCTTGCTGACACGGTTGCTTTGTCTACGAGGGAAGGCTGGACAATCGAGACGACCCTCTGAAAGTCCACATTATGCGGAGCAAGTGCGACGCTTCAGAAACGTGAGCACGGGATCATCTCCAAGCAAACCCACGTTTCGATTTGCACAGCAAGCAGAGAGCCCCATAGATCCTTCGCGGTGGTCCCGAGTCGACCGGTCAGTATCTGCAAACGCATCTCAAGACCAAGAAATTTTGTGCACAGCAGAAATGCAACCCACCTTCCTGGTGAGACGATCTCATCCACATGCAGAAGCTGTTTGGGAACGTGACCATCATTTTACCTATATGAGGGTGTTCTCGTCTGTCTTGCAGTCTTGGTCAATGTATCTTCCTTTCCAAGTGCAAGGCTGCGGGAGCTGTGCATGGAGAACTACGAGGTAAGTAAACAATATTTCTATACAGATGTTCATCTCTGATACTGCAACCTAGGATGTTGTTTGCACGGTTGTTCGATCCTCACGTGGGCCAGACCTTACAATAGGCTTCGACGTGAGATTCGCGGAGGGGATACAGGATGCCTTTTGGCATGTACGTTTAATCCGAATGCTTAGGGTACTTGGCCGCAGCACCCCTTATACGAGTGATGGAGTACTCTGCAAACCCTCTTTACGCTCGTCCTCATGAATCTTCACAAGGGCCAAGCTTCCAAAGACCTCAAAATTATCAAGACATTTTCGCCGCTCGGCCACAGCGTGGCGAGTAGTACTACATTATGGAAATGATCATGTTCTCATGGATGCCGCGTTTCCGCAGATGCGCGCGGGTGGGCCGATCAAGAAAGCGAAGAACACCAATCCTCGGGGAAGCCAGTGCACAAAGTGGGCCATCCGAACGGATTTTCCCTAGGGATGGGTTCACATGCCGGTCGAAGAGAGGCGCTAATCAGGGTTGACGGTACGCGTGATTATTTCCATTGCAGGAACAGCAGCTAATTAGTACTAGGCGGTGGCTGCTCGCTCAGTTGCGTGATGAAGTTTGCCGGGCACCGGAACGCTTCAACCCTGTTGGCCACTACCTTAACGACATGAGTAACATTAATGCAGCTATTTCGTTTCTTGCCGTCCACCCGCTTGGCAACCATGCTGAGAAGCCCAAATCTCCTGGTCCAGCGTTCGAGAGCAGAGTCCGAATACGATCCTCTCACTAAGAGCATATACAAAGTCAAATGGCGGACGGATATGTATAGCTGGAGACTTGACCAAGAGACAGACGCTTCGAAAGCGGGTGAAGTGTCATACCACCGACGACGGAATATAATTAACCCTCGAAAGAGCATTAGTCGGACCAACGGAGGCTCCATCTCCAACGAGACGAAAATTCAAAGTGCCAACATTGGCTACGGATGTACTTGCGGGATGTGGTCCGCCACTTGGTGCCCACATGAGCGCTGCGCTGATTCTCTACACCTGGTCACCCCGCAGCGGAGCGACCAGGCATCATAGCACTCAAAGATCCGGTGGAGCTCCTTACCGATGACTCGACCTTTGCGCCGCAGGAGCATCAAAGCCTGTTCGCGGCAGATACATAACAGCGTCGTGCGAAGCGGGCGTTCAAACGCGGATGATCTCGTTTCTCACCGCCTGCGCATCGTCAACGATTTTCTGAATACCTATACGAGACAGATGCAACCATACAAATCGTTGTTGCAACTGTACTTTCGAAAGGAAGTTGGGTTCGCGAGCCTCTCTTTCCCCTGCTACGAAGGGAAGGTCGACGGAAAGGGCTGGGAGTTGCCCTGCCAAAGCTATGCCAACACCATTTACATCCCTTGGCACTGCGATCCTGTCGTTCTCTGCAAAGGTGTCACACTTCCCGGCTATTACCTCGTTGATACCCCGTTTCTTGCGAGCATGCACATGCATCATTCAGAGATCGAATCAGCATGGCGGCGCCACACCGCAATGTCTGTCGGCTTATATTGAGCAACAGTCGGAAGCCGAATACATCCATTGCCCACACCCTTTGATGTCACTTCATCGGTAGATTCAGAACTAGCCTGTCAAACAAAGTGTAAACTGATAAAGGTCGATTAGGCTAGAGGATAGGGAAGAGTGCCACACCAGCTCCGAACTTGAACTAACCGTGGAGACACTGATGTCCCGGCAACGGTCGACAAGCGCAAGTCGTAAACCACTTGGGAGAATTTGATACTGTAACGGGCTATCTTGCCTAGGATGTGCGTAGTTTGTGGCAAGCTGATGACGGCAGTAGAAGCAAATTTGCTCCTTTATTATTATATGATCCTAGTGTGTTGGGCCATGTCACTATGGCTTCGCAGATAAGTCTATCAGACTCTGGTGCATCCATACCCATCAAAGTGAACGGGAAGCCTAACAGTGGCAACTCATAAGAGTCCATAGACACAGTTGAGATGACGGCCGTCCACCATCTTATTGTGTTCAAGGCCTATTAGATGGTAATACATTATAGACAAATAGTGATACCGAGAGCGATTAAGAGTGCGAGGTGGAAGAGATTTCCAAAATAATAGAGGGATAGGCGTCAGTAGAGATATTTGGTAAAGTCGAAGGGCTGTTCTATTAATAAAGGCACGTAGCAATTACTCTACGGATGGAAACAAGCTTCGAGAGTCTAAGCAAAGGAGTAAAATCTAGGCAAAAATATCTATGGGATAACTTAATCTAAGATAGCCGATAGGATGAAATGGGCACGTTTACTAAAAGATTCTTATAGCGACCGATGTCTGCAGAGTTATATACAGGATGCTACGGAGTAGGTCGCTCCAGTTCTTCGTAAACAAGTAGCCATATACAGCGTAGGCGGGCACTTTGACAAGGCGGAGATCTTGAGATGTCCGTTACAGTGGAGACAGAAGCCACGTTACTCTGAAGGTAAAGTGAGGAACGATCAACACCTACAACATGTGCAGGCCGTTCTTAACAGCACAGAGGCTAGCCGACGCGTAAGGACTACACGATTCTTTTAGCATAAGGATCACGGGAAACGAAGGCGATTGTAGCCATGCGCTGGCCCTGCTGAAACTGGTAAGCGGCAGCGACATTTGCAGGGGAGTCAGGTCGTCGTGTCTTTTTGCACATCCGTCAGTCTGGCGAAGAGAAACCCAACGGCCAATGGCGCACAAGGCGCCGAGGACTGGTACTGCAGGCCTATGCCGATATTGAGCGGCTTCTTTCATCACATCGCGAAACGGCAATGAATTTCCTGATATCTATCGTCATTACCATGAACTAGGCATCGTCGTCTTGTAGTTTGCGTGGTAGTGTACTCCCAGCCCACAAGCAACTAACAGTAGCATTTTGTCGTACGTCAAGACCTGTGCGTATGAGAGATGAGCCGCAGCTAAAGGTACTGAGAGCAATCGCTGCAAGGCAAACAACTCCACTCGATTCTTATCGCGTACTGTTTGACATATTTTTGGAGGCGCGATGTCTTTTGTAGACGCCCACGTCTCACCGAGAACTGCGGATTGGCTTGCAAGCACCTCTCCTGCAATGCCATGTTTACGACTGCTCAGATGCCCGAAAAAGAAAATGCACACGTTTAGACAAACATAGCTGACGTCAGTTGCTTCATGCTGTGCTTGCTAGGCCTACTTCTTCCCCTATCGCCGGGCCAAGTTGGCCCATTACTTCCCGTTTGGGCCCAGCACCGATCGTAGAGTCTAGGCAGGCGCACACCTCCAGAAACCTGCCACCGTATAGCTCCCTGTCGCAACTATCATATGTCTGGATCCTGAGCAGCCTGCCACATCATGTCTCTAGCGATGCCCCCACGGATCTTCATACAGCTACAGAAACAGCCTCTCGCCATGGAGAACATTCTGCGAGCTTGGCACAGAGGTGGCGCTGGTATCCGCTTTCTGGACAGGAAGTCCGGCTGCTTTACGCAACCAAAAAGGACCTCATGGAGCGCTTTCGCAATGTCGTATGTTGGGAGATATCTCTCCGCCGCCTCTCCTGCTTCACGCCAACAGCCTGCAGTGGTCACACGTCAAGACTACGAACAGATTGGCCGACGACGCAAGGATTCACAGCTCATAGACGGTTGTTGAAGCCACCGAAGCAGCGGCGACAACTATACCCGATGGAAACGAAACGGCTCGATTGGAGTACAAAGACTGCTGCTTCCCAGGACTGCCAGTCTTTGACGTTGCGCGCTGTTGCACGTTGCATGGCAGCTAGCGTCAACGAAATTGTACTCTTCCGAATCGAGTTGAGCTCGATGATGCTTTCCCGCAGCTTGGACAGGGTTCTGTGCGGCCCTCAATTCGAGTGGTTGCAACTGCTACGACCATCATAGCAAGTGGAAGAATTAATGTTCGTGCTGGGCCACTAGGGTTTACAGCTCAACACGGTGAACTGCTGCGCTGTCGGGGACTGGGAGAGCTTTCGTCGTCCGGGGGGAGACAGCTGCAGCTAGCAGGTGGGAGATGAGCGGACTGCACGTGCTTCATCGCAGGCTCTTGCACCTTCCTGCCGCAACGACATCTCTACAGCTCTTTGAGCTGGCCACAATTCGCGATGAGTACGAACACGCACAGCTTCTCGTAGCCTTCGTAGAGACACGCGGCCAGGCCGATCGGCTCTGGCGACTAGACAGGCTGGTGCATTCAAACTGGTAGATATAGGTGTGGATCCTCGAGGCTCTCTACGGTGGCGAAGAACACTGCCAGATCGACTCGTCCATCATCGGCGATAAAAGCCGTGTCGACAGCGAGTGGAGTTTCCAGTGCTCAGACAAAGAGTGCGCTGCGTCAACCAAGGCGTGGGCGAGGAGCACGCACTTGAAGTAACCTGTTCACATGCTTCCTTGCGGTGCAGATCCAAGATAGTGTGCTCAAAAGCCGTTGGTGATGCAGGCAAACGTTACGACTGCAGGTGCTTGCGAGTACCATAGCTCCCAGGACTGCCAAGTTGCGAAGGTATGGTCTGAGGGCAAGGCCGTTTTCACGTGCAGAGAGACATCTACGCAGCGTGCTAGCGTACCAGTCTTCAAGTCTCTTCGGAAAAGCACTTGACGAACTTGACCAGCATGTACTTTGTCCTGGAGAGCTCGGTGCTAAGCTACCATATGCAGGGGTCACGACTTTCATCCTAAAGGGGTCGCTGCTCAACCGCGCTTTGGTCGGACAGCTCCCCAGCGTTGCAGCTGTGGAGGCTCATGGCCTCGCCATTCCGATGGTCGAAGAAGCACCGTGGATCCGTTGATTCGCCACCTCATCCTCAGCACAGTGCGGCCAAGTATGCCCGATTGATAGGTGGAAGCAATCTTTTGACGAGATCTGTCAAATTGTGCCGTTTCCACAAGGAGGCAAGATTACGCCTCGTCGCCATGGCGGCTCCAGGGAGGTTGTAGACTTTGTGGCTTTCACGATCACGAGCGACTTGTCCACTACAATCTCTCGAACCAGCTTCCGACCTTCGAGCATAAGAATCACAGCACGGAAAATCACAGCCAGCAGTCTACTAACATGCTTTGTAACGCTGCGGCCACATGCGATGCAAGAAATTCGCGGAATTGTGCAGTACCTCTTCACGACCGAGCACGTTGGCTTCGGGCGAGTTTCAGTAGGCGGTCGCACCGCCGATGCTTCGTACATGGAGGCGCTGCTCCCGAGCAAGAAGGCAGCACGAGAGAAAGCGTTTGCCGATGATTCGAGCTACTCCGCAGACGCTGCCGTACGAGCTTCCGATTGAGACAGGATTGAAACATGCCTGCCTGCTCACGGCTGCCAGAACCATTGCCCCAAAAGCAAGCGCCCAGGTCTCTGCACCGGGGAACAGCAGCCATGCACTTCAAGATTGGCCATCAGCACAGAAGTCTAGGTCAAGTCCGGCCCCCTTGGTAAAGACGCTACAGGACCTCTGTCTCTTGAGCAACAGCACGCCCGAACTTCTAGTCTGAACTTAGGTGGTTATAATAATGATGAGGTACTGGTGTAGACATTGATTTAGCGTGGCTTGTGGACTAGGGTCCCGACTGGACGTGTCTTTTAGGTTGTTAAGCATGTAAGAGCCTGCGTTGAATGCTGGTAGCGCCTGGTGCACGTCCGACGCTATCCTGTGCCAGCACCCTTGCATGGTGGAAATGAAAGGCGAGTCTCGTAGCTATAACCGCTGCTAGGCAATCAGGTGACTTTGGCCTGGATATGCCACACTCGCACCTTCTTCATTTTTCGGGCGTCCGTTCCGGCAGCTGCCGCTCCTTGTCCTCTTTGCGCGACACTCTTGCTTGTGCTTTCTTCTCTAATCGGCGCTACTCTTTGGTGAGCGGGTGGTCGCTATCGAAATCTTGTCGCATTTCCTTGGTGTGGATCATGTTCGCGGCAGAGAGCCATACGTTGTGCGTGTTGTTGTGATCTTCCCACTTAACCTAATACTTGAGTTCTCCGGTCAGAATGTCCACGCGCCGCCATGGTTCGTTCGATGGAGTAGACGTTGAAGCAAACCGTGGCGGACAGGAACGGCCGGGGCTACGCTATGTAGAGCGTCTTCTCTTTCCAGCGGCAGTGAAGAGTACCTGAGGTTAGGGCGAGGTCTTTACGATAGCAGGACAATGGTGAGATCTCTTTCCTGTCTGTATTATGCATAATACAGCGTCTTGCTTACATGGTCGAAAGATATCGCAGCTTAAGTATCCCTACTTTCCCGCCCTTTCCCCTCCCCCGGCCCGATCTTTCCGATTCAAGACAGATTGGGCCATATATAGTCACGCGAGCAAGGCGTCGACCACACCCGACGTCAGCCCACGTGTTGAACGACCTCGTTTCACGCAACCATACTAATAGCAGCATGGACGGTGTATACTAGGTACTTAGCTATGTAATCCCTACTGGATTAATTGGCGAGATTTGCGTGACATTATCAGAAAATAGGAATAAGAGAACGAGATTTTACGGCGCTATTGGTATAAATGGAAACAATACAATTGTGAACTAATTCTGTATGCTTTGGTTAGTGAGGAAACCTACTACTATATAACAAGCATGTTGTTCCTCGATAATTAACTAAGTAACCCTTCGTATCCAGCCCCTAATCCCTTCCATCTTTCCCATTAGTAAGCACCATGTAATTTGATGCGTCTTATGTCCTTAAGCTCTACAGTCTCTGCATAAACTAACTTGATTAAGAAGTAGAGAAATCAATGCCTCTCCGTTTAGATACAGTTGGTGCCGCCACCCGTCTACTCCGCCCAAGTACCTCATTACGCCCCATACAACTTTACATATAGGATGTATACGAGTCGTTGTTTTTCCCTTCTCGGCAGACATATTCTAACTTACAGTTATTAACGAGATCGCCGAATCTGAATCTGAAGTTTCCTAACCTGGGCCAGAAGCGATCTGAGAAGCCTTTGATTAATCCATAGTTATTATACCAAGATGGTGACCACTCACGGCAGCGTCCCTTTCGTGATTCGTTATGATGTACTACTGTGTGTTCTAGCCGCAGCTCTTTATACAAGATTACAGCATCTAATCTAGACTCAACATCGTGAGGAGAGCCTTTTGAAAACCATATTTTCTAGGGATGGCTTCTCTGCGAAACGACAAAACACCACACCATCCAGCTCCACTGACCCGCGAGGCGATCACGCCACACACTCAGGCCACAACGCTCTAAATGATAGCAACGAGATAAAGCCTTGTTACGTAAGGCTAAACGCCAGCACCGAGTGCGCATGCCGGTAAAACTCCAGGACGCCCTATTGCAACGTGAATACGTGGCAAATGAATGCCGGAAGGGATCAGTGGCCGAAAGGAGGCATTGGCGAGCAAAACAACGATGTCTGATGAGGGAACCGTATGCCAATACTTTTTCAGAAGAAGGGAGTGTATTTAGCAGAGGTATGTGCAAGGATCGCGCTTAACCTTGACTGTTGCCACCATGACGAGGAATCGCGCCTTGGCAACGTGCGCGGGATACTCGTACAGAGCCTCAAGCTAGTCTACATTGATACGAGACTAACCGAACGAAGACCTCCGAAGTGATCCTCCGCAGCCTCACACCCCACCCCCGCTACAATTGTCCCGCCCCCGCTTCGCGCGCTGTTACTACTGCCTCCAAGTCCCATCGTCCTCCATGCTACGGCACAGCAAGCCAGGCGTGGCCACTGCGTCCCCTCCACCACCGCGGCACGTCAGCACCGCCGCCGCTTTCCGCGGTGCTCTCGCTGCTGGATCGCATCGTCGTCCTCGATGCCGTACGACAAACCCGGCGCATAGCGCATGCCCAGCCTTGGGAAAGGCGGAGACGGCGGGGGCATACCGGCATCCTCTCCATGGCCGGACAAGCCACCAGCGCAGCCGATTCCCATCCGCCGGTGCCATGCAGACTCGCGGGAGCGGGAAACTGCGCTGCCAGCGTCGGACGCGTGCGCGCCGAGGAGAGGTTGGTGTGAATAGCACCGAGCGCACGCGGCCCATTCTGCTGTGCGGTAGAACAGCACGTCGTCGTCGTCGAGAAGCTGGGCCGCAGACGACACGCGGGAGACGTGAGGATAGTTATGGATTGCCGACAATGGTCCCGCTCGTGGGATGGGTAGCCTCCGTTCCGCTCGTCCAGCTCCAAATGGACTGGGCAGAGCTGGGATCGAGCGAGGATCGCCTGGAGGCACGTACGGAAAAGCAGCTTGACGGGCAGTCGGTGCGGCATGGCGGTGATGATATCCCGGGAAAATCGATGGAGACTGGACACTAGAGCGGGGATGAACTCGACGGCCTGGGAGTGTGGCCGTCCTCTGTGCTGCTCCGGACACGACAGCAAAGCTGTTGCGCGGCGCCGATGGAGCTGGGGCTATTCGACGGTACTTCCGTACCGAGGCGCTGCTGGCGGCTGACAAAGTTTGGGGACCATCCACTGCCGTGTGGGATTTCGATGTGGTTGCCGTGGACGGCTCATCGGTTGGGTTCAACATCAAGGCGACATCCATCGAGTCTACTCGCTCTCTGTTGGCTGGAAAGAAGCGTTGGTGGTAACAAAGGATCCACGACGGATGAGAGCAGCACTTTCTGCGCGAAGCTGGGGATGCGCGTGGTTATAAAGAGAAAAGAATGAGTAGCAAATTGCGCGCATTCGGTAGCGAGCGAAGCAAACAGGCACATATGGCCCACCATCCGTACAAGAAGACCAATCTCCACCAGGGACAGCCTCACGCGCAGAGACATCGATAAAGTGTACCAAGCAGCAGGCAAGACATCATCTTCCACGACACTGGCGGTCTCTGTGAAGGAGAGAAATGGGCCCGTGGCGCACGGGAGGGTGAAACGGGGAGAGTCAATTGCACGGATGGAGCCTTGGACCAGGTGGGCCGCGTTGTGCAGGAGCAGGACATGCGTTGCGAAGCATTGTCCAGGTAGTCAGTCACAAGGCACATGTACACGTGCAGATTTCGTGGAGGGATGGTAATGCCGCCGCCTCATGTAGTGGCTTTCCGTCTCTGGACCCCACGACCGATCTACGCTCGGGGTTGGCCAATCAACGTCGCGGAACGGCACCCCTGCACCGCTTCCGTTCGTTGGCCGGCTGGGCGAGGAGATTAGGAAACAAAAAAGCAAGGAGGGAGCAAACGCCAGCATGCGCTGAACCGTCTCGTGGCGCCCTCAACTCCAGGTCTCTGCGTACCGTTACCGCCTTTCTGAGCGTCAGCATTGCCCGCGACAACCCGACTGCAGCTCGTCGGTGGCCTTGCTAGCTGTCACGGCTCATGCCAAGGAGCGCCGTATGGAAGACGCTCACGACCTGCCTGGGCCAATCAGTGGTCCCATCGTACTAGGCCCAACTTTGCTAGATAGGTAGGGTCGGGCCGATCGCGCACGTGGGGTGCGTAAGCGTCAGCGCCCAGCAGAGTGCAGGTCAAGCAGAGGTGGGTGCAGCGGTGATCGTGGCGAATGCCTTTACAGGCGAACGGGACGCACAAACGGGACGGTCCGCTCCGCGAGTTAGCCTGCCAGGCATCGAGTGGTACGCAACATGTATCCCATCAACAGTGCGGGAGACTTGCGTGCGTAATGCGCGGCTCATAGATCGTGTAGACTATCCACAGTGAGCTTCCAAAAACGACGAAGCCAGTCGAGTCGTTGCCTCGCTTCCTCCACCGTCCGGATCGAGGTCTCTACCTTGTCGACTTCCATGCGCTCCCGGGCGCTGACATGGTACTCGATGGAGAAGAAGCACAAGGACCCGCCAGGCGTGAAACTGAGCTTGAGAATGGCCTATCCTGTGGTTGACACATTTCGCTTTTCCCACGCGTTTACAGAAGCGTTGCCCCGGTCCAAACCGTGCTGCAGCAAGCATCAGGCTCTACCTGCCTACAGCGTGGATGCATCTCATCCAACAGAAGACGAGTTCCGGAAAGGAAATTTGAGACGGGAATAAAGTGCTGGTTATTCAGTGCAAGTGGGGAGTACCGCTATCAATACACATCAACAGTGGCACTACTCAATCTTTTTGCTTTGACATCGAGGCTCGATCGATCTGTTCCAACTTGCGCACTTACTCGAGGTTAGCCTCCGTTTCACGCCCAGCATACATGATTCATCCCACCTATATCCCACCATCCATCTCACTACTCATCTCACGATCCGTCGGCCCACACCAGAGACTGATTCCGGTTATTCAGGCGGAGAGGATACGGAGATATCGGGCGAAGGTGGCGCAGACACTCAACTCTGCACTCCATCTCCCACCGGACAGTTTCTCCTTCGGATAGCGCTACCCTCTCAGCAGCCATGCGTGCATCGATCCTAGCCCAGCCTCCCCCCTCAGGTCGCGGAGACGGACGGGCTCGTCTGATACGGAAAGCTCGGCGCGACGACGCTTGACACCGATCAGGGTACGCGGGGTATTGGATACACAACCGTCCTGCGGGCCTAAGGGGACGTGGATCGCATGGCGGACGGTGGTGGGGTGTGCTACAGCAAGCAGCACACCATCAGAGTCAAGAAGAGCGGCGTCGGTGTTGATGGCAACTTCCCACATGCCTGGACCACCCGTATCAATGATTGAGGCGTCGACCTGAGGCTCGCTGTTGATATCGTTGCTGCCATCGCCGCCATCGCCTCGCTGCCGTTGGAAATACGGCGGTTCATGTCGGCATCGCTGCGACGGAGATACAGTCGTCTACATCAGCATCGCTGCTGCCTGTGTCAATGCTGTCCTCGTCCTACATCTTATACGTTCGTCTACACGCAAAGATCTGTTTCTTCAAATCTAGCCGTCTGGGATGCAGCAGCTCCATTTCTTGCGGGGTGCCGCGTGGATGGCAATGTTGCTTCCCCCGTCAGTTCCGAACCGACTGCGACGCCCAGGAACAGTGTGCCCTTGCCGGCCACTCTCTGAAGCGGACTCTTCCCGCCAACTCCGCGTTCCCACATGGCAGCCCGAACGGGAGAGCCCGCTCGATCGTTTTGAACCCGCTGCCCTCGCCGCTGCATTCAGCAAGCGGCCGCCTCCAGCGTGTGCAGCTTTGTCGCCATAACACCTCGTGGATCTGCCGTGTTTCCATGATCCCACAAACATGGCGTCGGGAATGCAGTCGTACGCGTTTCCAGTCACTTTTGGCTCTTCCCAGGATCGCCAGGATGTGCGAATTCGGGACGTGGCCTTTCTTATGCCCAGAGGTAGAGGAAGTCGGAGGACATCGAGGACCCGACAGATGAGAATCTAGCATCGTTCGTGAAGCGCAGCATGAACTTGACCCAGATATCATCTGAAAGTCTACCCTCGACATGGTCTTTCGGCACCCGTGGCGAGTTAGTTCGTGGCCCTGGTGATGGTGGGTATCGGAAATTGCCTTTTTATTGGATATGATTCGGACCTGGGCAACTGAACATCTCTGAAAGGAACAAGGAGCGTGTTTGGACTTGCTGACCACTGCCAACTCGGGATTCTACGCGTTGACGCGTAGGATCTCGTCGCCGGGAAAGACACATCTGGTCTCCGTATCCTGCGCAGGCTCCCAGGACGCGGATGGCGTCGCGATGACCACCCATTTCAAAGTTGCGTTGTCACGTGGCTTTTGGAAAGCGGAAGCGGGCCGTTCCGTTGCAGGCTTTTTGCGCTGCTTCTAACAAGTCAAGGATCCAGTGCCGAAACTAAGGTAGTTCGATGTGTTGCGATTAGCATCTTCTTGCAGGCACAAGCGGTGCCGCATTCAACAGACGGGCCGCATCGACAGGCTATGTCAGGGCGAGTCTTGAGTTTAGCTCGGCCAGCGTTAGAGGATGAGGCGACAGTATTTTACGAGAGACGACACGCAGTCACCGTGCTGGGCGTTAGGATGGTGACCAAGTTTGGGATATCACGTCGGCGTCGGGCGCGCCTTCGGTGCTGGTGTACGAATCGGCATGGGATGCGCGGTCGTTGCTGTCGATAGCAGCACGGGTTTGGGCCATGCCTGGTGGAACGGTGCGATCACTCACACGGGCGAGTGGCCATTGTTAGTGTCGTCGTAGAGGACCTTATGATGTTGAAGAAGGGTAAGATGACGTCTGGTGGCGCTGGGCGGAAGTCGATTCAAGGTTCTGACGGGCGGGTACGTGTGGGTCCAGGACGCGAGGGAGGGCGTCGATCGATCCACAACACGAAGTGGATCGAGTTCTTCACTTGCAACCACAATCTTGGAGTGAGGACGTTGGACAAAGACATGTCGAGATGATTGAAGAAGAGTACATGCATTCCCAACGCCTGACGCAGCACCTGCAACAGCACTGGCGCTGTCTACCTGACGTCTCAGCGTTCCTTGCGCTCTCGCTGTTCGTGGCTTTGCTATCTAGGGTAGAGAAGCGCTTGTGTTGGCACGCGGATCAAAGGGTTGAACGGGCGCGCCCAGGCTCAACATCTCCAGGCCGAGAGGCAACGCTGACACGGCTGCGGCTATCCTTTTGTAAGCTGCTGATCAAAAGACGACGCATGCCGGAAGCTACCGATGATGGATGTGTTCGGCGGGGGCTCGATGCCCGAGCGGCTCTGGGGCAACGTAGCATGTCCCGGCGCCTGGGGAGGGGCCGTGGGGTGGTCGGTCGGGGGGTCCATATCGGAAGTAATGACGCTGGAAGGTGCGAGTCAGCAACTGTGCGCAAAAAGGATCGTATCGGCATCGCGCACCTGTTTGGCATACCCGTTTGAAGGATCGAGTCCGGGCAGACGCTGGGAGCTCTGGATCTGGAGAGGTCGAGTTGCGTCGTGATAGGAAAGTCGCTTGGTGCTGCTGCCGAGTGCGCGAGCTTCGTGAGCGCGGTGGTTTGGGAAGGCGCGACGCCTAGGTGAAGGCGGCCGAGCTTGGGAAGGCACATTTGCTCCTTCACCTGCAGGTTGCATGTATCCCGCCTCAATTGCGCGACCACTTCAACAAGTTCTGGAGCATAGCCGACAATAGTTCAAAGGCGTGGCGATTCGTCCTGCGCGAAACTACAGTCTGACCACTCACGGGCACCCTAGGCATCACCACGCAACACTCGACAGAACAAGAAGTCAGCCCAACGCTTTTTCCACTATATGACTATCTATGTCGAGGTAGCGTTGCGCGAATCCTTGCCGTCGCAATCTCCATGTCCACAACTCAACCTAGCATCTCGATCCAGGAGGGAGTAGAGAGGCTCGAGAGGCCAGAATTGGCATCGTCATCATCCCTTGCAGCATCATCGATACCATCAGAACCGTGCACAGGGCTCCATTGCCTCGCAAGGTCACGCACCAATTTGGCGAAATGGGAGTCGTCCGTGGCTTCTAGAGGCCGGAGACCCTTCGCATGGAAGTCCTGAAATGGCTCGAGACCCAGATTGGTCAGCTCGTCGGACGGCGGAGGCCCAGCAAGCCTAGATGCTAGGAAGACATCGTAATGGGACGACAGAACATGGGATTTGTTGGCTGGGAAGCCGGAAGCCAAGGACCCCGTGCGTGCCTCGATCTCCGTGTTTCTGTAGAACCAAGCCCCAAGCACGTACTCTACCTCTTGGTACTTCCAAGCGCGGATGATCAACAGATAGTTGTCGTGTTCATAGTCAGCGTGGCCTGGGGCGCAAGTCATCTTCGAGACCTCTCCTACCCTCACGACCAACTCGTTGTTGTGCCCGGCCGTCACAGTGTCTAGCTTGGCGCTGGCGCGGGGACTGAAGGCGGTATACCCATGCCTTGGGTGTTGTGCGAAGCAGAGCTCGATAGTGCGATGGGGATCCCCCGTGGTCGCGGGCGGGGCGGGCATGAATGGCACTGGGGCGCTGTTAGTTCACATTCTCGAAGACGCAGGTACAACATACCATCATTCTGGCTCGCCACCTGCGCGGCTGCAGCTATAAAGCTGTTTGCTCGGGCTGACTGTGTTAGTCTACATTCCCAAGTGGCTGGTAAAACATACCTCCGCTGATGGAACCCGCCTGCGTGGCTGGAGCGGCTGGAGCTGCTTGGACCGACTGGGCTGGAGCTCTGGCTGGAGCTGCTTGGGCCGACTTGGACCGCCTATCGTCGCCTGTTAGCTGGACATGTTTCCTTGCACGTGTGTGCACATACGTAGCCTTGCTTGGGCTCATCTTGGTGTCTGGGACTTGGCTTGAACGGTGTATAGGTTGCGGATGTTTTGAACGACAAACTGGTGGTCGTGGGAGATTCGACCCGCACAGTGCAATGCGATGGATGCTCGGACGGCGGGAGCAGCGCAATTTATGTATCTCGGGGAGGAAGGTGTGTCGATGCAGACGTTGTGGTACGCCCGATTGCGATGCGTGCAGCGTGGGAGCGTGCAGCGCGACTTGACGCCCATGACAGCGCTGTTGAGCGAACAAGGCAGCGGGGAAGGGCGGGAAGAGAGGGATGGCAGCTGTCCCCTGCAGGCAAACTTGGCGGCCAGGGCGCGTCCGAGGAATCGATTGTATCGTATTGAGGCTTTGAGGACATGCGAGGTGCTACTCGGGTTGCCGACGCGCGTTGACGGCTCGGTGCAGTCGACGGCGGGCGCCGAAGCCGAAGCCGAACGGAAGGATCGGCGTCCTCTTCATGTTGGGAGACGGGAGGCGGCGGCGGCGGGTCGTTGGGTGCTTGAGGGACGGTTTTCGAAAGGAAAAGATGAGAAGTCGAGTCGAGGTGGTCGCGTGGGAGGGGAGCAGAGAAGATAAGCAGGAGGATGCGCGCAAGCGAGGTTTGATTGGCGAGCGGAAGGGCTCCCCATGCGCCCGGCTTCGCATGTCCGGGATTCTGCAGGGTTTGTATGAGGTAGTAGTACTGCCCGGGATTCTGCAGGGTATCGGATGAGGTACAGTCCCGTCCTGTAGTAGTAGCACAGGCCCACGTTGGGTTTCGTACACGCACTCGCGTCCTTGCACACCTCCACACCATGTCGGCCATGCGCATGTGTCCGAGTCAATTCATCTAAACCGTCACGCCGATGTCTGATTGAAATGAAGCCTCTGTCGTATCGCATGAAGCATCTGCACCGCTGATGGCAGGCATACGCCAGTTCCCCGCAGTCTCTCATTGCAGGTGCCCAGGTGGCCCAGCCAACACGTGACGGAACAGCCACCCGACCTTGCATGCTCTGGTGGACCCGCTCTCCGCCCCAAGTGGGCATCGCCTGTAAAGGCATGAGCTAGAAGGGCGCGTGGGGTGCATGCGTACTTACTGCAGCTTGCGGGGAGAGTCGCGACGAGACGGCGATCCAGTGACACCGCTCACGTGCAGGAGCATCTGTCGTCCGCCAATACGGGTGTGTTTTCAGCGGCAGCATGCGTAGATGCAGAAGCATCTCCCCTCCGATACAGGTGCGTTTTCAGCTTGGTGGAGAAAGGTTACAGTGCTTAGAAGCGCAGCGTTGCGCAGACGGAGGCGTGCAGCTCTCTGCGACGAGAGGACGCTTCAGTAACACTGCACACGTGCAGGAACATCCGGCGTACCCGCCAATAAAAGGCGCATCCTCTGCGCGGAGGATGACGGTGCGCGGGAGCGCAGCATGCATGAGTGTAGATGAAAGGAAGATGGCACCGATCCCGCCGCTCTCTCTCGCCGTTCCGAAGTACTACACTGCATACACACGAGGCACTGCATACACACGAGGCACTGCATACACACGAGGCACTGCATACACATGAGGTACTGCATACACATGAGGCACTGCATATACATGAGGCACTGCATATACACCCGTGGCCGCGGTGGCCTTGGCGATTTGGGTGAGACGAGATACAGGGATAGGTAGCACCGTGTTCGAGTGAGGCATTCACAGGGAAGACGTATGGCCACGTGTATCGCACATGAGGCGTGAGGCTCAGGATAGTAACAAAAGTGAAATTGCTCGTGTGGGCATCGTAGCGAACTGGGAAAACCCAAATTCAAGAGCAGAACCGTCACCGCGAGCAGACTCGTCGCCGCCCGCCCAAGGTCCTGGGCGCTGACCGCCACTGTTGCTACCCGTCCAAGGTGTTTGCTGGACGGACACATGGATAATGTCGCCCTCAATATCCGATCAGCTCCAATTCAATCTCTTTCGGATGTCACTTTTTACTACAAAATTTTCGGTCTAGGAACTGTGAGACTATCATCATGGATCCGTTGTCCGAGGGTCCACCGGCAACCGCCAACCCACTCCCCATTCCGAGCATCCAGTCCAATGTATCCAGTGACCTCAGTGACGCACCATCTTGGGACGGCCTTCGTCGATCAGGCAGGCTCCTTGAGCGAGGACAACCGCCAGGCATCGTGAACAATGATTCCAACGCACTCAGAAGACTCTCCCATTCGCCGCCAAAAGACTCCGAGAAGGAGCGCCCAATGGCCGAGGCGGTCCATGATCCTAAGCAAGCGTCAGAAGACTTCGCTTCCAATTCACACTTGGACGACCTTCAGTATGCCGAACGCGGCCCTGTAGCAGTAAGTGATTCTCGTTGACAATGCATGCATTGGACGTCTGTTAACATCGACACTTAGAGTCAAGCAGATCGGAAGGCAACTCACCACGGCGCGAAGGAGACCGGACGCACCACTAGGTCTGACGAGGAGAACAGCGGTAGTCGCCACGTCCGATCCACCCAGCTCATACCCGATGGACATCACACGCCCGCAGACCCAATTCTCACCGACCCGGCGTTCCAACGCATCCAGGACCTCGATGGAATGAGCAGCGATGGACATCCCACGCCGCAGACCCAATGCTCATCGACGCGGCGCCGCAACACGTTCTCGACCCCGGCCCCGATGAGATCATAAGGAGGACTTGGGAGATCCAGGAGTGGCTCCAGGAGGAACCAAAGCCTGACCATCGCTACGAAAGTTCCTTCGAAGTCCGCGCGACATCTGGGCCCTAAGCATGCTGTGCGGCGCGGATCACCGGCGCCTCGACCTGCTTCCAGAGCACGCACGCGCGGATGAACATAGCCGGCACACATTGGGACAGGCCGTACTGCGTCTGGGCAACTTTGTCATCTCTCACAACAAAGATTTCTACGCGACCAGATGGAGGCCCTGAAGCGGTTCGCCAACGGGTTTTCAGCCGCAGGTTCACAAGGACTATGCCACGTGCGGGAGGTGACGGCGACGCACTACGGACATTTCGAGTACAGCTGTGGTGATTCTCATGAACTCTTGCATTTCCTCCGGACTCATTGTCCAAACTTGACGCACCTGACGTTGGGGATCCACTCACGCGAAATTCAGCGTGCTGCCGAGCAATACGGAACGGATATCGAGAGAGACTATGCTGACGGAGTTTGGATGAAGGATGAGGAGAATGATGCCCACCTCTTTAAGATTCCCCTCCAGGTTTGGAGCTTCTTGTTTGGTTTCACGGAACTGTATCAGCTGGAAAATATCAAGAGCGTCACCTTCGTCGTTGCGCCGCTCGATCGACCCGGCCCTCGGTCAAAGGTCGAACGCCTTCTAGGTTTGGTACATCAAGTCGCCCTTGCCGCCAGCATGCAATTGGTACGTTATGGAAGGAGCGATGTCCTGGTTTACCTTGACAAAGATATGGACTGGCATGAGGCAAAGGATATCGTTTCGTCTGAGCTCATCCAGTATACACGTCCTGAAGAGCACTCGAGCCGCTCCAATTCCATGTAATTGGAGCTGTAAAGTAGACTCATTTCTCTACTTGAGTGTTTCATCTTCTCTATCCTGTTCTCGTCTTACCTTTCGTGGCACATCGCATGACTGCGCATCATCGGCAAGACCAGGCGCGGGGGACCGGACTCAGGTTGGTGTCTAGGATTTCCGTTCGCATCTCATGGCTGGGATGGCCACGCCTACTCGCGAGGGTATTTGCGGTTGGGCTGGCGTGTTGTTTTCCCTTCTCCTTTCTCGCGACCCTAGGTTCCGCAGGACTTCCCGCGGCGTCGTTTTGTCCGTTAGCTGCCGCGGCCGCGATGGGGGGCATACGTTCCAGAACGGGTGCGCATATCTCAGACTAGCAATCGCTTGCGTGGTCACGGTCTCCTATGTACCTCCTATCTAAAACGAATAAAAAGAGTTTTCTCTACCCTTGCAGCACATGCCAACTGGCCTGAGAAACCCACGGCTTGTTACCATCTAAGCATCGCGGCAGGTGTCTCTCGCTCAGCAGCCTCCCCGTGCATGTCAATCGACACGAGACGCTAACCCGCTTATGGTTTGGTCCTTCAAATCCCGCCCCCAATCTGATTGACTGAATAGGTCGGGCGGAGAAGAGCGGCCGTGCCATAACCAATGACTTGGTTCGAAGGCAAGCCCATCTGGACAGCCGATGCACAGGTCGACGCGCATGAAACCAGGATCCGATAATGTGAGAGCATTTTCTCACCATGTAGGTGCCAACAGTGCAGCGAGTTGACCGACGTCAAGTCGAAAGCGCGCTAGCGGCCCAACCGTGAAGATGTGCGCAGAGTCCCACCACATCGACGACGACCTGCGATAAACCCGACGGTGACGTGCCATAACGCAAGACCCCGCGCAGATTGATTGGCACGACACAAAGACGAGTGGATCTGCCGGTAGCGTATAGGTGAATCCCAGTTCGGCATGGTCCTGCATGCAGCCTGCATCCACCGGGCTACCAACGCCACAAGTCACACCACCGAAAGTTGCTCCCACCACAGCCGTGGCCGCCTTGCCGACGAGAATGTCCTGCCAAAGGCATCCATGGACTCGTATGCTCCATGTGGTTCGATGAGATCACGTCCCCTCGAAGATGAGCTCGCCACCGTGCAGGGGACGCTGCTCTTCGGCTTCAGCTACTGGTGCTTCGGCCCAGGCTATCTCCACGGGCGTTCGTTCCTGGCTCCCTCGTGGAACCCGAGTTTTGCGGCGCCATCCTCCTCTTCGGCCCCAGATGTTGCTGGTGCCTGTCCAGCCTGACAGCGGCTTCCCCGTGCCACCCATCGCACCCGCACCAGGCGAGAACTCCGCGATCCATCGCTGCTTTTACGATTGTTTCCTCGTGCAAGACGCGCCTACGCCTTGACGTACCACAGAAGCAGCCTGCAGCGACGCGCGCAAGACCGACGCCTGCAGCCAGGAGCGCGACAACAGCTAAAAAGCGGCTGCTGAGCCGGGAGCGGAAACCGTACTGCCCATCATGCCGTATTTGGAGTCGGCGGTCTCCCGTCTTCACACCCGTCGGTCCTGAGGTCGACTGGGCGTGGAACTGGCTGCAGGCCGGGGCAGAGTCTGAACACGGCCAATGAGAAGAGACAGTCCCCGCCACCCAGTGCTTCGCGCGAAGCACACGTTCCGCAAACACGCTCCTCTTCGCCCACTTCATAGCAGCATGAGCAGCGCGGGTGTCGGCCCGCTACCCTCTATCACCAGGTGGTACGGACATGCAAAACTTCGACTCGCCTCGTCAACGCAGACTGTTGCTACATGTTCCGCAGCACATGCAGCTGCCCAGCCGATCCTGTCAAGTAACATGGCATCGTAGTCGCGCAGCAGCTGTGGTCCTGCTATCGACCTGTATATGTATAAACGTTGATAGATTCCACGCACAGTATCCTTTGACAGTCTTCCATCATGTCGATCCATCCGTCGTTGAGACGATCGCAAGGCAGGCGTTTCCCTGGACTTCGGAGCCCCATGACCCTTGGACCCTCAAACACATCGGGGCCCCGACAGCGTACCACCCGTGGTTCCAAGGCGAGGCATGCAATCCGGAGACCATCGCTGATCCGAGTGGATCGTCGCCATCGCAGGAAGGCCATGACTGCACTTTTTCACAGGAGGAAAATGTCCCTGCCCCTAACACCATTGAGACCGTTGCTTCGCCCGCATCTGGCGACGCCCGCAGCAGCATCATGGACCATCATGGCCCCCCGAGCACGACCCAGACTGCACCTCCGTCCGCAATTCCCGATTGCCTGATCGCAACGCCTCACCGGTATCAAGACGCCCATGCTTCCAACACGGCCCGGACTGCGGCTGCCCCAGCACTTCGCGATCCGCTCGGCAGGACTCGAACCGTCCATGCATCCTCCACCTACGAGGCCGTTGCTGAGCCCCCCGGCGAAGACGACGGGCTGATGTACATCACGCCCATCCCGGCCTCGTTTCTGGGCTACGAACCCCCCAGTAGCCACTGGATCAGGCCCTTCTATCCTGGACCTCGGGATTCTCCTGTCGTGCATGCAGCAGAAGAAGACTTGCCCCCTAACCCTTACGACACTAACCCTTCCACCCCTTGTCCGTTGCCGACCGAAGCAGAAGAGGATCAGACGTGCGGAGCGCACTCTTCGACCACGGACGAAACGGACGTGGACACCTTGCCCAACACCCCGCAACCCAAAACTGTCAGTGTCGAAGACAACGGAGACGAGGTTATCTATACACAAGGCGAGGCGACCGGGAACGTTAGCATCGAAGAGCGCATCACAGATGGCATGCGTGTTCTCGACTTGGCTGTTCGGTTGCGCGAATGGGTCTAGTTGGTAACAGTTGACTTGCTCGTGCAGCGGTTGTTGTGCACCTGTCTGGCCTTCCGGTACGAACACGTTTCGCGTGGGTATCCTCTCATTCTGGTAGCAACCATACCACACAAACCTGTTCTATTTCGGTCCACCACTTCTCCCACCCCCTTCCCTTTTCCTTCCAGATAGCGTGGGGTAGTATGAGCTTGTACTTAATCGGCTGGTTATCCATTAATATATTCGGTACTTGAAATTATCTGGATCTTCGTAGGCTTGTGTGTTGTAGTAGGTGCAAACTTCCTGCTCTGTATCATCCTTTACAATGACCTTGGGCATGCGTGGGCTTGTGGGAAGCTAACGATCAGGTGCTTCTAGCCCGCGCGGAGCAGGTTAACGCGATAAATGGTGTTCCTTTCCCTGCGATCAACGAAAAACGGGCCCCTGTCGCGAAAGCCGGCGGAGAGGCACGGCGACGCACAGAAGAGCTTGGGGTTCCTCTCTCGGATTGCTTAGAGTGTCACGTTACCCTGCCAGGCAAACAAGTCGCAATGCTTGTCAACCGCAGCCATCAATGGGCCGAAGTATTAAGAGTAAGCATTTACTATCGTGGGATCGGATCTCCTTGTCAACTGCGACAGTCAGCATGGCGGATCAGTCTAAGCATGCTTCTACGCCGATTGCGTCGCCAGACAACAGCATCGAGACGGCGCCTTCTCCAGGACATGTTTTCGCGCGTCTCCTGAAGTTTGTACCAGTGGCTAGGCCTGTGAGCAAGCTGCTAGACAGCAGCGGGATGACTACATCACCACATCTTCAAGACTCTCCTCCCACGAGTACACCCACCGCAGCCATCACAAAGCCGGTCGCAATTCTTCCCCCCACGTCGAGCACAGCCGTTTCGTCTCTGGCTGCTCCGCGCGCGGTCATTCCACCACCCGCAGTCAACGATATTCCCTCCAGGAAACGGCCCGGGATTCCCAAGACCGACGTCGCGGCTGTTTCCCCGGTTGAGAAGACGCCAGCGGCGGAAGAGGTGCACCAGCACGGGGAAGATCATGAAGGCCTGCAGCCTCTCTACCATGTCGGACTCGGCCTGTGTCGCCCCGAGCCTTTTCGCTATTCGCGCTGGCTCGGCCGGTCGCGCAGAGAGCGTTCGCGAGATTGAAGCATCAGGTAGTGGTGGGAAGAATAGGGAGGATAGTCTTGAGGAGGTGGAGGGAAGGAGGGGAAAGGAATGGGTGGCGATGAGTGGGGGTAGAGGTTGGTAGAGGAAGATCGACGCGGCGTAGGAGAGACGGTGCTTTCTCAACGCATCAGGTTGTAGAAAGTACGGATGTTGCGCCGAATACGTGGCGGGACGAGCAGTGTATAGGCTGCGCTAGTCGCACTCATGGTAGTAGGAGCACCACAGCTTGTACAGTAATTACATTGTCACATGCAGGCTGTATCAGATGTGGAGGATCTTCGAGTAGCGCTGCCGTGCTGGATATGGCTTATCGGGACGGCCCGGCCCGAATGTCCCTATTAAAGTAAGGTCGGGTCCTGGCGCGTCCAAGCTTCCTCGCACCCATGCACCGCCGTCAACACAACATACCACAGCACCACGACTTCACAAGCCCATTGCCTTTGCGCCATCCAGCCGCTCATACATGCCGGCTAAGCGCAGACGCTCTGCGAGCCCCGCTGCCGTTTGCAGCAAGCGCCCCCGCCGCAGCACCCATAGCGGTCGTGATAGTGCTGGCGACAGCGACAGCGACTGCGACAGCGACAGCAGCCTCGACGCCCTCGGGCATCCGCCAGCAATCCACGCACCACCGGAGCCGCTCACCGAGGCCGCCCTCGAGGCGCTGAACTGCTCATCGCCCGCCGAAGCCAACCGCGCGCCTGCAAGCGCCCTTTCCATGTCGGCCTCCGCAACCGCGACTTCCACCGACGAGATCGATGCGCGCCGCAAGCTACAAGCCTACCAGATACACGTCGACTCGAGCGCGAACATCCCAGCCGATCTGCAGGCGCATATCGATACACACATCACAAAGGCCCGCAACCCCGAGGACACCGTGTCGCCGTACGCGCAGCGCGTCGTGGACAAGCGCGCGGATGCGTCAAAGGTGCGCGAGGACTCGGCCATCCACGCGCTGGAGCCGGCGCTGATGGCTGGGCTGCACGGCGATGAGGATGAGCCCAGCTTCCCCGGCGTGGCAGCCGACTTCAAGTGCAAGCTGCCCCGTGCCTTGCTTCCGCCGGGCGACCACGAGGTGCGCAGGGCATACGGCGCGCTCGCCCAGCCAGAGGCCGACTGCTCGTACGGCTATGCGACGCGCTATCGCACCGCTGCGCGGTCCAGCCCCACCTTCACATCGCAACAAGAGACGAAGCTGCACGCTACCGGTCTGGAAGTCTCCTCGCTGCAGCACTTCCCGTTCCTTACCGCGCAGTGGAAGCGCCCGTCTGGCACCGAAGGCATCCACCATGCGCAGACGCAGAGCGCCCGCGACGGCACCGCCATCGTCAACCTCCTGCACAGATTGCACGGCCCTCATGCAGCCCTCGCTGATACATGTCACTTCTCCTGCGTGACTGACGGCGAGCAAGTGCAGTTTTTCCTTCATTGGCGTGCCGACGAGATGGATGGCGACGCACATGTTGATGTGCACCACATGAAGTGGCTTGACAGCCTCTCTATGCGGAAAACGGCCGACATGCGCGAGGCCCGCAACCTGATCAAGAACATCGCCGCCCACGCCGTGGGCCCTCGCCTTGCCGCCATCAGGACCGCGATCGACGCCTTTGCGTTTCCGCAGCAGAAACGGCGCGCGCCGATAGAGGCGGATACGTCGCTGACTCCCGTGCCCACCGATCCGGCCGAGATACCCGCCGACGCACCTGCAGGTTTCTTTCCGTCGCCGCGCTCATCGGTACCGTCCAGGTCCACGAAAAGGCGGAGGGCCTGAGCCCCGCGTCGGGAGAGACGCTTCATAAAAGATCAGGACGAACACATGATCCGCATTCGGTGCGCAGACAGTGCGGCCTGAGGTTCGGCACCAACGACCTGGAGTGATCCAGAGACTTGGCCTATACCATGGCGCCGTTACGGCAACTTCCCCGTTGCAGCCGGCAGACTGCGCGATTCTGCTGCCTTTGGGCCCCGTGCCTAGGTCTTGCAACGTGATGACGAGCTCTCCGACAAGCACCCAGAGCTATCCCTGAGGGTCGAAAAGATCGAGTCTCACCCCGAGAGACCCGAGCGAGCGTTGCCACCCTGCAGGAAGCCGAATCGACGTTGTAGTGAACCAGGGAAAATCCTAGCGGGCAGGCCGTCAATTATAATCCAGAGGTTTCTTGCGAAAGCGCCCATGGCTAGGAAGGACCCGAGGAAGGGCTGACAGAGATGGAAAAGGAAGAGCGCATCATACAGCTTTGTCCAGGTATCGTCTAAAAGACAGATGTTATTATTTTTGCTCGTGTGACTGGGCCGCGAGGGAGTGCGCTTAGTGTGGTTATATATGGCGCTGGAATATCGAGATATTCCATCAATAGAGGTGGACAGCTCGCTCCCATGTACGACAGAACATAGCAGCTGAGCATTGTCTCCGTGTCCGGCCATTGTTATTGTTCTTGTTAGCGAGCATGCGTGGTAGGCGACAGGTAAGCTGCGCTCGCCGTATAAGACTTGGACGCCGACCAGCGCATCAGCCTCAAAACAATGCGCACTATATAAAGTCAGATGACCACCATGCCCTGGCGTCGGCGGCAGAGGGAAGCTACAAGCGCCGGTCTTGTCCCGCAATAGTCCTATACCGTGCTCTCCCCTGCCCCCAGCGGTCTCACCGTTAAAGTGGCCTACGACCCGCGCTTCGAGTAGCTGGCAACGTTGGCTAGAGCAACAAGACTCGACACTCTCTTTGACCTGAATCAGCTGCACCAGGACAATTGAGGTAAACAGGATTCTTTTATCGCGACGGCACATTCAGCGAGGCAGTGCCTCCTGTGTACAAGCATGCGATACTGAAACGCCCATCTGCCCCATGTCGTCGGTTTCGTCGTGCTAACCCCAGCAGCCCCCTCGTGCTCGCCTCAAGCGTCGTCACTAGGGCGCTTCCTCCTCAACGCCAACGTCAACACAGATATGATGCATATACGCGATCTCTTGATCATAGTTTGGCACCTGGAGTACTCAAGCGGGCTACGCTGTTCAAAATCTCTCTCGCGGGGCCATACTCGGGGACCTCACTCGCAGTGTTTCGAGTCAAACTTGGACAAGAGGAAGAGTGCGACTGTCACGAAGCATTGCTCCTCCTTCCTACCCGCGCTGCCACTCCGCTTCGCCCTGGCAGCACCGTAAAGACAGGTAGGTAGGTAGGTAGGTAATAGATTTACGTCCAACTATGAAGCTTTGCTTCCTCTAGTTACATGAGCCTCCCAGGGGGCAAAAGGACGCGCCGAGCTTTATGTGAAGGCGTTTCCTGCGTAAGCTGCTGCCAACCTTGCCGGGCAGCTTGTCTAGGCGCCCATCCCCGTCCAGTAAGGGAAAACAACGCAATTCAATCTGATTGTACGTGAGTACCTTCGAGGTCTGTATGTGATAGTTGATGCGGCTGAAAGCCATATGCTGTGTCGTGATTTGCCTGATGCCCGTCCCCGTTGCAGCGGGGTGTGGGGGCACTCACCGTAAAGACAGGTCCACGCCGAAGGGCACATTTTCTCCCTCGTTGCAGTCGAGACAGCGTAAACTTTGTAAACATGACTAACGATGACTTCATGCGTAGACTCCTCTACGTCTTAAATCTCATCTGGGACCTAATGTAGCGATAGCGCAGACCTGGGGTAACACGTAATGACTGCCCGACCTTTTTGTATACAGCCCGACCCTTCTGTTGATCAATATACACACCTGACGGTGTAATGGGACCTGGCAATGGAAAGACCATACTTCTACTCAGACTACTATGGATATGTGCAGTGTGTGGGACCGGCGTAGTGATACGCACGGGCGGGGCCGTACTAAACTGGCCCAAAGCCGTCGCAGCGCTACCTCTCCTCGGCGTTAGCAACGCAAATGCGTTACCAAAGCGAAGAATTGCCTCCGTCATCAGTTCTCGGCCTGGCACGTAGATCGACCGATGACGCGTTATATCGCGACTTGCGCCGTTCTCCTCCTCGTCTATACCACTTCACCCCACCGCCCGCATCGCAACCCTTTCCGGCACGCGACACCCAAAACCTGCGGCGCCGCGCTCAGTACGCCCGCGAAATGGAATACATCTGCTGCGCGACTCGACAGCTCCATAAACAAAAACGCAAGCTATCACAATGCTGCAGATCGTCCTTGGTCAAAAGGTCATAAAGCTACCACGCGTAAGTGCCTAGCTCTGCTTGCGCGCGACTTGGTCCCGGTAGTCTGACGGCCTGAGTTGCCGTCGAGGTCGGTTGGGAGCGGCGGATGCGGGTACATAGGGCCCTTCCTTTGTTGCTACTCGTTTCCATGATCCGGCCCGATCCTTCCCATATAAGCATACTCGGGCCGAGACCAGAGAGATCGAACAGTGTGCCAGCGAGATCGTCTGCTCTGAATGCAAAGTACGAAGAGTGGGCGGGTGGGTGATAGGCTGTAGTAACGACTTAACAGAACGCATTGGAATTATGCTGCTTTGAGCGCTGCATAATAGTCTCCAGTTGGTACCTAGATAACGCGGGCGGAAAGTAGGTTATTCTAATCACGATTGACGAGACAGTGCCTGAGCTTCTTAACACTGGATTGGTATCTTGAGAGCTGTGGTTTTGCTGTAGCACATTGAAGATTTCGGTGAATCTAGAGTTTGGGACCTGAGGCCTGGTTGCGAGCGGTCAAGACTTGCAGGACTAAATCGTAAGGAGTCAAGAGTCCTAAAGTGCATTACAGGCATGATCGAAGCAACCATCTGAGGAGAACCTATCGCGTTCTTGTTTGATCAGTCGTAGAACGCGCGATTTTCTTCAGAGATTACTTCTTATAGAAGCTAATCACTGTGTAGCCGCCTAGATAGTATACTAAGGTACAAGTTTGTGATGCGAAGCTAGATCGCGAAGGTTAATGGTCCGGCTCTAATAGATGTAAAGGTTCAAGGGTAGTGTGTCTCCGCCAGGTGACAGTGTGGTATTATAGGAAGGCTACAATTCACTAAGCATAGTAGAAGTTATAAAATAGAACTAGAAAGCTTTAACCCGTTCGCTCCTAAGTACTTATATTAAAGTAAGGTAAGTCTTCTACTCAGCTAATTTGTGGGAAAGATTCAGCTCATGATGTGTATAGTATATAGGATATATCATATCATTTCACTTGTAATAATATAACAGCGCAACACCGCGAACGTTGAAGCCAAATAGTAATAATAATAATTTAAAAAACTACAAGTTTGTGATGCTTTAGAAGATACGAGGTCCTACTACTGTCATGCAAAGCTAGAAAGATCCATCCCAACTCGCCATGGCGAAAGACTTCGCTTCGACAATAGCAGAGAGTGGACCTGGTTTCTGTCAGCAGGCTCATATAAGGGATGTCGCGAGCATAGGTAGGAGGTTCAAGGGGAATATGAAGCCATTCTTTCGTGTATATCCAGCACGATTCTACGGCGTGGGGACACACGCCACTACGAGAACTATCTTCGTAGGAAACCTATCTCATAGGCTTCAGAAACGTCAAAGAAGACCGCCATCTGCAGCACCACCATCTGTAACTACTATCTACAGCACCACCAAACTTACAGCACCGCCAGCTGGGCCCGTACGAGACTTTCCAACTCGAACATACGGAAACACTTAGTAATTAACTCTCGCGAACGTGTGCCAAATCTCCGTAGGCATATGGAAGAATGCTCCTCAAGTAAACATCCGGGGTGGTACGTTGTGGCCAGTCTACGATGAACACATTGCTAAGTGGAAGGGGCCAGGCCATGAGCCTCCAGTATGTGGCCCGACCTGTCCTGTTCAAGCAAGGTCGGACCCTAAGTCTGCCACTTATCCATTGCTCTCTCTATTCCACTCGTTCCTTCTTCTGGACCTATCGGCGCGTGCACTCGTATCCCATCCCAGCCAAGACATATCAACGACTACCGTGAAGCCGTAGCCGCATTCATTCCAACTACACAAGCTCGCCACAGTGCCGAGCCCAGTAGAAGGTGCTGTAGGCCTTACAGCACACGTCCATATCGTTGAGAACAGCACAATCCTATCAGATGAGCTGCCTACCATCACGGACAAGAGGCCTGTGTCTCAAATAACATAATTCATGAACACGAATTCATCCTTGTATCTATTAATGGACTTTGCGATACAGTCAGGGTTAATCTAATTCGCCAAGGTATCAAGGTGCTCGCACGGGAACTCTCGTCAACTGCGATCGCTACCTCATGCGAATGGTTGTTTGGTAACGTAGTCGTAGAGACCAGGCCAGATTGAGGCTACTCTAACTGGGAGGCTTAAACAGGGAGCCACAGCAGTGAGCGCTGTTCCCTAGACTATCCAAATCTTGATTTATAGCTACGGTCGTTATTATCAACGATTAATTGCCCGACGTTACCACTAACCTCTTTACCACGTCTCCAGTCTTTGGAGCTAGCATTATATAATGCAAGGCTCTTGCGCATCGCAGCAGATCGCCTACGCCTCCCCACCGTGACATAATGATATCATCCCTTGGTGCAATACTAAACTGGTAGCACGAAAGTGATCATTAGTAAGGTAGGCACGAGGCTCTCTGGCAAAGTAGCGGCCATGTTAACCAAGCTAATGATAGCCTACTTCCGATATTTAGGCTTCGTGTATCTCGATTCCAAACCTCACGCCCACTCCTTGTCAAGACGGCTCACCAGGCGAGACGGGGTAATCAAGGGACTCACCTGGCCACAGCCATCGCCAGTATCCTCCGAGGTCTCCAGTCCTTCGGCCCGCCGCAGTCTTACCGAGTTTCGCGGGCAGTCTCATCAACTTGAAACTCTAGGTTGCCTTCGTCTGGTGGCGGGCCCGCACCCTGCTCGGCGCGTTCCTTCTCCACGACTCTCTGCTCCAGTTCCTCCAATAATTCTCGACCGGCAGCGGTATGGCACAGAACAGAGATCTTCCTAGCCATGTAGTCTCGGTGCACTGCTCCATCTCCCTTTTTCTTCCCAGTCTGAATCGCCCGTGCTCCCTGGCTCTTGCAAAGTCGCGAGAGTAGCGCTTCCGTCGTCGAGGATACGACTTGTCACATCGGCCATGTACCTCACATATTGCCAGTGCATTGAAATTGTCCTTGGCTATAACTCTGACGACTGAGAGACTGCTCTCAACACTAGCAACACAGAAAGTGAGGATATTTGGCATGAAATTATTGTTATAGTAACCCACCAAAATAAAGAAATTGCGCTGTGCCCTCCCCAGATACACAATCCATTCGCTAGAGAACTGGTCTATCAAAGGCTACAATTGGCACGCCACAGCCCGCAATGCTTAGTACATGGATTTTCGTGTTGTAAAGCCTTTTTCCGCATACGAGGCAGCAACGGATACACTCACCCTCGAGACCATTATCCTGCTACCTCCAATCATGAATGCTCTGTTGCTATTTCCGAACAAACTCTGAGTCCTGTCTCTATACTTTTTACAATTCTCTTACTTGCATCTTAGCAACAAGGCGTTACCAAGGGTAATGTGTATGGCGACCTTAAGATGTCCAACCACTTCTAATGACCTTGACTAATCAGCTGGTATATGTTGATTAATGGTGAGTTAGATGGGTACAACGAAATAGGTAATATCCTCTGTCTTAATGCCAGCGCCTCAAAGTAAAACGTTTTCTTATCAAGCACGAAGATCTGGTCCTATCGAGATTAGGTATATCTAAGTGGTCTTGAAAAGAATAATTTGATCATTTTGCTAACTCATTATTTGTGTGTCAAGTGCCCATTCTAGAGATCCTGGTCAGAGAAGATTTACTCCCTCACCTAGGCAGAGTTTGGGGTCTGTCGGGGACTTCCAGACTTGTGCTATGTTTTATTGCCACATCCATACAGGGGGATTCTTTACCCTGAACAGGTATCCGACCGACTCACTGCCCGATCAAGATATGTTAGACTTAAGGAATAGACGCCTGCAGTCCTGGCCATCACTCTTGGGATTTCAGGTGGTCCCTCCATGCCAAATCATATTCGGGGTCCGAATTCCAGTAGCCATACGAGCACCAATCGGCGCAAAGGTGGCCAGGTAGTACAGAGCTCTCCACCCGAACCCGCTTGTTCCTGGCGCCATTATCTGATCCTGGATGTGTGTTCTTCGTTCTCCGCTTCGTCGATGATGTCTTGCGCCGGTCTGAGATGTCTGATCGGAGCTCAGGCGCAAGGCTCATGTCGAACGCATCGTCTTCGTCAGAGAAGTCTGCGAGCTTGACCATCCCCTTGAGCGCAGCATCCTCTGCTCCCGCGCCAACTTGGGCCAAGGTCTGCGTTCCAAATGGTTCCTGGAGCGTAGTACGGCTTTCAGGCGCGGAGGAGACTGGAGCTTTTTCCGGGCTTACGTCCTCAGCGTCATCGTCTGGGCGACGCACTTCTTCCCACATGGATTTCTCCCATGTCCAGGTCCAGGCTTCCTTCCCGTCACATAATATTCGAACTGGACCTGGCGTATCGTGCCATTGCTTTCCATCGTACGGCATGACCTTGCGTATTCGCTTTTTCAAGATCTTCCCTCCCGCTAGCCACTCGTGATCGTGAGCGGCTGATGCGGCAAGCTTGAGCGAGCAGTTGCGTAGCTCCCGAATCGAAAGCCATACCTCGGGGTTCCTAGCGTCGAGCTGCCGGAACGTCATGGACCCAGATTCGTCACAGCCCTCGAAGGCATCATCATGCACCCAGATACGAAATTGGACATCGCGGTGCTCGTGGTCGGTTCGTTTTGTCCTCCTCTTCTTGCCCGGTGGCGGTGGAAGCGTAGCTTCAATTGTCTCTTCCATCTTGGCGTGCACCGTGACGGGGCGGAGACCAGAAAGGTCGATTTCAGCTATGGCAAGTCGGGCCCATGTGCGTCGCGCGTCGCCACCTTGATAATGTTTCTCGATGGCTTGTTTTGCCTCACCTGATCGATAGATTAGCAAGTGGACCAGGGAGGCAGCATAGCTACCTACACAGGTCATCGGTTGTGGAAACTAGAGAAGACGGATTCAGTTTCGTGTTCCAGGAGAGCTGCCGGAGGATGCGGTGTAATGTGACATCGCGCTGGATGGAGAATGGATGAAGAGCCTCGAAGGCAGCATCCTCGTGAAGCGTCGGGTCCCCTACATCAGTGTGGATGTAAAGGTCCTGCCTGAGAACAAAATGGTTCGTTATTAGCAATACGATCAGCACGATGTTGTCAGGCTCACTAACCTTGTTACGTAGGCGCTCCAAGTGATTGACCTCTCGCTAAAGTAGCGATATACTGTTCGAGGTCGGTCTTGGCTCGCTTCCCTGATAAGCTCTGGCATGTGCCCCCACGTGCTAGAGAAGTCAGTTCTGGCAGTACAAGGGAAGAAGCTTGACAGAATTACGCACATCGTGGCATTCTTGAGGATCAGGCTCGCCGCGGTGCACTTCTTGTTCTCTTCCTGAGCTTTCGGTGGCACCCTAGCATCGTTGTATAGCTCTTCGATGTCCTTTTGTGTAGGTCTCTCCCGTATCGGCTTGAGCAAAAAGACACGCTGAGTGGAACACAGTCGCGCCAGCACTTGTTCGAAGACGAACGAATTGCTGTTGTTGATCTTCAGCTTTCGCGCCAGTTGCAATATGCCCGCCGGAGTAAGGCCACCTGGTGGAAATTCTTTGATAATATCCTCAATCGGTGGTAGGCAAGTGACTATACACAGGTATAATAAGCGCGGCTCAAGTCAAGTTTGGGTCAGCCGTCCCTTACCGTCCAGTGGAGCAAAGGACTTTGTGGATTTAGCGCAATCCTGCTCACGGATAATGGGAGTAGATACACCATCTCTTTCTTCGGACACGGTCATTGTGTCGGCGTTGAAGTGTAAGGGACGATCGGATATCGAAGCTGCCGAAGATGGTCTTGAGGTCGCAGGCAAGGGCGGAAGCTCTCACATACACTATCGCTCAGCTAAAAGTGAGGGCGGGGTGTATAGCACGTGGATCCATGTCAGCGTCAACTACAAGTAAAAGAAATCGAGATCAGCTTGCCACCTAAATCGAAAGACTCTCAGATTACCTCTTTATCTGGGACAGTAACAGCATCTCTTACCCGTCAGCCTGCGCAAGGTAGGATCGAGAAGGTAAATTATGGAGGCCCAGGACGCCAACGTTGATAATGAATTCAATAGCAGGCCTCGCTGAGTAGGAGCATGGCGTGAAGGCGCGGAGGACGGGAAGAGAAGGCGGCGGAAGAGCGATACAACATACAACAAGACGAGGGCAAAGGCGACAGTATAGACTTTTACCTACATCTATCACCAACACTACGCGATACCGCCTTGTCGCATCTTGGGCGCTTTGCCTAATCCTGTCAAGCAGTAGGTTTATCCTTCTTGTTTTACACTGGTGCCCTTTTTGTCCTATACCTGATTGGAGAGATCTTCCATCAGACCATTCCCGTGACTCGTCGGCTTCTTCCCTTGCTTCGCGAGGTGAACGACAGAGGTCTCACATCCCACGGTGAACAAGTTTGATAGGCTCGCGCAGTCGATCCCAGCCTTCACATTGGTAATGTGTTGAGGACTGCTTGGAAGCCCTGTGGGGATCCTTGAGTGGCTGTTCCGAGAGGACTGTACGAGGGCCGGCAAAGGGGAGAGGGAAGGCTGGGCTGATTAGCGTGAGATATGTCGTCTAAAAGCAAGAAAGATTTCGAGGAGTCGGTGATAAGGCTTAAATGGCCGATGTTGCAGTTCCGTCAGCCCAGCCAGCCTAAAGACGTGATAATTGACCATGGTCTATTGATACATGCATTGAGCCGTCATTACGCGACAAGGTTGTATCTTCGAACCATGCAGCATCCTCTGAAGGTTGATTTCTGGCCCGATCTTTCCTGATTAGCAAATGTCGGGCCAAAGGCGTCTGTGCTGATCACGGCCACCTGCGGGCTGTGGCACTCTTGATTCGGATCTCCTCCCTTTCTCGCCTACGTTGATGGTCGCGGTGATCTGGTGCTCATTGCGTTCGTATCTGCGTCTCTAGAATTCGACCGGGGCTGGCAGGGATCCTTGATATACGAGAATGAGCATGTGCTAGTAGATCTCAAGTGTGAACAAGCGCATTGAACAATGTGGCAAAATCAGTTTTACTTCTTCTGATGCATACATTACACGCGCGATGGGCACTGCGTATAGATAAAGCTGTGCGTCCTGCTCTTGTCGTCTTTAACGCCTCGATGGCCTTTGTGCACACAGACCGTGCCATCCGCCTCAACAATCCACGCCACGTACTGCTGCACATATACCTGGCCCGGCTGTCCCTTGTCGGAAGCAAGATCCCTTTGTCGATGGCCATATTCGGTACCCCGCGCCGCATCAGCGGCGCCAAACGAGCCCGTCAGGCTCTTGGAATCCCCGAGCGCTGTCCTCAACCCGTCAACTCGCTCTCGCCTTCGCCCTCTGCATCACCGTCCCCCAACGTCTCGCTGATCAGCTGAATCTTCAGCTTGAGTAGCTCCACCGCATCCCTCGCCAGTCTACGTTCTTCTTCAAGCGTCTCTCTGTGCCCCTCCTCTTGACTCCTGAAGCTGTCCCGTTCCGACTCTTTCTGCTGGATCTGATCATCCAATTTGTTCTCGTCGGCTAGCAAGGCATTGATTCGTTGGCGCCGCTCGGCACGACCGAGCTGCTCGAGTCCTGCCGTGTCGATGGATCTTGGTGCTTCCAAGTCGGCGATCTCCGTTTCCACAGCGTGTGCCTTTCGCTTGATCGATCTATGTTTTGCCAGGTCGTTGTCTAGCTGCTTCGCGAAACGATCAACAGCTGGGGCAAAGTCACGCAACGTATTCTTTGACCTGCTGCGACTCATCGTCGAGACAGTGCCAGGATCGAAATCGCTACGCGCAGGACTGCTGTCAAAAGGATGGCCGTTCTCGTCATAGAAAGGTGCAACAGCCTCGAGGTACGCGTCGCCGCTGTCGAGGTCGGGAATGAGGTCAAAGGAGGCGTCTGGGGGTTCCGCGAAAGGAGTCCGCCGATGAACGCTATGGTCTGAGGGGCTTCGTGGACAAGACTCCGAGATAAGGGTCGTCAACTGCAGGGGGCTGGTTACCACGATTGATACGAGAGCGGGGTCCGCGATGTCTTCCCCAGGCTGTTCGGAATGTCGCGCCGTCTCGGGTGACGGCGGAGGGGAGCTCCTCGTCGCGGCGCTGTCTTCCCGCTCCCTGCTGACCCCTTCCTCGAGTTCGGGTGCGGATTCTGGATAGTTGTCGAGTGGCAGTTCGCGGCTACGGCCTGCTTCTGGGGAAGGCGGGGTGGAGCTTCTGGACCGGCCTAGTCGCCGACGTTTCGCAGCTGGGGCGGCGTGTTCTTTGCCTTTTCGAGCCTCTATCAGCGGCGTCAGATCGCAGTTCTGAAGTGTACGAGGCTCCTGTGGGCCAAGGTGCGCGTTGTCCAAGGCCTGCCCTGCGTTGCGTCGCTCCGTGGCGTGGGGCGCGATGGCGGTGACGAATTCGTCGATCGTGTAGTCTCGCGCGACGGTACTGAGTCTCTCGATGAAATGCTTGGAAACCAGTTCAGGCTTCGGAACCTGGACGCCCTGCTTTGCGAGATGCTCGCGAAACCTTGCACCCCACTCCCCTTCGATCAGCTGCGTCGCGCGCGTTATCCGTTGGATGGTCCTAACGCTCTGTTTGTTGGTCCGCCCCCAGGCCACAGATGGCATTGCAGGCGCTGTGCGCGTCCAGCGGTGCAGCGCGGGTGTTGCTGGTGGTGCGGGTGGTGCGCGCTGGTGTGCGGGGTTGCTGAGCGCAGGAGCAAACGCGCAACGTCGGCGGGCCCATTCCCGCCCTCCAGCGCACTGCGATACTCCAGGGGCGGCCAGGCAGAAAGACGGGATTCGGGATGTCGCGAGAGGCGAGAAAAATAACGCGACGAAGGTGCGTTGAGGCCCTGAGCCTGTGGGCTGGGCAGGACAAAGAGCTCGGGCCAGGTGGAGGCTTGGCATGACGCATGACGATGCTTGGGCCGCAGTCACAGAGGCATCGAGGTTGGCGAAGCTTTACCATCGCAACTGCTCTCTCCAAAGCCACGGTACGCGACCTTGCATTGCTCCTTGCATCGATGGGTTAGCTAACAATGTGTAGCCTTGCGCGCCCGCGACGCACAGAGTCCCTCCCCCCACCGTCTCCGTCCGCGACCCCCATAACACACAATCCCTCGGCCATGCCTGACTGAAGCTTTCTCCAAACAATCGGAATCAGCCCCGGGGTGAAAAACCTCCAGACCGGCAATTCAGCCAAGACGGATGAAGGCGTGCAATGCTTTGGGTCATGTCACTCGCGCAGGTTCCAACGGAGATGGTGCGGCTTCCGGGGCAGCCGGCAGAATGCTCATAAACGCGCTGGCAACAAAGCAGACGAGGAAGCAACGTAAATCGGGACGAACGGAGAGCTTTTCTCGCTCCTCTCTGCCACATGGAACGAGCATCTCGCAGTCGGAGGGCGATGCGCTTCGCTTCAGGTACCCGACAGCGCCCCGCCGTCTGCAATACCGGCCGAACACTGCAAAGTGCACGCTCAGGCGACACTGAGAGCCTGCGCAAAGCGATTGGGTCTCTACATCCATTTGTTACCGCAACGTGTGAGGCGACGCGCGCTCAGCCTCCTCCCGCTCAGACAAACACACGCGATCATCACATTCGCACCATCTCTTGTCGGTGCACGGGTAGGTGACACAGTACTCGAGAAGCCATATCTCAAGCCAACGGAGAAGATGCCTGCACCGAAGACCACGCCCACATATGCCGCCAACGTTGCCGACGACAGCGTCGCCCGCATCTCCACACCCCATGTGTATATCTCGCTGCCACCAAGCAAGAACAGTGGCGCTAAGTGAGACAACGCCACCAAGCACTTGGTGCATATAAGACAACGGCTACTGTGCGTGGCCCTGTTTCTATCCTACCAGCTTTCGCACCGTGTATACTCTCGACAGACTACACATCAAGACTGATAGCTTTGATCACTGCTGCTTTATTACACGGCGCGCCAGCTTTCTTATCCTATTCGGCGCATGTTCCCGCACGTTTCTCACCGCGCTTTGCTCTGCTGCACCGACTCCGACCGTATTGCGGTTCTGGAGTGACTCGGCCAGTCCTTGTCCTACCGCTTCGCTCTTGATTGGTACATGTGGATGTATACGGATTTAGTCTTTGAAGGACGTCGATTGGAAGTACTGCTGGTATCCTTGGTCTGATCCTTCCGCACTACATATGGGCCTGTCAGCTACGATTGTGGCACTGCGTGTACGGCGAACGCAAGGTACGGATGGGCCGGCCCTATCCCACGTCACTTGCAGGGCGACACTGGAATTCTGCAGCGGGTTCGTGTTAGGGATACTATACGCATTTACATCTTCGTCGCCGTCGCGTATGACAGGATTGAGTTTCGGATGTTGAATGGGAGGAAAAGCCCGGCTGATGATTGACATGGACCCTCGCTTGTCTCGATCAGAGATAGGGCGTCCGGAAACGACCTGGCGCCCGCGGCGGGTCTTCTGTATCAAGGCTGTGGCGTGGCTTCGCCTACTGTTGCCAGGAGTACAAAACAGATGGCGCACTACTGATGGACGGCGGTCACAGTGCTACATGGGCATGGGCTCCGCGCGATTACACTTGGCCGGGCTGTCGCCTCGGTTACGCTGTAGGAATGTCGAATTCTTTACTCCAGGCAGGATGTATCCAACTGCTTGCCCTCGCTGTCAACTCTAATGCAACGTTCATCGTCTGTTCGGGCTTTGCTTGCAGACACGGGAGATGTGCGCTGGACACTTGTTCGAAGGGGGTTCATCGATAGCAACGTGCATCTCCCGTCGTTAACAGATCCCGCTGTCTCAGTGCTATACTCGCGGGAAACGCCCAAGAGAGCCATTGCACAACGCGACGCGGCTTGCCTCTCCGAAGTCGTTGCCTAAGCTCCTCGATATCTTTGCCTTTGGCCAGATCAGAGGCTTACGGTGACTGTAGCGGCCCAACGTCATGTGCTCGTCGATATCTCGTGAGAAAGGATGGGCTTATGTGAAAGAAATTCTCCACGCCCTTCACAGTTCAGAGAAAGGTTTCCTAGCTCTCTTCTGATTACATTCGCGCCCGCAAGATTGGTGCGCTGCATTAGACAGAGCAACTGTCTTAGTAGCCCGACTGAATGAGAAGCAGGGAACGACCTACCTGGCTCTATCCTTGGTGTTTAAGCAAGTGTTATCGTCGCTGGATCGTCGCGACTTTTTGCCTGCACCGCGACGCCAAACCCTGCTCGCATCACTACTCGACACGCACAGATCACCAACAAGTCAACACCAAAGGTTTGCCACCGAACGTTGCCAACAGCACGTGTTCAAAACGTCGAAAAAGGACAAACCCTGCTCGTGTCAGGGAGGATGCCCCAGTATGCCCAATTGAGTCTCCGTGTCAAGCACACCGATTACTTGACACCGTCACCTCGATGTCACGGTTTCGACGGGAGTGTTCAGCTTGTAACAACTATGAGCCATATTGTGTGCAGCTAGCACGAGTTTGATGGCCACCCTTCGAACGCTATCCGCTGCGCCTCTGATTGGCGAGAAACTGCACAGCCACGCTGATACGGACTCGCTCAGCCCTTGCAGCCTTGCGCTAACCTAGTACCTCGGTGGCGCAGTCGCCAGTGTGGAAAACCCTATCTTCAGGTCGCCCAAAAAAGCGGTGAAAAGGGCTTGAAAGGATCATGACTCGACCCGTCTAATTCATCATTGCCTGCGGACAATCATGTATATCTGTTCCTGCAGCAAGCTTCCACGGGGAACTAGGTTCAAACTTCCTGGTTTTGGTGGCTCAAGACTTTTTCACCACGCACACTGAGCTGATACCATCTGTCTATGTCAAGAAAGTACCTTGCTAGCCGTCATTCTCATATCTACCATTATGGATTTCTCTCGGCTCCAAAGCCTGCAGTACGATCTCAACGCCACAAGTACCACCGCCGCAAATTTGCCATCAACTCTCCTCGAGCTGGTGGTGCCTGGATACAGCACCATCTCACAGTTGGCATTTCGGCTCACGGGTATCGACATTGGCGTCCTCGTGACCGGATGGGCATTAATATTCGGTTGTCACACAGCTTGGCGGTACCTCTATGACTTAGTGGAAGGGTACTTTGATGAGTACTACACGTCTTCCATCCAAGTTGACGACGACGATGGTCTTTTCAACGATGTCAAGGATTGGCTTTCGGAACAACAAAATAACACGTCGAGTAGGAAGTTGAAGGCCGTCACAGATTACGAGGACAATAAGAAGGATGATAACGTGGATGACGAGCTGGGCATCTACAAGTATGAGGCTCCCATGCCCCGGTATGAGCTCAGCTACGGCAGCGACGATTTCTTCCACCAGGGACGGCGCTTCAAGGTGGCTCGCTCAAGTGTGAAGGATGAAGCGGGTTCGTACATGCGGGAAAATTTGGAAATCTACTGCTACGCTCGAACAGCACAGCCGGTGAAGGACCTGCTTGCGCACATCAGGCAGTGGAAGATCAGCCAGGAAACCGCCATGACAAGCGTCTACCGTGCGCTGAATAACGGCGGTCGCTACTGGAGCAAGCAATCTTGCCGTCCATCTCGTCCGCTGCAGACGGTGTCTCTTGACCAGCAGCAAAAGGACGCCATCGTGGAGGACATCAACGAGTATCTTCATCCTGCCACAGCCAGGTGGTATGCGGCAAGAGGCATACCCCACCGACGAGGGTATCTGTTTCACGGCCCTCCCGGTACCGGTAAGACGTCGCTATCGTTTGCGCTGGCTGGAGTCTTCGGATTGGAAGTGTACTGCGTCTCTTTGAACGATAAAGACCTGACCGAGTCTGAGCTATGCACGCTCTTCGACACTCTTCCAGACCGTTGCATCGTCCTCCTTGAGGATATCGACAGCGCCGGTCTCAAACGCGAGGAGGAGCCTGTCATTGTGGAAGCACCCGATGCGGACTCGAAAACCAGCAAGGATGCCACAAAGACCGCGACCAAGGCAGACAGCTCTTCTGGGTCCATCAGTTTGAGCGCCCTGCTCAACGCGATCGACGGTGCGGCATCGCACGAGGGTCACGTTCTCATCATGACCACCAACACTCCGGAACAACTTGATGCCGCATTGATCAGGCCAGGGCGAGTGGACCTTCAAGTCGCTTTCACGCTTGCAACGCAGGACCAGATACACGAAACTTTCGTACGCATGTACAGCCAGACGTCGGAGGAGCAAATACGCGGCGGCCGCCGGCCAACAGCAAGTCTCGACCCGTCTCTAAGATCGCCGATCCTGAGACCCTGGCGGCAATGGCACGAACCTTCTCACAGCAGCTTCCTGCAGATACGTTTTCACCAGCAGAGATCCAAGGGTATTTGTTAATGAGGAAGAAGGACCCGCAAAGGGCGTTGAACGATCTAAAGAAGTGGAGGGATGAGATGCTAGAATCGAAGAAGAAGGGTAAAAAGCTGGTCGGTGCACAATAGCAACCATAACTAGTATGAACAAGACAGCTTCTGCGATGCGATTTGCTCGACGCCAGAGGAGAATCAGTTTCGAACTTGGTGTAGACACGTTGGACATGTACCTCTAGCCGAGTGTAACCTTCTACAGCACCTGTAACCGCCCTTTTTCGCCTTCCGAACAATCAAGCACACCAAATGTGGTCAGCGGCCATGTTTCACGCACCACGCCCATGGCATAATGAGGCTTCTTTGTAGGCAGTAAGCATTTACCTATGTCCACCATCTTGTAGTGCTCGTCTTTCCCACGGAGGTCCGCCCTTGGGAAAGCGCAACTTCAAAAGGCCAATCAGGCCACCATAAGTATGTTATACTTATCTAGAAACTATATGTAAGATAGATTATGAGGAAACTCACGCATTCACCGTCCCCCATCGATTGAATGACGATTGATTGATAACATTAGACAGTGCGATATTAATGTTTATCCTGAATATTAGACTTTAATACTGTACCGGGTTTCGCAGCTAACAGCACTCCTTCATCATCAGAAATTGCGCTTAACGTCCTTAGTTCCTGATTGTGCGTGGTAATCTCCAACGCCACGTAAAAGACTTGGCTTCTCTTCGGTGTTCTTCACCGGTGCGGCATTTGCGCCTGTGGACTTCTTGTCTGTCTTGGGCTCCGACGACTTTGGTTTGACAACTACGACTTCGTTGAGGGCATCGGCATTATCACTATGATGGCCCTTGTTGGCGCTTCCGTAGCGGCGCACGTCGTCTGTTGCAAGTGATAGCATCAGATGCTCATCTCTTCTTATTAATCGTGAGTTTTCAGGAACAAGAGCATAGACAGCCTACATGCTCTTTCAACCGTAGCCTCGGGACCGAACAGCCTCTGCTCTAGGCGCTCACGTCGGTCGTACCATCGCTAACCTTACTTAGCCAAACAATGCCCATACCTGAGCCACGTACAACAAGGAGCAATATAAGCATCACTAGAGAGCTGCATAAACGGTTTTTAGTGGTTGCTCACTACGTCCGTGACCTCGATCTTGTTGTTCTAATTTGATAACGGGGTCACGTACTGTCTGCGAAAAGCACTTTTCGTTGCGTCTTACTTAGTGTTTCTTGCACACGCTAGATGCGGTCAATCAATCTTTGATCGAATAGTGCAGGAAATAAGCTTAAAGGCTGCGCAACGTTGAAGTGTAATCAATGTTGCAGCCCGGAGAAATTGATGTGATAACATGCAGGAAGTGCGCGATCGCAACCGGGGTGGCATGCTCCTTGAGGCGGATTAGGGACCGAGACCACATCGTCTGTAGGCGGTAAACACTGTGTGCAGATCTGGTGAGTGGGCTGGAAGTATCACGGGTATGCTGAGACGTAAAGCCACGATATTGCATCCCTTGCCATCCCGTAACTGAGCAATTGCACAAGAAACTCCCGCTGCATACGGACTCAAGATTCTAACAGGTTGACTACCTGCCGTCTCTGCAGAAGAACCTTTCACCTTGTTCTCGTTGACGATAGCTGAACACTGGGTGCACCCTGGGTCGTCGCGGGCCCCTCATCTACACGTTATGATAGTTCTTAGCCACAGGTAATCCCTATAGACTTTGGGATCGAAATGTCCTAGAAAAGTCTTTGTTTTGCGTCCTTCCAGACTGTAAACGCCTGAAATGATGCCTTATTAATGAATAGCTGCGTGAGTGCGTCTAGATCCTCGAGCGTAGCAGGCTGTGGAGCGGGATTAGTGAGCACGCATTTAGCAACAAAGCAAAGGAGAAGGGCTAAGAGTTACCCTCGTGCTGGTCAGCTATAGACTGGAACAATCTTCGCGCAGACGATATAGTTGTTGTAGTATTGGGAGTTGGTCATGCTTGTGGTCACATATTACAATAATTCCCTCCGTATTTTTGATCCCCAATTGGCACAATATTATAGACCGACGTAGATAGAGATTCGCTAGACTAGAGACCTGACGTATACCCCGTGAATTAGTGCGCAAACGTTTCTTGACGTGCTCTGGCCCTTTACCCAATCTTTATGTGTCCCGACCCAGAATTGTTATGTATTGCCGACTTTGTTCTTGTTACACAACTCGTCCACGCCACCTCTCTCGAGTAGCCGCGGGATGGAAGTAAGGCTCCCAAAGCCCGATTTTTGCTGCCAGCCACCAGACCTCAAAGCGCATCTCGCGGCACAGTGCCGCCCCACCCCTTCTGATGTTGCTTCTGGCGACTCATGTTGCGTCTGCATCTTCGGTCAACATAAGCCATGGCGGCAGTCGTCAATGGGTGATCAAGCATCGTAGATGCGCAGCGAAATGGCGGCTTACCCTGAGTCTGCTTCCCTAGTCAGTGAAATCTATCCGCTGATCACCGCGAATCGGCACCGCGGTCCATTGATGCACACGTGAGCCGCACCTTGCGATCGTGGTAGAGGTACTGGCGCTCAGGAGAGGGTTCAAGCCGATGCGTAATTAGTTGCTTACGGGCGTTGATGGGCTCAGTACTTCTGAGACAGCGCCACCAAGCGCTCGGTGGCGCTGTCTCCCTTGGCGCCGCTGTTCTTGCTTGCCCAGGTGCCGGCTAGCAAACACGATCCTCGTCGAAAGCGATAACAATACTAGGGCTTAGGAGAAGCGATCGGCCATGTCGTCTGTGAAGCCTCATGTCGCCTGTGAAGCCTCATGTCGCCTGTAAAGCCTGTATTGTAGCGCCAGATTTCCCTCGCCCTCCGTCGATCCACTACTCAAGGGAGCACAATGTGCGCAGCTTGTTGCTCGCGGCACGCGTTAAGACGACATGAACTATCGTACATGAGCAGCGCAATTCTCGGGATAAAAGGCTTGAGAGTGGCCCTCCCGTCACCTGGGTCCCGGGAGTCTCTTCATGCAGGCTTTTGCGGTGTAATGGAAATTTGATGATGGAACACCTGGGGCATCGCGGCGGATCATAACCGTAGATGTAACGTCTTACCCAATACTCCTGTCCTATGATCATTCGTTCAGCTTTGAGCCTTATCAATGGATGGTAATAATAATTGTCCAGATTCCGGCCCAAAGAAGGGAGCTGATGAATTTGCTATTCCAGATATTAAAGGGCACGTTCTAGCTATAATAGCTATACGAATTATCTACTTAAGACTTTTTACTATAATCTACTAATTATATACATCCTTAATATAGTATATACTTTTATAGTAGTCTATTAAATTATAATTATCCTAAGGACGTTATTATAAGGGGTGGATATAGATACTATTATTATTTAGGAATAAGTATTTATTAAATATAAGGCTGTAAGCCTAATCCCACTTTTATAATTTCTCTATAGTACTTATTTATATTCTTAGTATCTAGGCCTTACTAAAGTATTATTATTATATACTCTCTTTAAAATATCTTCTTTACCTTTAATATAATCTTCTACTAAAGCCATTACTATTTTTTTTAGTACTACTAGTAATCTTATCTACTCGTTAGAAAAAGAAATAGCTATTTATAGTCTTTTAGAAATAGAGTCCTAATTATTACCTAGAGTTATAAACTTACTAACTTGGCTAGTTTTAGTAGCCTATTTAAAGGATTTCTAGTACTAAGTTTCTTATTAGTAGGCTTCTAAAGGTAGTTTCGGCCTATCTAATAAAGTATATCTAAGCTTAGAACTATTTAGTAATCTTCTAAGCTACTAGTATATACTATATAAGTAGTACTACAGTTACTAAGAGATATACTACTACTAGATCTATCTAATTAGACCCTATATAAGATAATTTAGGTAATTACTTTAAAATATAAGAGGTTATTTATCTTATTACCTCTTATAATATAGTTAATAAATACTCTACTTTATATTAAATTAAGATATAACTCTATAGTTTCTTAAGTAGATTACTATATAATATATATAATAGTAGGTTAGATACTACTAAGTCTTCTTTATATAATAAACTATATTTTAGCCAAGGTCTAGAGAGCTCCCTACACTATACTAACCTTATAAATAGAATATATCTTAGTATATATTCTTTACACCCTATATAGAGTATATACTTATTAGATAATAGATTATTTCTATATAATCTATTTAATAAATAGCTTTATAAGCCGCTAAAGTACTAAAGTACCTATTACAGCTACTATACTATAATAGAATTATAGAAACTAATATAATAATAGCAGTAACTAGTTAGATTATATAGATAAGTATTATAATTATAGGTTAGAT
Organism: Paraconiothyrium sp. Pb-2020; assembly: GCA_022419385.1. Classification (NCBI taxonomy): domain Eukaryota; kingdom Fungi; phylum Ascomycota; class Dothideomycetes; order Pleosporales; family Didymosphaeriaceae; genus Paraconiothyrium; species Paraconiothyrium sp. Pb-2020. Next base: position 26,337 of record JAJUBI010000010.1, on the reverse strand, counting down.
ACTAAGTATAATATAGATATATAATTAAAGTTATATAATTAGATCTATAAATCTATAAAATAGAGCTTTAGAGCCTAAATTTATAGAATCTGTATATAGAGCCTATAGAGTCTAGGTTAGATAGTAGTATATAGAGATAATAGATTACTACTAATAATCTCTTATTATTAATCTATAATATAGTTTACTATATTTAGTTTTTTTATAGAAGATTACCCTTAAGTCTTTAGTAATATATTTTTATTATAGTAATTAATTAACGTTTACTGCACATAACTTATATAACCCTATATACTACTTATTTTTTACTAGAACCCTAACTAGGCTGCGGCTTACTATAGTATTAAGAAGGCCTTATTACAGTACCCTTCTTACCTATTTTAAAGTATAATCTCTATTTCTTATTAGCCTATAATATATCTAACTAGAGTAATAAAGAAGAGTAAGTATATAATAGATATAAAATATAACCTAAGTTTCTTTACTACTAAATTAGATATGTATAGTTAAGATAGAAGTAGAGATAGAAGTACTAAAAAAGAGAAGTAAACGCCCTAGTAGTATATAGTTAAAATTAATTACTTCTCTATCTAGAATATATCTTATACACTTTTATACTTATATATACCCTACTTATTATACTATCTTTAATAAGAATCTAAATATATACTATATCCCTACTATAGCTATAATATAGTTAACCTAGTTATATAGGTTCTAATATAGATAGAGACTATATCTTATAAAGTATATCTCTTACTTAGTATAGAACTATTTATATACTAGATCTTATTATAACTTACTTAAGAAAAACATATAGCACTATTAACTATAGTAGACTTATCTAACCCCTTTCTATATTAATCTAACCTAATTTTATACTATATATATTAATACCTAGAGTATTTACTTATAGTAGTAAGCTTTAAGGCTAACCGGGTAATTATTATAAGGGGGTTTCTATATACCTAACCTAGGTTGGCCTTATGGGTATTCTGTAGATAAGAGCGGATAGATAATAAGAGGTATAAAAATATTCTAACTCTACTATAAAAAGTAAAGTAATAATTATATAAAAAGACTAATAGATCTTATATAGAAGATATACTTTAATTTTAACTATAAAAGAATTAACTATAAAGAATAGAAAATACTTAGAGAACTATTTTAACTATATACTATTCTTTATTATTTTTATAATTTCTTACTTTACTATACTCTAGAGAATTATATTCTCTTAGTAGAAGTATTTTAAGTAATTTTACTAAGCTAGCCTACTTCTAAAATTTTACTTTCTTAGTAGGAGCTGTATTATATAATATATTAGCTAATTAGCCCTACTAACTAGTATCTATTCTTTAGTTAGTAATAAGGGCCTTACTAATATTCTATATATAATTATTTTCTTCTGCTAGGTTCTAATCTATTATAATTATATATATATCCCCCTTTTAAAGTTATTATTCTAAGACTCTAGTATTATTCTATAATTTTTAGTAGCGTAATTTTTTCTTAAAGGTAGAACTTCTATTTTATTATATTCTCTTTCTTTCCCTTACTTCCCTAACTATACCTAAGGTACTAAAATAATTCTTAACTAACTATTATTATACTTATACTAATAAGGTACATTTATATAGCCTAGAGATATAAATAAGGTATAACTGTTATATAAAGAAGAAAATTTCTAAGTATTTTATAAATACTATAACTAGGGAGTATACTATATATATTATAGTTTATATAAAGTATAGCCTCTAGGTTTCTAAAAAAAAGTAAAAGTATATTTAGTCTAAAAAGTACTAAAAGTAGCTTACTCTTTTTTTTACTAAAGCTAAAATTACTTACCTTTATCTTAAGATTACTTAAGTAAAGAAAGAGGAGTAGTCCTTTATAGTATATAATACTTATATAGCTAATATAATAGAGAACTTAGAAAAGAAGGCCTTAAAGAGTAAAATTACTAATATTTTATTTATTCTATTACTATTTTTACCTTTAACCTAGGCTAGTTATAGGCTAATACTTTTTTTTTTAATTTTTCTATTTTTTACTTAGACCTTAAAGTAACCTTTCTAAAGTATTACTTCTCTAAAATTAACTTTTTTAGATTATAGCTTAAAAGTTCTCTAGTACCTTCTTATAGTTTATAAGGTTTTCTTTTAGTTTTTAAATATTATACTACTTTAGCTATTCTTTCTACTTAACTAGGTATTTTTATTAACTCTTAACTATTTATAGGTTCTTAATTTTTTTAACCTTATACTTATTATTCTTTAGTTCTAGCTAAGTTTTAGTTAGAGTGTCTAGTAGTACTAGCTCTAGAAAGTTTTTATAAAAGATAGTATATACTTTAGTACCTATAGGTAAAAGTAATTTATTTATAACTAGTCCTTTAGCTTCTTATACTTTAAAGGGCCCTACTTATAGATAATCTAGTTTTTTACTTAGTCTTTTTATTTTTAGATTTTTCTAGAATAGAAAAACTTTATCCCTCTCTTTAAAAGTTAGTTTCTTAATTTTTTATTTATTTATATTTTTAGATGCTAAGAGGGCTTTATAAATAATTCTATTCTATAGTATAAGGTATAGGTTTTTTATTCTTTAAGCTTTATTCTATACTTCTATAGAAATACTTTCTATATTCTTTAAATTTTAATAAGTAACTAGCTTATATCTATAGTTTATATAGTGTAGAGAGTATTCTATTATATCTAACCTAGTACTATTATATACTAATTACGCTATAGGTAAGAGTTTAACCTAATTATCTTACTATTTATTAATATAAAATTATAAATACTATTCTAGTATTTAATTTATATATTCTATTTATCTATTTATTTATAGGTAGAAGCTTATTAATAGCTTTCTATTTATACCTAGTATAGCTATAAATATATTCTAATATTTAGATATAAAGAGTTTATTATAATTTATAATAAATTCTTCTAGTAGACTATATTCTATAAATAGTATATTATTAACTTTATAAGTAAGGTCTTCTACTATTATAGATTCTTTTATAGGCCTAAACTTTACTACCTTAGTAAGTTAATCTATTATTACTATAATAGTATTGTATATTTATCTAGTTTTTAGCTATAGTAATTTTAGGAGCTTTACTATAAAGTCTATTATTATACTTTACTATAGCCTTTTAGCTACTAGTAGTTATAGAAGTCTATAAGGCTTATGTCTCTTAGGCTTATTTTATAATATACTAAATAGTTACTTATTTTCTTAGTAACTAGTTATTTAAGTTTTAGAATAGTATATTTATTTATAATATAATATTTATTTCTTTAATACCTAGGTATTCTTATTCCCTTAACTTATATAGCTTTCTAATTAAGATAGGTATATATTAGTCTTTTACTAGTATTCTTTATCTATAATCTCTCTAAGTTTTATTAAAACTATTTTAGAATAGATTATACTCCTTTCTTTATTTCTTAGAGAGCTAGAAGTAATCTTAGAAGTTATATATCTTAGATTCTATATACTAGAAAGAGGCTACTTATACTTTAATCTTTAGTTAGTTATATTCTAATATTCTATCTTTATATATTTATAATATAGTGTTATAAAGGTTAGCCTTATTTTCTATTAGGTCTAATCTTCTGCTTAAGGCATTGGCTGCACTATTAAGAGTCCCTAGTTAATAGTAAATTATAAAGTTAAAGTTTACTAGAAATTTAGTTTATTATACTTATTATTAGTTAAGCTTTTTAGTTATTATAAAGCTAGTAAGGTTCTAGTAGTCTATCTATATCTCTATTTTATAGTATACTTTTATAAGTTACACTTTTTATTATTTAAAGGTATTTACTACTACTAGTAGTTTCTTATTATAAATATTATAGTTAAGTTCTACTTTTAAGAACTTCTAGAAATAGTAAAACACTAGTCTCTATTTTTTATTTTTATCTAGTTATAAGAGAATTACTTCTAGTATATAATTTAATATATCTATTTCTACCCTTATAGGTTTCTTAGAATTAAATATCTAGAGTAAAAATACTATAAAAAATATTTTCTTTAACCTTCTAAACGCCTCTAGTAGTCTTTTAATAATTAGCTAGATAACCTTATTATTCTTTTTCTTTATAAGATCTATTAATAGTACTATTATCTTAGAATAGTTCTTAATAAACTTTTAATAGAAGTTAGTAAACTCTAAAAAGAATTAAATATCTTTTACTAACTTAAGAACTAGCTATTTCTATATAGTAGCTATTTTCTTTAGATCTATTAATACTCCTTCCCTTAAGATAATAAATCCTAGGTACTCTATTTTTATAATATAAAACTTATATTTATTTAGGTATAGAAGTAACTTATACTTTCTTAGCTTTTTAAGTACCTTCTTTATATATTCTATATACTCTTCTAGTATCCTACTAGAGTAGATAAGTATATTATTAAGGTATACTATATAGAATATATTTAAGTATTTATATAAGGCTTTATTAATAACTGCCTAGAATATTATAGGTATATTAGTTAAGCTAAAAGGTATAACTATATATTTATAGAAATTAAACTAGGTTCTAAATATAGTCTTTTACTTATATCTTTTTACTATTTATATATAGTAATACCTATTATATATATTAAATTTTATAAATTATTTAGTTTTATAGAGTCTATCTATAAGCTCTATAATTAATAGTAGTAGATACTAGTTCTTAATTATAGTATTATTTAGCTATCTATAATCTATATAAAGTTATAGCTTACTATTTTTCTTAGGTACCTATAGGATAGAAAATACTATAGGGCTTTAACTATTTTAGATATAATCTCTTACTAGGTTCTTTTTTAAGTATTCCCTTAGTTTCTATTTCTAGTCTACTAATATTAGCCTTAGCTATTCTAGTTATAGCTTTATATCTTTATTTAGAGGAATTTTATAATTTTATTTTTAGTAGTTAGAGAGTTTTTCTCTCTTAATCTCTTTAAAGAGTTCTGTATATTTTTTATATTCTAGTAGAATAGTTACCTTCTTTAATTCTTCTTATAAGTTTAAGTATTATACCTAAATAATTTTAGCTTATTTTAGATTTTTTTTTAGAATCTTAGCTATCTTTATAGCTAAAATTTCTTTAGTCTTTTATTTAACCTACTTATTTAGAGTATCTAGGGTTCTAGGTTTTACCTATTATAGTTATTAGGCTCTAGTAACTTTTAGTATTACTTTTTAGCTCTATATTATTTACTTTACCTAGTTTATATTAGGGTTATATATAATTAGCTAATTATATTCTATAATAGCTTCTAAGCTTTCTAAATTTATAATAGTAAAGCTATATTAGCTCTTAAATCTCTTAATTCTAATAGGTAATAGTATTATTTCTAGGTATAACTAGCCTCTACTATAGCCTTAGAATATTATACTATTAGCTATCTTAGCTATATAGGTACCTTCTTATTCTAGTATAGTAGATTGTATTTTTCTACTACTTCTAGTAATATTAGATATTCTATTACACTAGAATCTATTAAAGCTTTTATTTAGAATTTTCTAATTATAACTTACTTTATTATTTATAGTTTTATAGTACTATTAGCCTTTACTCTATAAGCCTTTAGAATACCCTTACTAGCTTAGCTTCTTACCTAGTAGTGTTTTAGTTTTTTAATTACTCTTATATTTTATTATAGGTGCCTTTATAGTAGTATTATTTATAGAGAGAATAGTTAGTTCTAGATTATTTTAGTACTATCTAGAAGGGTTTAAACTTCTTTTTCTTTTATTATAGATATCTACTTTTTAACCTAGCCTCTAAGGTACTATAAGAGTACCCTACTATAGCTTTTCTCTAGTACCTTTTTATAGTAAGTATTTAGATATATTTAAATTTCTTATTCTTTTTCTTATATTACTTATAGCCTATTATTATGCACTCCTAGTACAGTATAAATTTATAGTTTAAATTTAAAAAGTCTACTACTATAGATTTCTTTTTACTAAGATATTCTAAATACTCTAGCCTTTTATAATCTATCTATTTCTAGGTTTCTATATAGTGTATATCCTTTTTTATAAGACACGTATCTACACACTTATACTATAGGGTTTTATTATATTATTCTAGGCCCTAGAGCTAATTTTCTATTAAATACTTTTATTTCTAATAAATAGAATAACTATCTATATAGTATACCTCTTATAATAAGAGTCTATAGTTTTATTTCTAAGTATTAAACTAGTATATATAATAACTTCTGTCTTAATACTTATCTTTACTTAGCTAGAAATATTTCTTACCTTTAGAGGTTTTCTATACTATATTTCTCTAATTCTAGTAGTAGGTGTAGTCTATTATATAGTATTACTAGAACTTATTTAGTATATACCTATTCTTAATTTTAAGTTACTATATTAGGTCTCTTACTTTTTCTTATTAGGTTACTACCTATTTATATATTTAGTATATATCTAGCCTAATAATTCTAATTCTTTTATAGTACTCTAGGGCCTAGTATTAGAAGTCTCTATAAACTTAGTATTAGTTTTTAGTTACCTAGTATACTACTATTTCTCTTAGTACTTTTAAATAGTTTTCTTTATTTAACTCTTTCTTAGAGTTAAAAGTCTTTTTCTTTAGTAAATTTACTTTTATATCTAGTATTATAGCGTTATCTAAAATCTTACTTAACTCTAGTATTTTAGAGTATAGTATTACTATTACTACTCTAATAATTTAGGCCTTTTTTTCTTAGACTATCTTTTTAGGGCAGTTAGCCTTAAAGTATTCTTATATACTATAAATTAGATATACTTTTTCTTAAAAGCATTATTATTAAATTTTATTCTATTTTTTCTATTATAAAGTTTACTTCTTTTTTTCTTAAGCCTTATTCCCTATAATAATATCTTTATTCTTATTTTACCTATTTTTTTTATTTAGTCTTTTTTAAGTTTACCTTTTATTTTATAACTAGCTTCCCTAGTTTCTTCTTTTCTAAGTAATATTTATATAGGTATTAGTCTACTTTAACTAATAATTTAATTAAGTCTTTAAAACTTTTAGCTTTTTTATAGTATACTAGTTTATTCTTTACAGTTTCCTTAAGGCTGTTATAGAAGGCTACTTATAGTAGAGTATTATTTATATAATTTAGGCTTATAACTTATAGAATTTAGCTATATACTTACTTACTAAGCTTTTCTATTTAAGGCGCTAAATTAGTCTTTTTACTTACTATTCTTTATCTATATTACTAAATATAACTTTAATTTATTTTTTAAATTCTTTTTAAAATCTAAAAACCTTAGTAGTTTCTTCTTTTTACTTATTTAGTTAGTTTTTATATACTAGAAAGTTATTTATTAAGGGTCTTATCTATTAAGTAGCTTTACCCTTTATATATAATCTAGCAGCTAGTATCTTAGTATAGTTATTACTAAATATATTAGAATTATATTAATAGTATAGATTTATATTAGTAAGAAAGGTCTTAAAGTCTATCTTCTCTCTATTATATAGCTCTAGTACTTTAAACTATATTTTAGCTAGAGTAACTATTAGAGTAGAAAATACTATTAATACCTCTACTATAGCTTAGAGTTTCTATATTTCTACTGCTTAAGTAGCTAGTAGTACTACTAAATTAGTTACTAGCCTAGAAGCTATACTTTCTATTAGGGCCCTTAACTTAGTTAAGCTTAAGAGTATTACTATAATATCTTAAATATAAGGTAGTTAAAGTATTATAAGGGGGTTTCTATATACCTAACCTAGGTTAGCTTTATAGGTATTCTATAGATAAGAGCAGATAAATAATAAGGAGTATAAGAATATTTTAACCCTACTATAAAAAGTAAGGTAATAATTATATAAAAAGACTAATAGATCTTATATAGAAAATATACTTTAATTTTAACTATAGAAGAATTAACTATAAAAAATAAAAAATACTTAGAGAACTATCTTAACTATATACTATTCTTTATTATTTTTATAATCCCTTACTTTACTATACTCTAGAGAACTATATTCTCTTAGTAGAAGTATTTTAAGTAATTCTACTAAGCTAGCCTACTTCTAAGATTCTACCCTCTTAGTAGAAGCTATATTATATAATATATTAGTTAATTAGCCCTACTAACTAGTGTCTATCCTTTAGTTAGTAATAAGGGCCTTACTAATATTCTGTATATAATTATTCTCTTCTACTAGGTCCCGATCTATTATAATTATAATAGTAATAAAGTAGTATATAATAGTTCTTTATCTAAAAATATTTATTTTCTTATATAGCTACTTTAATACTATAGTTATATTCTAATTTACTATAACTATTAAGTAGGTCTTATATTATTATTATAACTACTACTAAATAAAGCTAGTATAGTCTATACTTCTAGACCTAGAGTAGATAATAGTATTTTATAGTATCTTATTATACTATATATTAAGGCTAGTATAGTTAGATATATAGAAAACCTTAGGGAATTTTATACTTTAATAATATTAAAGGTATATCTATAAATAGTTACTACTAGTAATTATTTATCCTCTTATAGAGTTAGTAATTAGGGGGTATAGTTATTTTCTAGGGCCCTAGAATAGGCTTTTAATATAAAGTAGTATAGATATAGATACTAAAGTATTCTATATACTTATATATTAAAGTTATATTAATAATAGTACTATTAAATATTAAAAGATACTATTAGAGTAAAGTTATATAATCTATAAGTCTGACTATATAGAGGAAATAATACTAGGTATAGGTATATAGTGTAGAACCTAGTATAGTATAAGAACTAGAAGTATAAGAACTAGTAGTACTATAATTAGTAGTATAAGAACTAGTAGAGGTAGTATAAGAAATACCTAAGTTAAGCTTAATAAATCTACTAGTATAACTAAAGTATATAAAAGAGAATATTAAAAGTATATTACTTACTATTAAAGGTAATAGATATATCTTAAGAAATTAAAAAGTTTATTAGCTAAAATAAGGTATAGGTAAAGCTCTACCTCGGTTATATATAATATAAGCTATATAGGCTTAAGAATATATTAGATAGCTAATACTTAATTTAAAGTTAGTAGAATATAAGTAGCTTAAGTTACGCGTAGAATATCTCTATAGTTTATTATAAATTATTAAGTCTCTACCTAAAATCTAATATAAGAAAAAGAAGGGTTATATAGCTTTTTATTAAGTAATATTAGTATGTTTATAATTATATTACATCGTAAGAACGTTATACTAACCTAAAGAAATACTAGTATATTACTAGATATAAAAGTACTATTTTAAATATATTCTTTAGTATAAATTACTACGTAAAGGGAGAGTAAGGCTATTAAAAAGAATATAGTAGGTAGTGTTAGATATATAGTCTTAGAAAGTACTAGATAGTATATAGAAGCTAAAAGTACTCTAGAAGTAAAGTATAGCCCTATATATTAATATACTAATATGCTATATCTCCTCGGCTATAGTAAGTTACTATCTAAATTTATATTATAACTAATAGTAGTATAGAGATTAGTAAGGTAATAAAAGTAGAAATACTAGTGTTAAGCTGCGTTAATATATAGACTACTAGAGTACTATAGTTATTTACTCTATATAGCTTTATAGTTCTATAATTTAACTATTTCTACTATAAGTGTCTAGTAGTAGGGTATTAAAGTACTTAATTAAGAAATTAATATATTATACCCTCTATAACCTTCCCCTTTACCTCCCCTCTACCTCTCTACCTATTATTCTAGTTCTATCTTTTTATTCTATAGTAAGTAACTTAAGCCTTACTACTTTCTTAGCTACTTTCTTTCTAGAGATAACGTAATAGAATAGCTATTAAAAATTTCTACTTAAATCTAAAAGAGATAATATACACTTCTTAATTATATTTATATATATAGGTAATATAACTCCATGTTTTTATATCTAGGGTATATACTTACTATATTAACCTAGAGTGAAATATCACGAGATTCCTTTTCGTGTGGTATATAGACTAGTGACCACGGTAAACCCGCCTTTAAAGAAAAGATATACTTAATTAGATAGATTATTACTTACTATAGTAATTATTTATTAAATTAGCTTAAGTAAGAGAAGTGGGAATAATGGATAGAGTATTATAGAGATCTAGAGGGACGTATAATATACTAAGGTAGAGGTAGAAGTACTTTGTAGTTAGTAAGATAGGTAAAGGCTAAGTAATGGGTTTTATTTATTCTACAGTAAGGGTGAATATAACACTTACCACCTAAGAAGCTAGATATAATAAGATAGATATAATAATTTTACTAGAAATAAATATTATGTGTATTATACCATACTGGGTATACCCTAGGTGTGAGGGCTCTACCTCGGCCTAGTAACACTATACAAGTAGGTATCTTATATCGTGCCGTACCAGGCGATCCCATGTATTAAGTAATAAAGGAATTTTTTGATGGAAGATTCTCGACCGTGGGTCGGGCGAGATGCGATGCATTTCAATGGTTTGTGATATGTTGGACGATGTAATGTATAAGTGAGAAGAAATAAGTTCGCAAAGGCTTATGTATATGGTGACACTATAATTAAGTATAGCGGCGAAGGCGACGTTGGCCCTCGTGCTGGGTAAGCGACACTGGGTATATACGGAGGTGTGGGGATGAAGACATCCAGGTGAAAGAACCGTGAAGGAATGACGATGCACGTTATGTCTCGATTAAGCCACAGGTGACCTCCATACGTAATTTGCAGTTGCGAGGCTGCCAAGTTAGAAACCCTGGCTCGAAGTCAAAGTCAACCATTCATGAAGGGAAATTTACATTGGGAAGGTTTGAATGCTCTTCAAGAGCAGATGTGGGCCTGAAGGAGCTCAGTGTAGTGGTAGGATGACATGACGTTTCCACGAGGAGACTGTTGTCCTGTGAAAAAGTCAGCACTGCCGTGAACAAGGGAGCTTCTAAGCATTGCATCGCAGGAACCAGTAAGGCTGAAAGCACCAGGGGTGATCTTAAGAGGTGGTGACTGTTTCCCAGTATCTACATCGAAAGGACGATTTTAGTGGCCTGTTTGGACAAGGTCTCAACGTCCACAGGCGGCGTCGCTTAAGCATAGTCTCGCTTCGGGCTTTGAGGAAAAGCCTCTGTCTCCCGTGTCGCATACGGCGACATCGAGTCCTGTACCGATTTGAACCCTGGCAACAGTCAACCGTGCTTATTCGTGTCCTTTCTGGGCAGTTTGCCACTCTCGCACAGGGCAGAGGCCACGTCCCCGAGGATGGTGTGCATCTGGGCATCTGCGTCGTTTGCGACTATAAGCTCTGGGAGACAGCCATGGCGTGCCAAGGGGGATTTGTAGTCGTGTTCTGAACGTTTCGTATTTAAAATGGCCTTAACATTCCCTTAACATTGTTTTCAAACCGAGATGATAAACCTACGACCCCTAAAAACACCTTTAGCGCGCTACGGAGCTGTCGCTCACGAGGTAGTGATGCACGCGGTCAGATGGATGTCCCTATACTATTAGGCCGCTTCATGATTGGCGTATTTTACTTGTTGTTGGCGGCACACAACATCTTCGTCGGCGTAATTCACTTTGAAGCCGTCGAGCGTTTGTATGTGGCTAAGGAGTTCACCGTATAGCGTCAATTTGAAAATGGCCTCAAGCCGCTACAGATCGAAATTTGCGGACTTACTGAGGATCTTTGTCGCCCATTGTAGGGGATGTTATACGAGGAAATGTATAGCATCATATAAGAAGCGATGCTTAGCATGTTAGCATCGACGGTATAGCGGTGTAAACGACACTTGCACAGGACGGCGCGCACATAAATTACGTTCAGGGAGCCCACGTCTTGGGACGACGCAGGAACGTTAGCGAGGGTGAGAGAGACGGGCCGCTTGACCTACTCTGTAGCAGATGGGGTGAGCTGCATTTCGTCCCAGCGGAGTTGCAGGTTGTTCCAGAACACCTCGCTGCTGTTGAAGCGTGATCAGATGAACAAGACCACCAAGAAAGAGGAGAAGCAGTCCAAGCTGACGGCTCTCCAGTACGAGCGCGGGTAATTGCAATTTAGACCGTACGATTGATTTTCTTCCAATTCGAACTGTAAACGGAAGGTCAACTCTTTCCCATCAGGAGCATATCTGATGAACAGAGTACATGGCAGCGACTTGTTTGTTTAGGAATTGGTAAGCGATGACAGGTATGCTCCTGCGAGGGATTGATTTGATGATGTATGTAGAACTTATAATGTCGACCTTAAATAAGCGGATAGTGGGGGCGAGCGGTGTAACCAATCGGCGAGACATGAGACCGAGCTCATGCTGGCATCATCAACACCACAAGTCGGTGCGCAACGATCGTCACCACGCGCGGTCTTAGCGGCCATGTCGCTTGCATCGCTCGACGACAACGGTGACCCTCTGCTGTCTTTCCTTTACGCACAGCAGCCCCCCGCGCCTGATGTCCCATCCCTCGTCCCTGACATTGACAGATCAACCGTCCCGCCCGTGCCGCTCGCGCGACTACGCTGACGACACAGAGCCGCAATTTCGACGCCCAACCACCTCCCGCAGCTCCTCACTCACTGAGACGTCGAAAGTTAGCGACTCGACGTTCGCGCACTCGTACAAGGAGCAACTGCAGACACATGCCGGAGGATGCTGCGTGTGCGAGGCCCGCTACTACCTACACGCTGCCCATGTCGTCGGTAAGGCTGTAGGCTGTGGCGCCCGCCTTGTCCAAGCTTCAAAGACAAGGGCTGGTCAGCCTAGAGACACTCGGCGACTTTGAGAACGCCATCTGCCTGTGCCCCGCCGATCACGCCGCATTCGATGCAAGAGATCCCGGCCTGGTCATTGTTCCAACGTACCTCGACTTCTTCATCGACCACGAGCGTCGCAGGCAGCAGGAGATGCGGAAGACAGCACCGCCAAGGGCTCGCATGCCCGTCTTACCGACCCAATACGCCGCATACTGCGACGAGATATCAGGCAAGGAGGACACCAAAGGGCATTACATGGCATACATGGTGGTCGATTACAGGGAGAAGGGCAGGATCGGCCCGCCGCGGATGTTGTAGTGGCATGGCGATCCAGGCGCAATTCTCCAGCTGCGCTCGCTCGAACCAGAGCCAGCACATCTATCACAGCTGATACTTATCAAGAAGCAGCTGCGGTATCTCAGTAATTTGCAAGAAGCTGGAGATTTCGAGTGGAAGAGTCGGAGCGACGCCTACGTCGCGCTCGATCCTCCTGCAGGTGGCGGGCCACCGCCAGCAGGCCCTTCCAGCTACGGCGGGAACAGCGATCAGGGAGACCGCACTGGTGACTATCAGCCTCTTCGAACACCATCAAGCGGCAGCCTAGGTGCCGCTGGTCCGTATAGATACACGCCGGCATTCTCGAACACGCTATCACTGAAAAAAGACAATAAGGAGTATCCGCAGATCTGCGGAATTAAACGCAAACAAGCAGGCCTTGGCCTCAGCGGCGACAACGAAGAGCCATTGCATGTCGCAGTGAGAAGTTCAAACCGCTCGCGCAAGTGCATGAAGCCTATCGGCAGGTCCGTTGCATCTTCACAGCACACACCGGAGGACCGCTGACAAGCTTACCGCTGGGGAGGACCCACTTCCTCCACCGAGGAAGCTGTACGGTGGTGGAACGCTATTTTTGGCGAGAAAATCAGAACTCGCGAGCCCGATTTCAGGTCACCTTGATGCTCGATCCCATGCTCGAACCGAGTCGATGCGTTTGGGTACTAATCACGATCGCTTGTACTCAGCTGCCGAAGTGAACCCAGAGCACCACGCGCACCCTAAACGCGAACTTGTCGCAAGCTGTTATCCCTCCATAGTTTCAGGAGATGGATCTTTCGAATTCCATCAGCGCTATCAGGTACCGATCTGTTGCAGATGTTGAGGAACATAGAACAGGCGTGGGCGAGGGAGCAGCTGCGTGCAGGCCAGTTCTACAGCGGATATGGCTAACACCAAATCCTAGCTTAACTACGTCATCTCACGAGCGCGCGTCGAAATCTGTTGCAACATAAACATTTTCTAAGTACCTCCTCAGACTCAGTTGACGCCTACAATAGTCGCGAGCGACAGGGCTTGTCACTCTTCCCACGTCATAGGAAATGAAGAGTAGCAAGTATCAGAGCCGTCAAACAAGATCCTGTGTTGGCGCACGAAAGGCACTACTTGCTGTATCAATAACATCAACGCGGTCGAACTAGGCGCGTCGATGAATTCCATGTTTTGGGGTTACTAATCCATCTCCATGGCCGAAAGGCAAGGGGAGCTAGCTTGGTACTCATCTGTTATAATAATAGTCTGTCGGATCTGACGATTCTGTAACTCTATCTGTGACCCGGAAGAGAACAGCTGGTTAAGCCATTCATTAATAAATCTGAATAGAAGGAGAAGGTGCATATGATCACTACTACGACGTCGACCTTGTACGAGGAAGCCTTATCAGTTCTAGATGACATGCACTGCTGCGTCCGGTCTGTCTTGGAGAGTATGCCAGTTGTTATGAACTTTGCTAATAACTGGCTTGCGCAGGGCCGTGGCACGCGGATAAGGATTGGAACGAGCCGCTCGTAGAGCCGTTGACAAGCAAAAGCCCATATTCCCTTGACGCGATGCTAAACGCTTTGCTGAGGGATGAGGGAAATTTAAGAAAGAGTAATGTTGCCGTCTGCACTAAGGGCCTATTTGCGGAACTAGAGGAGAAGAGTGTGGACAAGCTGATGAGGGTGGAGATGGGCTGGGTGTCACGTTGAGGCTAATCGATTGCGCTGTTGTGTTGGTAGTTAGTCTCACCACTCGAACCACAGATAGGAAGCGCGATTGTTTGGGTGTTTATAATTCTAACGTGATTGGTACTGCCTGCAAGTGCATAAGATTCTGTGAGAAAACTACAGAGTCCAGTTGCGACCTTTTTGTCAAAGTACGTGCTGAGCCACGTGCGCACATATCAGACTATTCGTCTCGAATCTTTAAATGTCAGCCAAGACTCGATCTCAATATCGCCGACTCCGACCCCAAGGTTCGACCCACAGCCGTAACTACCCTTCTCTATAAGTATTTCCTCATAAAGCACTTTTCCTCCCCGATGTATGCCTACCTATGGTAAAAGGGTTGGGTCATACGGGTCAGATAGCTAAACTCGTCTTCAAGAACGCCTAAGTCCTCTTGTTGGTGTATCTTACGTTTCCAGAGCAGTTGAATCTCTTTGCGTAATGCTTGCAGCCGATCAATATGATGCGTAGCACAGAATACCCTACTGTTTTGTAATTGAAGCTGGGATTCGAGAAGCTCCTTAACCGAGTCGTTTATACCACACTCAAGTAAGTCTTCAATCTTGGCTTGCTCTTTATGAGCTACAGCCAGCTCCGTTTCAAGCGTCTTCAGACCACTATCGATGGCGTCGCATACGTCAACAGGTCCAGCACACAGGCACGGACTGTCGGGGCCGTGGAGGGTAGCCAAGGCGTCCACACAAGGCTCTTCTGAAACCAAGGACTTGCTGGGGAAGTACTTGAATGGGTGAATACGGCAGAGGTCCAGCGCCAGAGGGCCATCAGGTCGATGAAGCTCGTCATAGATTTTCAGCGACATTTTTAACATCTTCTGGTTGAGACTGTCCCCATACCGTATGGTCTTGGTCATCTTAGAGCGGAGAGCTAAGTACTCGTCCTCAATTTTTGCTTTTGCGATCTTCCAGAGAGTGGTCGTAATATCGTGTTCGCCTGTCTGTTCTAACATGGAAAGGTTGAGATTAACCGCTTCCTCTATACTCACTGAGGGAGCAGCTTTGGCGCCCTCGGGTACATATCCGGCCATAGTATACAGCCCGAATAGATGATTGAGATGTCTTGTATGTATAGTGTAGTCGAGTTGAGTTGCTGGCTTTCTTTTCTGCTGTTCGAGGGAACGGTATGCTCGAAGTTATATAGGTCTTGTAAACGCTTCGTAGTGAAGTCACGATGCTAGGACCCTCGTGCACAGTCCAATCGGAAACAAAACGAGATATCTAAGTGAAACTATCCATTCGATGAACAATGCTTATAGATTAAACAAAGAGTCTTTCACGAGAGCGTCTCCTTGACGAGAATAATGTCAAAGCCAGTATATTTTGCAGAGATCTCACTGGGCTCATACTGGCGCCTTCTTGCCCGATGAGTACAAGGTGAATCGCTGCTTCCCATAGTAGCGATATCGTATTAGCGAGCTTTTTCCGAACCCAAGGTCCGTCGTACCATTTGTGACATCCAAGAGAGCAACGATTTGGCGACATCTATCTCGCTCTATCTTAGTTCCTAGTATAGTCGCAGGACAAAAAGCCGCTTCAATCTGGAGGGAAGAACTTTCTTACTACCAGTGGAACTGCCATTAGTAGCGTTGAGGTTTCATGCCGCCTCCTTATCATTCTCTGCTCCTATGTTCTAGTTTTCTTTTCAATACCCTTCTCATCGCCGCCCTTCTCGACCCCAGTATCTGCAGTAGTATCTAGTGCTTAGTGTCATTTCAAGGCGCCAATCTGAAAGGGCAAAACCTTGCTACCACGAACATTGCGAGCTGTCGGTGGGGCCTCTACCTACTAATGTCGAATGTTGTTGTACCTCGTCTCGTTGGCAACTTTCGTTGCCGCCCTGTTCGAAAGGTTCAACAGACGTCAGGACGAAGACATGCACATCGTGGTGGTGGGCCAGCTCAACCTTGAGGTGGCCTTCATGCAGGAACTATGGCGAGAGACGTAGGCAGTGACGTTGGGCGGTCCATCGGAACAGGAGAAGTCCAGCGAAGCAACAAGCACACGCACCAAATTATCGTCTGACAGGTGAAATTCGTGAAAAGGTGTTACTGGAAAGAATGGCGAAGGTCCAACAATTATGGGATGCATGAAATCACCAAATGTAGGTAGCAGTGTACTCGATGAGCTGACCAACCCGGAAGTACGCACACAACCATCATGGCTTCACACCCCCCAAATCCCAATGACCTGCTTAGCACCCCCTTCCACCCAGTCCTTCTCGCCACCCATGAGGTTCGGCCTCTCCGTGGCCCATACCTAGACACGGTCGTCGTCCTGAGAAAGCCAGTAGTACTCGAGGAGACCCTCGATGATTGATGCAGAAGGCGATGGTACGGTGATGAAGTCCTCTTTGGAGGCAAGATCGAGCCCCCATCGAATCACTAGCCATGCGTTGCAGGACTCGAGAGGCTGGTTAGCAAAGTTGCGATCCTCGCTAAAGCCCCCTGGCGTCGGACGCGGTCGTCGGCACGGCACAATCTTCAGGGTTGCCAGCCTAGAGCAGTCCCGGTGTAGATTGATAGCATGCCCACGGTATCGCCGTAGTCCGAATGGCTGCCCCTTACCGAGAGGGAAACAGCTCGATCGTCCTTTGCTTCGTCAGTGGGCGCATTGCACGTGTCGCGCCCCTATGGGTTGCCCATGTGAGCCGATGTACCACCCACAGAACCATCTATAGTCACATCAGCACAATAAATCGAAGCGCACATGGAAAGCTCACTCTGAATACATAGAGGAGCAGACAGCTCAGAGGGAAGCCGTGGTTCTGGCAGCATTGCTTCAAGTTCCACCATGTCGTCGTGGGGCGAGCGCAATGGGTTCAAAGAAGTAGGAGACTCGTCCGCAGCATGATGGGTGTAACGACGTATTTATGCGTTGGCAGGTGATAATGGAGCGGATGTCAATAGGGTAGAGGTAACAGTAAGGCAACGACGAAGGCACAGTCTCCCTCAATGCAGCGATGGCACCGGGATCTGGAGGCTGGAGGGCATGCGGACTTGACTGCTTGTCTCGGGAGCACGAGGAACCGGAGTGGGTGGGGGAAGAGGCCGTGGATTGGCAACCAGTCTACGGTATGGACGCGCGAGATCGAGACCAGTACTGCGTCATGACTCTTCTTGCGTTCAGTCCACGACCACGTCACAACACATTGAGCAGGCTCGCATCAAACCGTCACGCTGTCTCCCACAGCAAACGCTCCATGGATTGCCTGGAGGAGGGCCACGGTTATAAGTACATGATGAACTCATCGTGACAGCTGTGTACGATCGAGCTGATGTTCTGACCCTCCAGCCCTTCCATCGCTCAGCTTTGGCTTGGATGTCCAGCGGTATCTGCTTCGTGCACCGCGAGAGGAGGATCCTTCTGTAGACGAGATGGAGCGGCAGCTTTCGTACGAGGCGGGGCAGCAACTGTTGCACGAGGAAGAGCAGCAGCGGAAACTGCGACGGATGTGAGTCGGGATATGAGGAGTATTTCTTGACGCATGAAACGATGGGAGGAACGGCAAACGACGGGAGAAATCGCAATCCATTGAGGAAACAACGGAACCATACTCGCCTAATTGGTCCATGATTGCGCTTTGTGTCCATCCCCTACGCGCAGCCGCAGTCGGTTGTACAATGAATTCTTTTGCGGCAACAAAGATGGGTAAGACAATTGCGCCTCGCTTATCGGCTCGGGTCCTTTTCTTTGTCCTGTACCAATATGGTGTTTGTCAGTTGCCACGCTATGGCTTGCAAAGATCCCTTCCCTATAAGAGTTGCCTTTTGCCTCCGCGCGTTCTTGTTGATCCATCTCTTGACTGAAAGACGCTTGATCCATCGCAACGCTTCGAACCTTTTCGCTGCGTCACGCTTTCTGCGAACCTACATTCTCCGACGACTACGATCCGATCCAAGGCGGTGTAGCAACCATACCAAGGTCCTCGACCCTAATGGCGGACATTCAACTCATTGTCGCTCCAAGCATCGACCCAACCCGCCTCCCGTTTATATTCGACGCAGTCCGCGAGGGAGGTTTGCTTGATCTCATATGCACCAAGCGCCAGGGACGTATGTATATCCACCGCATTGCGGGCCCGATGCCAGAACCGTCCTGGCTCGTGCGGAAGATGGCGCTGGGTCTTGTAAAATTCGACCAGGCGGTGGGAAAGGCGTGGCGGGCGACACAGGCAAGATGGAGAAGGGCGACTCGGGACAGAAGCGGACAAAGGAGCGACGGAAGGGAGGGGAGAACCATGAGTTTGCCGCCGACTAGTAGGGAGAAGTGGCCCCCGGCAAAACACAGTCAAAGCCGATATGGCGCGTCCGCACGTACGCTATCGTCAAGAAAGCTGCCGCGCAGACGGCTGCTCCTCTCCAACGTCAGCTATCAAGGCAAAAGATTAGGTCATCGCGAGCCGCACCAAGGTCTGCGTCCTCGTACTGACCACCGGTCTTGCTAACGGCCTCGTCGCGCACGCTCACGCCGGCTACGACTCAGCGCCCGCCTTCGCGCACATCCCATAGCCAGTCCCATCCCATGCGCCACTTTCTCAATACCTCTATGCACACTCGCCGACATATATCCTGATCTCCCGACCCTAATCATCTAAGGCTTCATTCTACCGCAATGCGTGCTCGA
This sequence comes from Paraconiothyrium sp. Pb-2020, assembly GCA_022419385.1. Lineage (NCBI taxonomy): Eukaryota > Fungi > Ascomycota > Dothideomycetes > Pleosporales > Didymosphaeriaceae > Paraconiothyrium > Paraconiothyrium sp. Pb-2020. Next base: position 6,913 of record JAJUBI010000010.1, on the reverse strand, counting down.
CAAAGCGCGACGGAAGTATAGAACAACATACCACACGAACAAAGCTATGTACCGTAAAATGTCACCCCGCGTTGCAAAGGCAGCTCAGGACTGCGGTACACAGGTACAGAGGTAGACAGTTTGGTAAGTAGTTTAGATTCCTAAGTAACTTTTATTATAAGTCCAATAATCTTTATTAGTGCTTGTAATCAATATCGTTAAAGGTAAGGCATAGGATCTACGCTATAGGTATTCAAATCTACGCGCCTACCTCCTATAGGTAATAGAGCTTTGAGCATGCTCTAAACGTGTATACGAGCTGCGTTCCCTTAATGCTTCACTATCCTATGTGCCTGTACCTCTTCCTGGGAGGCAGATAAGGTAGTCCAAATTGAAACGATCATGAAGTCGAGTACGGAACTGGAGCCACAAGAAGCCTTGACTCTTATATTCCACATATCTCAAATGGGCCGCTTAAACGTGGGGTATTGTCTTATGGATATTGAAACGGTACCTAGAATCAATTCATACCAGCGATAATTAATGCTTCGAATGATTGAGCGATCTATTTATTTAAGAATCTTTGAATATGCAAGTGGACCATTCATACAAACACAACTAAACGCAAGCATACAATTTTACATCAAGTTTGTTACTAATAGTAACACAAGGGCCATGCTCAAGTTTAGACCGTCTTGCCCTTGCCAGCCCCGCCCTTGGTTTTGCCGTCCCTCTTAGATTGCGAGTTTTCGGCGCAAACATGATACTCTTCCGCTGAACCGGGCTTTCTCTCGGTGGTTTTGACGTAGTTGAATTTGCTGTCCAGGATGATGTAGCTGATGTTAGGGAAGACGCCGGCTGGGTCACCAGTCAGCTCGTGATACTCGATAAGAATGCAAAGTACTTACGCTTCCACACTCCCTTGTCGAGAATGGGGAACATCCACACGCCCTTTCCGATTTTGGCAGCCTTGCCACCTGCTTTGCAGTTGTTCTTTGTCTTCTTGGGTGTCTTCTTGGGTGTCTTCTTGGGTGTCTTCTTGGGTGTCTTCTTCGGGGTCTTCTTCGGGGTCTTCTTCGGTGTCTTCTTCGGCGTCTTCTTGGGCCTCCTAGTCTTCGGCCGGGTCTCAGTCCTGGTTCTTCCACCGCGCGCACGTCGTGCTTGGAGAGGATGCTCTTCTCTTCACTGCCTTGCCAGCCTTGGGACCCTTCGCTTTCTTGACGCCCTTGGCCTTTGTTTCCTTGCTGGGCTTGTACTTGGCTGGAAAATGGAGTCCGTTGCCTGTCTTGCCCTTGACTTTCATGGCCTTTGCCTGCTTCACGGCCTTCTCAATCTCAACAGCGGTGAATTTGGCACCAGGACAAGTCGCGCCTGTGATTGCAATGTTGTTTGGACAGGGTGCACCGCCAGATTTGCCCTTGCTGCCCGCCTTGGATCCAACGGCTGTGCCAGTCTTTGCTCGGGTCTCGAGATGTCCGAGATTGGGACTCGCTGCCGAAACGACTGCGAGGCCCAGGAAAAGGACATTTTTGAGAAGCATGGCGAATGAAACCAGCTGCTTTGAACGATGTGGTGAATGGAGGCTGGAGGAGTCGCAACAGGAAGAAAGAAGGAAGAGACGCTTAAGCAGGAAAATAGAATCAAAGAGTGGAGTACTGGCAGTAAGCGTGAATCATCCACGATCAAGCAAGACGAGATGATTTTCAGGCCATATAGCGGCCCTATTGGCGATGCGAGCCAGAAAGTCCGTGCAGGAGATTTCGTTGCTGATATATACCCAGGAAATGATCAGTTGCGATCTACTCTAACGGTAATGATACGGTTTCCCTGCAGCACCTATTTCCCGCTCAGCGCTACATCCGACTTCCGAAAATCATCGCATGCTCTCAAAGGGAGCATTGCAGATTGCTAACTTATCAAATTCTTACATGGAATTTAAAGAGCGCATCGCATATCCTTGTTCTAAGAGCTCAAAACGGGCAGTCCGCTGTGGAAAATGTCCGATCTCAACGCTGTGCCGCCGGATTTCGTGCTTGATTCGTATCTCAAACGCTACGCCGCCGGATTCATCAAGTGACCACCGTTTCGAGTGCGTGCTGTGCCACCGGACATGTGGGTTAGCCTAGTGATGAATTCGTCTCGGTTACCAGGCTGACAAGCTTTGATTTCAGTTGATCGGCATGCTCAGGCTCTTGCGGAATCGCGAAATCAATTTTGGATATTTTCGACTTGTTGGAAGCTCCATTTCGAATGAGTAATCTCAGTACCGCACAGTTTGTTTACAAGTCGCGACTGAGATCTTGCGTATTACCTCGGATGTTTATGTTCGTGTGAGAGACGCGAGAGTGGCAGGGGTGTCAGCGTCCGTATGGGGGCCAGGGATGATCCGGATATCGGACTCAGCAAGGTTAGAAGACTTCCGTGAGATTTTCGAATAGGGTATCTTGAGTATACTCAAGGTATATTAGGGCTCTCTCATTACTTGGTGAGTGTAATAATATCAAATCCATTTACTTCACATTCTTTTGCGCGCGGTACTGGATACCGTGATTTCCCCTTGGAAATGCGCTCTATTTTCGCCTTGTATTTCTACATTTGTCTTTGTTTCCAATGCGTTACAGCAACCGATGTGAGAAAGTACAAAAAGCTAAGTGAAAGCAGAGTCGACGTTCAGCTCGACCAAATGCTGGCTGCGGCCGATGCTGAGCCACAACGCCCGAACACGCCGAATTCGGGCTCAAGGGGAGCTAGATTGATTTTCATGGCACACCACAAGGTGTCTCACCCAATCCCTGACCTCCAACTCGTCAAGATTGCGATGGACGGGTTCATGGACATGCTTAGAAACGGCGAACTGTACGAAGTTGGCAAGAAGGTTCTCCCAGGAGTACTGACAGCTTTCTACTTCGACAACCAAATCATTCTGGCTAGCTCACAAAAAGGAGGAAGCGCTCTTACGTACACTAAAGGCAATGGCTTGGACGAACTGGTGAGGGCCTGCGTCCACCCTGACGACAAGTCGAATCAAGCTAAGTGCGGAGAGATGAGCGCTTTGCAAACCTTCAAACACCTGTATCCCACAAAATCCATCCGTGCGCAAAATATCGTCACCGTTACCGTCAGATGTGGTAATGATGAAGTAAGGAACAGCGACGTTTACAAATGCAAAGAAGAAGACCTTGAAGTTTATCCTCCTTGTAATCCACCCCAAGTAAGTCGTTTTTCGATTGCCTCGCTACCAGAAAGATTGTAGCTCACTCGAAACGTACAGGGCGGTGGTTGCGAATTGTTAATCGGTCCCGAAAAGCTCATTGAGAGACACATCCCCCCCACTACCTGGACAAACAACGGAAACGCGGCTGTTACCTACTCTAAGAATGGCTGGGAAACGACGCCTCTAGATCGATTATCTCTTGCGGCTCCGGCGCAATAATGAAGGAAATATTTTGTCAGCTAACATCTTGCGGACCGTATGTTGGTCAGGGGTGTGGAGGTCTTAAGGTCTTGTCCAAATGCTTCATCAGCATACGGATGGCTTTATTCTTTCTTGTATATAATGTTGCCAATTCTCCAGTCTCAAGCTCTCTTATTCACTTTAGTACTTGATTCCGAGTCTTCTATCTAGAGGGCTGTATCAGCCCGTCAAATAAGGTGAAATTCAAGGTGCGATGCCGATTTGGGTCAGTATTCCGGACCAGCAATTAAGCGTGGAAGCAGCGATTGATATAGGAGAACACTGCTTTAGACGATACAATTAGATTAGAGGTTAGTGAGAAGCCAGCTCAAAAAGCTGTTCAACAAGGCATATAGGCTGAACATTCCAAGAATCGCCCGCCTCACCGGCGACCGTGAACATCAGATATAACGCATAATAGACCAATTGCTTGCCTTTTAACAGGTAAGCTTGACATAATTCAGACTGTATCGGGGGTTTGCGGCTTAAACCCTACGTGACGACTCGAGTATTCCTGTACTTTTAAGAGCCAGGTAGCCAATAAGAGAAGGAAATTGGGTGAGTTGTGCACTTTTCTAGTTGGTTCATCTCTATATATCCCTATTCTACACGTCCCAGTCCCATCGGTGCGACGCCTCGCTCTCGTGGATGAGTTTATGTGGCAAATCTATTCCTTTGAAGATTGCCTCAAGCTCGTCAAGCCTATTGAAATGGACTGCATCAGAGCTCTTCTGGAGGAATAATCGGACCTCTTTAAGATGCGGTGTAGTCTTCCATGCAGTCTGTGAAAGCCAGGATCTAAGCTTAGGCCATTCGTCTTCTCGGTCGGTGAAAGGCAAGTAATCATTCGTGTCGTCATCGCTAATTGTCACAACCTCAACATTAGGAGGTATGCTATCCTCTAGTCTTCTTGTAGCTGAGTCTCTCTGGCCATCCCAGTCTGGAAGCAACAATCCGAATGGTGCCTTGAATCGCTTAATGTTGACCATATCACGCAGACCACCCAGAGAACCACGAATCTCTAGATTCTGAAACTCGGGATTAAACCACGGGCATATCATGTCAACACTGATATTGAGATCCTCGAGAGTGTCCTGGACTGCAAGTAATACTTCAACAAATCTATCCAGGTTCATTGTATCAGTATTCAGTGGATCGACATCGGGTGTGTGTTTCCAGACCCAGCGTAGCTCTTTCAGAGCCCAAGTTCTCTCAAGAATCTGTGCTAGAAAGTCGACGTGGACATGTGTTAGAGATAGCGACGTAAGATGAGCTAGCTCTGGTGGGCCTACTGGCCATCTGAATGGGAGCGATTCGGGGTTTAGACACCAGCCTGAGATACTACGCACTGATGGAAGGCTCAGAAGAGCCATCATGTCCTCAGGTTTGCAGAAGTCTGGATTTTTCCCAGGCCATGGGGTCATAGACCAAGGGAATGAGATATGTTCGAGGTATTGAAACCGAGAAATGCCGTGATTTGATGGGTCAAAAACAGCGGATTGGAAAATCTTCCCAAGGAACTGATTCTCCATATCCCGCGCTGCTGTTGGTGGATCCTTGGAGAGTTCTTTTTCCTCGGGGTCTGGTAAGACGACCAAATTTCCGACGCGGAAGCTTTTAAGGTTGGGCAGTCTTGATAAGAATAATGCGACAAAAGCGTTTAGGTCACCTATACGCAATTTTTCTATCCAAATGTCGGCATAGGCAAGACCGGAATGCGAGATGAAGGGCACAAATTTGGACATTCCATCCTTATTGGTTGGTCGTGGTGGAGAAGCTTTGGGTATTGCGCTTATATCGCAGTATCTCCGGCCATCCGCCGGTTCGCCATCGCGCAGACGAACGGAGTCGATGTGGGCCGCCAGCTCAGGCTTGTTGAAAATGCTTCGACAAAGGTGAATTATAGAGTATGGATTATCTCGATGTATACTAAAGTCGATCTGAGAATAGCACAGCGGCGTTGCGCATTCATGTAGCCTCTTACTTGCGACACTCACAGCGAGTAGGTCGCGGAACGACAAGCGCTGAAGAATAGAGTCGATGAGTTCTGTGGGACAATTAGGAAAAGATGCCATAATTTTGATAGTGATGCGATAGGAGCAAAGACAATAGGAGGCGCGCAGGAAGCTTTTTAAATAAAGCGCTCGAAGCCGTGCAATGTTGGCAATCCCGAGCATGTAATAACCTAATTAGGGTGTCAGCAGATCCACCCGGACTGGGCTAGTCTTCTCCAGGTTAGACTAATAAGTTCCGCCCCCATCCAAATAATCGGAGAGACGATCGAGACTGTCCACTGAGCATCACTTACAAGACATTCGTGAGTGTGAATTTTGTGACCACGACCTAGGATTTCCGTAGAAGGCTTTTTGCACAAATGCGCTTGGATTTACCTATCGATGACGTTTCCTCTAAGCGATCACGTCCGACCAAGCTAGGGGAGACTGAGCTGGCTACAGGCTTATATTAATGGAAGTGTCGATGCAGTCCCGTATTTGGTCGTGAAAGCGTCTAACCTCTAGTCAATTATTTCCGTGCTATAGTTCTCCAGACTCAAGAGTCGGAATCGCTCAGCCAGACGTAACACATGCGAGCTTGGCGATTGCACTGGAATATAGAATAGGATCTTCATGCAGCTCTGCACTACTCGCCTTGACGATGCAGCAAGTATCTACACATGCCCACTGGAACTGCTGTTAAAGTCCCAGCTTGCAGGTCTCGATGGTCGTGTGCGCGCCTTTCTTCGAGCGCAAGGGCTATACAGTTATGTTTAGATGCTGTAGACACGGGTGGAAGCGATGACTGGACCATCATCGCCGCCTTCATCCACGATTTCACGTCAACGGAAGCGCTAGCTCATTGATAACTACGGAGAAGCGTCGTGAACGGGCAGGTAAGATACGCATCTTGTGCGCGTGTTCCTCGTCATCCTAATCAAGATCACATTGTCTATTGTGCAGCAGCACTCGTTCAACCTGGCAAACCCGCTTTCATGCCGCCTTTGTAAAGAGATTGGTTCTTGCAAATGTAATAGTCTCCAGAGTATCAGGGCCCATCTTGACATCTTGGGGTGATTCATTCGCTTGCACATTACAATGTAGACTTTTAGGGCTCAATGTGCGGCCGAGTTCCAGATGAGAGGCGATTAAAAAAGCCACGAGGACAGGCTCAGCCCGGGATTCGAAACGGGGTTGCAGGTAAAATTTAAGTCGTGAAACTATGTAGATGCCTTCGCCTCCGCCTCGGCGTCCTTTTCTGCTTTAATCTTAGCCTGGTACTCCTCCATGTTGGAAACATCTTTGGGCATTCCGTTCCACATCAGGCCCTGTTCGTCCATGAGCTTCGCTCGGATTTCCATAGCCTTCTTCCAGGACGGCCGATTAGGGTTAGGGTTAGGGTTAGGGTTAGGGTTAGGGTTAGGGTTAGGGTTAGGTTAGGGTTAGGGTTAGGGTTTAGGGTTAGGGTTAGGGTTAGGGTTAGGGT